>JAUMHI010000006.1:1450710-1462031 GCA_032359435.1 Enteromius unitaeniatus | reverse complement strand
TATATGCACAAGCAACAGTCAAATTGGTTAAAATCTAAGAAAAAATCACAAATTATACATGTCATAATACCTATACATATTATCTTCAAAGCTTCAGCAGAACACCAACACAAAACCATTTACTATGAAACAGCGGCATGAAATCACAAATGAAAGCCCTATCATTACCTATGCACATATATCTCTGTGTTTGACCTCTTCTCTCTCTCCTTACATCTGTGATTGACTTGATACGATTCATGCCCTGTGTCTTCCATGACCTATTAGTATGCTAAGAGCACACTACATATGTCTAAACTCAGCCATTAGCATATACATATATATGTAGCCCATTGAATATTCAAGAGGAGTCTGGGATAAATGTCTGTTCCCAGTTTGCTCATTAAGTCTCATTTAATATCCAGTTCGACCATACACACTTTTATAAGATTTGTTTACGCCTAAATTACATAAACATCAAGGAACAGGGTTTTTAATGAAAATGAAATAGGAAAAAATTAATTTAAATACTTGATGTTCCCAAATCTAATAAGGAAATGGGAATCCCTGTGTGGCACGGCACTAAAGAAGCCCATTAATCTAAACAGACAGCTTGGGGAAAGGAAGATAGACCTATTTGTACACTGCGGTTAACTATTACGTTCACTTAACTAGTGAGAAAGTGGTTCGTTAATTATTTATTTCTGGTTGCTTGAATGCAGTAAAAACTCAGCTTCAGTACAAACCAAAGAGAAAAAGAAAGAAAAGAAAAAGGAACAAAGACAAAAGCAAAGCAATAACTATAAAAAAAGAAGACTGAAGTGTATTTTATGCATAAAAAAAAAGATTGCCCTAACCCTGTCCATCCCATCTCCATTCAAAGTGTAGATACATTTAGAGAGGTAATTGTGATTGGACATTCATTTAACTCTTAATGACAAGATCACAATTCCCATCTACAAGACATTTCTGGACATTTTACAGTTCCATTCTTTCAACATGTTCCAGCATTATTTAGATACATTATTCCTGGTGCATATTAATGAGAAGCCATGGACAAAATAATGAGAAGGAATGAAAGGCGGATATTGGGGGTGGAATGACGCATCTCAATATGAATTAGAATAAAGTGAGATAAGTAGAAAGAGGTATGGACTTGAAAAAGACAGATTATGAGAATACATTATTATTCAAACAAAAGACAACTTTTGGGACATTTATTTAAAATACGTCTTTAGATGAGTTCAGGTATGTTAGCTTACTTACTGTAAGTACTTTTATTTAAAGGGAAAAAAAAGCTTGGGATTATACTGTATATAAAAAAAATCACATGAGTGCGTAAAAGAGTACCAGACCCTCTCCTGGGTCAGATATTAGTGTTATTCTTTAGTTGCATGTCTTTGTGCACCTTCAAATCATGTCGCCATATTTCCCAACCTCCTCTGCGCTTGAAATAAAAGCCAGATTTAACAAGATGCAATTACTGCCGTCTCCCAAACTGTTTTTAATTAGGAGCTTATTCACGGTGTCTAATAGAGTGCAGTTTATCCAATAAAGCTACCACATGAAGCTTCAGTGAGCACGCTGAGCTGAACAAGACCGCTTGTTGTTGTTGTTATTGTTGTTTTGCATCGCCCTGCATAACCCCTTTTTAAAAAAAAAAAACGAAGGAAAAAAAAGTGTCCACTCTAGGGTCACCCGGCTCAGGCTCATTATCTCAGACCCCGGTAATAAAGCTACAGTGACCTCAAAGGGAAAAGAGCCTTGGTTATGTTTGCCAGAATATGACATTTGGATTCCATGAAGAAATTAACTAATAAGGGAGTCTGGCTGCAAATAATAGCCCTGAAAATAACCAATAAGATGCAAAAAACACCAGCTCTCGGAAAAAGAGAGAGACACGCACCAAATGCAGAGGGCAAAACGAGACAAACACATTCACACAAATGAGTCATTTCAGTTAGGACAAAGTGATTTGGCAAGAAAGAAGTTGTTGTGGAATAGGGGGACTTTAATAATAAAGAGATCCATTTTCTACTAGTTCTCACACTTTGTATGACAAATGAACTAAACTTGAACATTTATTCACTACGGTTAATTTGTCCGGCTGCAAACCAGCATCGTGCAATACCAAAGCCACATTTTCAAAACTGTTCACACATTCAGTGAAACAGAAGTCCATGCTAAATTGCTAAACTGTGTATCGCTTTTCATTGCTTTCAGACAAAACACATCCAATGACCAAATTGTTTCTAATCCACTTTCATACTCAGCAACCTGAAAAACATTATATTTAGAGCACATTTTTCAAATACTAACAAAAAAGCACATTCAAATCAGAACAATCTGTCTATTTCTGCAGGAATTATATTGCATAATAAAATGTTATACAGAGTATTAGTGAAATTGAATAATAGAATAGAAATTTCAGCTGAAATATTTTCAGCTCAGATGTTCTATTTTTAATCTCTTTTTTTTACTTTGTGATTTAAAAAAAAAATGAAATGGATGGCTTTAGAATGATTTTGTTTGGAAACCTTGATATAAAAAAGGCACATTGGTGGGGAAAAAGAGTGGCAGAGAGGAACACCTTACAGTACTGTACACCCATGTATTTCATACATTTTGCAAAGGCCTTGTTCTGTGCAGGGTCTGTGTAGGTTCCTCATTCATAGGCAGGAAAGTACCCTGGACAGATGGCCAGTCCATGACAGAAATGACAAACACATTTGTATTCACACTCATTCACAGTCTCCACTTCACCTGCCTTGTATGTCTTTGAATTGTGGGAGAAACCCAGAGGAAACCAACATCCACACAGAGAGAACATAAAAACTCCACACAGAAGGCCTACTGGAGCAGCTGGGACTCTAATACTGCACATACAGTATTACATTAAACCATTGCTTTTGTTGGGTTTACTGCTTCAGGAAATTATTCATGTTCTTATTTTTTTATTTATTTAAACTTTTTTTTCTTCTTTTAAACAAACACTTTTAAGACCAATTGGCCAGGATTCATGTTGTTAATGCAGACTGTATCAACAGACTGTATTAAAAGGTGGCTTCTGTATTGAACAATGCTTGTTATAGCAATTAAAACAACTGTAACGAACTTAAGTTTCAGTAAGTCATTAATTCCTTTAACCAAACTGAATCAGTGAGTTGAACATGTTTTTCAGAAGACATGGTTTTGTTTTCCTTCAAGGACAATTCTACAAAAAGCAACTGCTCAAATAGTTCAGATTCTTGGTGAAATGAATATATGAGATATTCTTTCAGGCAGATATTTGTTTGTGCAATGCTTATCTTCATCTCTGCGTCAAACGATCAGGATAGCAAACCTCTCAACAACCACCTCTCTGCTCTCAGCCTCTCTCCCCCTCCATTACGGCTGAATGACAGGCTGAAAAGTGCCTCAAGGAATGACTTCTCATTCAAACAATGGCCAGGACGTCTGTTTAATTTGCAGTTGAAGGGCATTAAGATAATAAATTCATTTAGTAAATCTCAGCAACAAAAGCCCGGCCATCTCTGCTTGGCTGGTTTGAGAGAGAGCGAGTGCCTAGTCTTAGGTGAGGCACATTCTCCTCCTATTCTTTTTTTTTTTTTTTTTTTTGGACTTAATTATTAGTTTTTAACCTAGTTATTATGCAAATGATCCCTTTCAGAGGCTTCAAGGTATTGTACTAATATTTCCCCTTTTAGTTTTTTTTTTTTTTTTACGCTGACTGTTTATTAACGGTGATTTCAAAGTGTCTAATCACGGACACTGGAAATGAGGGTGAAACCATATTATGCAGGACCAGCATGGTCGATGACTCCAGTGTCCAGTGCCAGATTTGAACACCTTTTCCACACTGTTAGCTTCAGTAACCAGCCTGCCTCTGTGTCCCAGTCAGCTAACAAATTCAGAAAGTGCAGTGGAGTGTGAAAAAACAATGTTTTTTGTTGTTGTTATTTCTGCTCCAGTTGACTCTCTCTTGTCATTAAAATGCTAAGGGACCAAAAGTTACACTTACTTTTTCCTGCTAAATGGCCTCTAACACATTTTAAAAAGCTCTCTACACAGTAATAAATGTAAATGCACATTTAATGTGCAAGTCTTACTTTTAAGAACAATTTCAACCTGATCTGATGCTTTGTACATAACTGTATGTTTGGCTTGGTGTATTTTTCCCCCCCACTATTAACACTGCTACAGTGGAAGTAAACCCAAAGAGAACTGGGTTCTAATTCAATTATAATTTATAATGAATTACACTTAAATAATAAGCATAAACATTGTGTAATAATTGCCTTAAATTTGCAGTGTGCATGATAACAGTGACAGAAAAGTAAAAATGATCAAATGTAATTTTTATTATAATTATTATTAACTGTTAAAATCTATGCTTGTGAATAAAATAATTGTAATTAGTTTTAACCTTTAATCCTGAATAAAAAATGTAAGTAAATAAATAATAAATATATTCCTGTAGACTCACTAATACCTTCTGGCAGGGCTTTGGGAATCTTTGGGAGCCCATATAACTGTCACATCATCAGCAGTCTTTAACCCCCCGGAAATCGACTCACTCCCATTAAGAACAAATTATGTCTGGTGGTTTTGTTTCTGCAAATATTTGTCAGTGTGAATACCCCTTAAAAACACGTATTACTCATAGTAAAATTACTGTAAAAAAAAAAAAAGTATATACAGCAAGTGTTTGCAGTGTTGTCAGAGGCTTACAGAACAAAAGCCTACTCAGCATTTTCTACACACTGTAGCAGACACCCCAAAAGAGTTTGTAAAACATATTTTCAAAGCTCAGAAAGAGTCAGCAAACACACTCATCCTGAAAAACCCCAGCCCAAGACTCTTATTGTTGCAAACTTGCTAATTCCAAATCACTTTCTCCTTGAAGTGAACTGGAGAGACCGATACAATACCAAGACAACACAACAAAGATGTGACCGCTAACATGACAACTAATGTGTTCTGACGTCCAAACCCTGGGAAAAAGAGAGAGAGAGAGAGAGAGAGAGAGAGAAAACGATAACGCATCTTTAAATATTGTGATTTGACTTTGAACAAAGTGACTTTTGAAGTGAAAGGAGCCGTTTCCCCCGTTTTCATTTTTCCCCCCTATATTTTAATGCTCCCCCGCTCTATCATGCAAATCCCCATTCAAATTATTCGAGTATTAGAGCCCTCAGCACTAATGTCACAGAGACAAAATGAGATGGGGGACTTAAGCACCTAACGAACAATGAAATTTCAAAGCCCTGGGACAGGACAATTAAGCAGCAGGCTTAGCCAATGATGAAAATTTATTGCTATCTAATACATATTTCTATTTTCTGAACACTAACCAATTTGAATGTGATTAAGGGGGGGAGGGGTCTGTTCATTAAAGAACAGCAGCTACAGAGGTCTATATTGGAGGGTCTTTTGATGTTAAATTACAAATATGCACATGAAATCTTATTTATTGTCTTTTTGGGCTGGCTTTGTTTCTTTCTGTGCCTCTTAAATGGTTTTTTAACCCCGCTCATGCCGATTCAATGGGGAAGTGCTAATGAGAGAATCTGAAGAGGGGACGCTTTTGGAGGTCTGGGATTGAGAATGTTACATTATCGTTTTATTCTCTGCTTTTTTCCCCTCTTTCATCTAAATGAAATTGGCCCTCCATTGTTCAGCCACTGGCCTTTTTGCTGTTATCAGAACCCTGGGGTTTGACACAAGCAGGGACCTTAGAAGGGCAAGAGAACCAGGAATGTCTGGGAACGACCATTGTGCTCGACTTAAGTCAGATATTCCTGATCTGGACGTTCAGCTCTTCATCAGCTCGTAATTCGCTCTTCAAGAGTGTGTTTTGACATAAATATGATCAAATGTCACCTAAAGAGCGGAGAACAATGGCTGGAAATGGCACCTGCACTATAGAGCTTCTAACAATAGTGTCGATCTGAGCGAAGTACTAATGTTAATTGCACACTTCTGATAATAGACCTCGAGGCCGGTGCTGAACATTTCACTGGAGAAACTGTGATGGCAGAGGTCTACTCTAAGACGTCTTCAACCACCGAGCCGAGCGCAAAAGGGAGAGAGATAGGAAAATTAGAAATTCAGTATGGAATGCAGGGATTCTGGGAACGCAGGAACAACGAGGTCTTTGTTATTTACCCGGACGCAAAAAAAATCCTAATTTTCAGCGCAATGGAGAGCGTTGTACGCACACATCTCCCTCTCTCTGCGCAGAGGGTATGTGCCGATTAATTCCCTTTAATAAATGCAGTCTCAGGCACAGTTTAACAGGGATAAAGGACATTTTCATTAACTTTCTTTATATTTAATGTTCAATTAGTCCTGGGTATAACTGGACACTAATAAGATGGAAATATGGGCAGGAATTAATGTTCCTTCAGGAATAGACCCCTTGATTGGTTTTCACCCCGTGGTGCTGCTGAACCCTCGGTCCACGGCGTGCACGACTGCCTGTATTAAAAAGCGCAAGTATGTTTACTGATGCATACGTGTATTTACATGCATTCATAAGATGACATTATGTTTACATAATATGATTTACAGATGCTGATTGAGGTTGATTTGATTTTGAAGTGGAGATAAATGTGAAGTAGCGATGCATGATATGTTTCACAAACCAAGCAAGGTTTTCTAAGAAACGTCGTTCTGCATGCAAAAACAACAGGACCGCTGCAGTATGAAAGACTTGAATAGTATGTAGAAGGTACTACAGAATAATCGAAGCACTTTATTTTACAGTCCTGTTCCTCGTGTACATACTATGTACTTATTGTAGTAATTACAATAAAAAGGTAATATCTAGGTAACCCTCACCCTATCCCTTAACCTAACAATACCCCTAGTCACCTTATATTACCAGTACACATTATGTTTTATATATATATATATATATATACTGTATATAGGATGATATGTAGATATACCTGCATAGCAAAGATAATAAAGCATCCATTTGCAGATGTATTTATGCTATTGTGTGACATTTAAATGCAGTTATGAAATGTATCTGAAGGTAAATTACTTGTAGGGTCACACATAATTATTGGATTACAGTATCTCCCTGTAGTTCAGCAGAATTTGTTCTGTTATCTGTTGTTGAGCCAACAATTCTTTATGGACTGAGTGTCTTAAGGCTTTAATGTTCCGCTTAGCACTATTTTCTCGCAAACCCCTTAAAGATATCAATTTCACAGAGATTGAAAATAGAGCAGCAATGAGACATGCTAAACAGAAAAATATAGTATCGGCGTCCTCCGATTTTCTCTGCAGTGGATTCTCAGCGCTTCATTGTTTTTGATGTGCGGTAATGGCAATTACAGGCCATATTCACGGCGTAAATTGAAATGGCACGGAGTGCGTCATCTATTTTGTGAATAATTTTTAAATGCGACCAAACACAGGCACATACTTTGGTTCACATGGAGAGAGAGAGTTCTGCATATTCTGCCACCTCTCTGCACGCAAAGCCACATCCTCTCGGATCTCTTCTAGATCATGCCGCCAGAGTTTGAAAGTCATGGCGGCCAGAGGAAAAGGCTGGCTCAGGGAACATATGAGAAAAGACCTACCGGGGAGAGAGGGAGAGAAAAGAGGGAGGGAGGGCACTAAAACAACTGGAAAGAAACATGGGCCAAAGGAAGCACGACCCTTAAGTTTCTGGCTTGTGGAAAAGCATTGAGAGTGTGACTTTCTGAATCCCTCCCTGTCTGAGAGGGAGACGGGTGGGAGGCAGACGGGGAATCCCAAAGCAGCCACTGAGAGGACCTGTTCTCTGAGAGAGGAAACGAGAGCGAGAAAGAGAGAGTGAGAGCTGGTCAGGGTCCAAAGACAATGACCTCATCACTGTGTGCCATCACGAACGGAGGGCATGGCCACTTCACACCCTGAAACCTAAAACCGTGTTTACACCCACTTAAGGTCATGATAGGGCAGGCAAATTCCTGCTAAAACTTTTTATGTGAGTGCTGAGTCTGGTTGCCTATTTCCATTCAGAGAAAAAGTTTCAAATAAGAAATGCAGTGTCAGTTACTAGTAGGAGGAAAAAAAAGGATTTTTTGTGTGCTTTAAATTCACAATAATGAGATAATAAATTTGTAATTGTGAGATCCCATTGAGAGATTTACTGTAGTCACATTTTCTGAAAATTTGCAATTCAGAGATTTTTGTTACAATTACAAAAATATATGGTTGCAAGTTGCAATTTTATTAACTCTTATCACAAAACATGTATAGACATATTGTAAAATATAATTTTTTTGAAATTTGCAAAATATGAAATTTGTGTTGCTAAATGTCACTTTGTTACAAGAAAGTAGTAAATAAATTAATTAATTAAAATGGGCAATTCTGAGATATTAAGTCGCATTGCACAACATTTTGACATGCAAAGTAGTAATTCTAAGATTCCAATCACTTTGCAAATCAAATTGTCACGAGAAAAACAAAGTAAATTTTTTAAAAAGATTTTAATCACAATTACAAAAACAGAACTGCAATTATGAGATACAAGGTGCATTGTAGAATATGGCGTCAAGTTGTAAAATATAAATGAAATTATGACATGCAAAGACACAAATCACAAAATAAAGTATTTTGAGATGTTAAGTTGTATTACAAGATATTAAGTCATAGTCTTCATTTTAAAATAATTGTGCAAAATGAGAAGGTTTAATTACGAGGAAATTAAATCGCAATTTTAAAATATAAAGTCACGATTTTAATGATTAATGCTTTAAATGAATCAGGCTTCCATATCTGTGCATGTCGCACAGAGGTGTCAGTGGAGCAAGTTGCAGTCCTAGCACACTGTAGGTAAAATATATTTGAGAATATTCTAGAGTGGAACGAGGGCATGACCTTGTCGCGAAAGGACACAAGAATCATGACCTCTTAAAACAGCCTTAGGGAGCACTGTAAATCCATGCTGTTGTCATGTGTCACTGTGCCAACAAAGCGCAAGTGTTCCCCCAGTTTCAACACAGACACACAGGCATTCAGCACGAAGCCTATATTCCTGACCACAACCATAAATATCTCTAATTGAAGAGGCATGCATAGGCAAGGGTGGGTGGAGGCTGAAAAAAATGAGGATTTACCTCTTTAAAGACACCTCAGCCTTACTCTGGATGAGTGATGTTGCTATTTAGTGCGTAATTTCGCCCAGCGAGACGAGTGGCCATCTTTAATGTGATTATTAAGGGAAATGAGTGCGTCAGATCAGATAGGGCCAGCGTTTTAATTTGCCTCCCATTTTGTCTGTTAGTGAGGCACAAGGCTCCCCCGGGGAGACACGGTGATAAAGAACTTCAGCGTAAATAAGCAATTCCTCTCCTTGAGCAGAACAGATAAACAACAAACGCATAACAACACACAATTCAGCATGCAGCAGGAATACAGAGCTGGTAAATGGGAACTAAGTGCAATGAATAAACTGTACAAACTCACTTTTGAACATATATTTTAAAATTAGGGATGCACTATAATTATAACTGTACTGGATGATAACACTATTTATGTTGCTATTATATTATATTATGTTATATTATCTGCAGCTTTAAATACCAGAGCTCTTTAAAACAGAATGAATTCTGATTGGCTGTTTGTTGTGAACTCTGCTTTTCTTATAATATAATAATATATTGTTATTATCCTTGGTGTGAACAAAACTTAACCGATAAAGGGTAAGATATTTAAATACCTTATTATTTTGCCTAAATTAACTACACTACTACAAGTGAATTTAGACATCAGAGCATTATTATGTATACTATGAAAAATTTAAATAATACAAATGTATATGTAGAATAAATGTAAAAAAAAAAACGATTTTTCGTTTTTTTTAGAAAAAAAAATTCTAATATTTGCCAGTGACAATTATATTGAACATTCCAAATAATCATGATAATGAAATTTACGTTTACATAAGAAACTACAATAAAATACAATAAAATGATTCTGTGCAGTTTGTTTCAGCTTGAAAGTGGTCTAAGTTTACAATTAACATAATTAAAAAATGTCCACTTTGCATTTGTTAGGTGGATGGCATTTCAGTAATTAAAAACAAATAATTGAATTCCGCAAAGTTCCAAACCACAATTCAATAATTAACTCTTAAACTTTGTGGCTTAAGATTTGGTGCTTGTCTAACGCGAAGCACCAATATCTGCGATTATGGGGCTAATTTGTGTGAAATGCCCACTTACGTCTGACAAGCCTATAGTGATATTATCAGTTTTACAATTAACTAACAATAACAGATAACCTTGGAATCCTCCTACACTCATAGCCACAGTAATCGGCCTCCAGTCGTGCCCTGTATTGTCTACGGATGAGAACGTACTGCGGAGATTTCACTGCAATTAAAATGCATACAATGCCATTTAGAGCAGAACAAGATGTTTTTGTTTGACTGCTTCTGGGTGATCTGCTTTTTTATGGAGACAGCCAAGGCTCGGGTGGAGGGGAGGAGGGTGGGAAAAGTGGAATGGATTTCTTGATTAAAAATGGCCTTCTTCCCCCTTCTCTTCGCTCGCAGGCACAAGGAACATAGACATGCGGAAAACATGCCGTGAATCCATATGCCTCAATATAAAGTGTTGCATCATTGTTAATTCCGTTCATTAGTCTCTTCCTAGATGGAGGATTTAATTTGTGGTTGTCTTTTAGAGAGCTGGCGAACCAAATTGAATTTGCAGACACCTCTCCACACACCGACGTCTGTGTTGTCAACCTCTCCTCAATTCATTTTTTTGAGCCGCTCAATAAATCAACTGAGATTACAAACAGAGTTAAAGATAGGTAATTAAATAGAGACCCTTCAGTCGGTCTCTGGTGCCTTCTCACACTTGTAAACACAAAGGCGGTGCACATACAGAGTGTTTTATTCACTATTGTATAGTAAAGGTGCATTTATGACAAATCAATTGTGTTCTGGCCAGACTTGAAGTTGCCATTTGTAATGTAATTTACATTCCATCTAGAATAGAATGACATGTTGGCTTTTAAATGGTCAATACATTTCAAATATATAGTACCAAATTACAGAATTATCAGATAAGACACAAAAAGCTGTGTACTTGATGCCTTTGGTTTCTAAAAACTTTAATCAAAAAGATAAATGATATGCTTTGTGTTTTAAATAACCATTTTAATTTTAGAAATCAGGTATTATATTACTGTATTGTGAATATAAACATAATGGGGTTGAGACAGTGGCGATTTCTTTAAGACTGCAGGGGGAAGCTCAGCTTCCCCTATAATGTCACAAAATTAATGGTCAAATTATGTACTATTGTATTAACATTTTATTGACT
>JAUMHI010000006.1:1357482-1433412 GCA_032359435.1 Enteromius unitaeniatus | reverse complement strand
GTCTTGCTGTTTTTTATGCAATAATAATTTTGTCTAAAAGTGTGTTGTAACGCAAGCATTACGGAACATGTACTGAGCAAGTACATGTTCAAGTACATATATATATATATATATATATATATATATAACACCATAATTTTTATCAAGACTTTATACTAAAAAAAGATTATAAAAAATGTCTACTATCAGTTTATCCTGGACAGGATTATTCAGGCAGACAAATGTGAATAAATTAACTAGAACGGATCAGAGGCACATCATGTGGCCTCCAAAGACTCAATAAGGTCTACATCTATTGCAGATGGTGGAGGTGCTTTATTGCTTATTGACCCGCTTTGCTGTTTGCGTTAATAAGACTTGTTTTTGGTTCATCGAGAAAACTCATCTATAAATGACTTCACTGGCCCATAAAGTGTTCTACACACACACACTGGTGTCTAATAAACCCCATACGCCAACCTTTTAAAGCCAAACATTGCTATAGTAATATAATGGGAGATGAGAGAATGAGAGATCATAAAGAAACATTCATCTCAAAGGTATTTCAGTTTTGAACCTTTAAAACCTACATTTCATGCAGAATGACATCCCAATGAAAAATCCCAATGAAAATCAAAACTACATTGTTAACATACAAGCTTTTATTAATCCAATGAGGTTTTTTAATAGTTTTTTAAAAAAAATTAGTTTAAGCTCACAGAGGCGGAATTGACGGAAAAAAACAGTAATATTTTATATATTAGTGATGTTGTTAAGTTTTGGGAGAAGCACGTGTGAATAATTGACCACAGCCGGCTCCGCATTATCTCTAATCAGCCTATTAACCAACGTCCAATCATGTTCATTCACATCCGCTTTAGATAAGCTCGTCTCCTTTCCTTAGAGCGAACTATTTTTTTTCATGAACGTGCCATCCCTAGTATTTAGCTATGCACGCATCCCTCCGCTCCCCCTACTCCGCCTTCGTACGCACATGCCACACAGGGGGCAATGGGGGTCTGAGCCATTTTTATAGCAAAGCTAAATTTTCAGCAGCCATCACTCGAGACTTCGTTGTCACTTGATCCTTCAGAAATCATTCTAATATGCTGATTGCTGACAATTTTGTGGAACTTTTTCAGAATTATTTTAAGAAAATTACAAAATTCAAAAGCATTTTACCTATTTATTTATTTTTTTGGACACTGTGCCATTTCCCTTCTGATCTATTTAACTTTTTTCCTGAAAAAAGCTCAACTTAATTTTGAATAGTACTGTAAGTCTGATTTGGGTGCAGGGTGGAAGAAAATGTGTTTACCTGTTCAGGTTTGAGTCCGGGTGGTACCCAGGCATACTCCTCCAGAGCACAGCCAGAGTCATCATCGGATGTAGAGTTCCTCTGGAAATCGTACATCAGCTTGGTCACCGTCTTCTCCATCTCTAGTGGCATGACGGTCACAACATGCTCCTCACGAGGGCACTTACAGTGGAGACAGATTTTCCTAAAACAGCAAAGAAAACAACTGTAAAAAAAATTTACATTTAAACTGCACACTTTTTGTTTATTTTTTCAAAAATGAGTAGTTTGGTAATACAAAAGACCCTTATATGGACAGTTTATGCCATCTTCCATTTACTTTTCAGATTTCACATGAATGTATCGTCTTATCAAAGTAAGCTCTTCATCCTGAGTTGTCCAAGTCAACTCTAGAAACAATTTTATCTTGTCAGCATCTTTAAGGTAAAGTAAGTTTGGTATATAAATTTGATATATAGGTAAACTTACATGAAGTCATATTAACAGCAATTTATCTCAATACGATGTCTCAGTAAGTTTTATTTTTCAGATCCCTCAAACAGTAAACTCAGAATGATACACCAGTTGCATACAACAAATTGACTTTGTTCCAATATCTCAAGTTGCAACCAAACCTCTAAAGCAACTCTCCCACACAGCTTCTCTTTTTATTCATTTGCTTTGTCAATCAACATATCCACATTTGGTTAAAACCAGAAGCAGCAAAAAGATTCCAACAAAAACCCTCAACACGTCCAATGACTCATGTCACGATGAAACACACACTCCACCAGTCAAACACGCAGCGCCTGGTTAGCGTCCAGACAAGCAGACACAGGCGTCAAGCTCTGCCAAAACCACACTTTCTGAGCACGCCGGCCAGTTGGTCAGATTAACTAACCTCTTAGACCAAAAGAAGAGAAAACAAGCCGCCCACTTAGGGCCAATCCCATTAGCACCTCAGAGACCTGACAGGCTGGAAGGTGTCAAAGACAGACACCGGCCAGTAACACAATGATTGACTGACTTCTTCACGCCAGCCAGATGGTTAATTTAAGGACAAGTTTAATCTATGGAATCATCTACGTCAAAGGACTGTAGTTGCTATGGAAGCAAGACAGAAAAAAAGTGTGCTGGTTCAGTTTAAACCATCAGCAGATCTGTGTCATCATGCTTCTATTGTCCTAAGGATACGAAGAGTGAGTCATGGTATTTCTTCTACAAGCTTGCAATTGACGTGTGTGAACCATCAAGTGCATTAACAAGCACTTAAATATAAGATTTCATTCGAATTAAAACAATTATTTGTCTTTTCCAAATTTCACATAAATACTCACCAGTCCTGTTTTTGTTATCTGACTAACAAACCTAGATAATTGAACTGCAGCTTGGCTTTATCTAGCACACATATATATGGCTTTGACATTGTTCATTTGAACTTGGGTCAGTATAATTTGTTAAAATTGTTTTTTCCCCCAAAAAAGTATTTTCTGCTGCACAAGTCCAGCAGTCCAGTGCCAATGTGTGTATATATTATATATATTTATTTAAACATGAAATTCATATCTTCCTATTAAAATGTTCAGCAATGACTCAACTAGTATGAAAAAATTTCCCCAAATGTTATTTGAGTCTCTGTGGTATTTAAATAACACCATAAAAAGACTTCTGTTAAACATCACATCTGGCCTTAATTTAAGAATAATATATAAAAAAAGAATAATAAAGGGTGTCTCAGGGGAAGTTTCTCTATGACTGCCTGTAGAAAAGTCAAAACTTACAGACAACAAACAACCTCAGGTGTCTCATTATAATAGCCACTTCAATAACATTAAAAAGTCACGATGTAACAAAAGTAGCAGCAGACTCTTTCGTATCGTGATGTAGATTCCAGTGAAATGGACTATCTGAAAAAAAATGTAGGGACTTCATTTCAACACGACCTTGCAGATGATTTTATGTGATCATATATGATATATGTCACCCAAGATAAGTCCACCGTTTCACCAGAAGATCTAGTTATGAGAATGGATGAATTGCTTATAACATTTTTTGCATTAATGCTGGCTATAATAATAATGATGGCAAATAAAATTCCAGTAAAATAAAACTCAGTGAAAAGAATAACATCAGTGAAGGGGTACTTACTAATAGGGGCTATGGGGGAACATGAGACAAAAACAGGTGTGGAAACACTGGCCCAGGACACAATAGTTCACTTATAAATATTTAAGATGAAGAAAACAAAAACAACCTATAAATGGATAGAGTGCTTTAAAACCTGTATGAACCTCAAGTAGTTCAAAAGCATCTCTTTGAATCAAAATAAAAGACTTAGACTAGATAAGAGCTTCTGTGGGAGGTAACAGTGAGCAGACTTATATATAGGCCATGCAGCTGGTCTCTCTGCAGTTCCAACACCCTTGAGCAAGGACAATTCACCTGCATTACTTGAGGATGGCAACTTTACAACTCGCGTTAACTGAGCAATCACAGGAACATGGAGGCCCTCGCAAACAGTCCATCTGTGAATACCAAACACTTAAGAAACGTATCCGCTCTTCCAACAGTGCTTGGTCTTTCTGCAGAGTGTGTGAACTAATGGGCGAAAAACAAAGAGGAAGCACTACAGAGCAATTTGGCAACTCTTGGGACGTATAGTCTTTTACCAGAACATTTTATATGGTCGTAACTAATAATGCTTGCATATCTGGAAAGGGTGAACCCATTTAGCCACATTGAGATTTCTGGGACTACTTTAAAAGGGTTCCATGGAGATGCTGGTCTGGTGCAGAAAAATTAACTGGACAAAAATGAGGTCACTGTAACTCCCTTCTCAACCACACAGAATGGACTGAGAGAAACTACGTCCATGATTTGACATGCATCGCACATGACTGCAAATTCCAGGCTCAATACCAGTCCACGGTCCATTGATAATGCTTGTCCAATCATCTAAATGTGAATTGAATTAGAAAGGACGTTGGGTTGCAACTATGCATGCTGATTTCATTACAAACATCATGCTAAGACCAAGTCAATATGATCCGCTTTTCCTGCACTGAGAGCCTTTAGAAAGGATTTGTCCTACATAGCAAATATGGAAGACTGGGAATGTAATCGAGGGATGACACAGAAGGTTGTTATGCCCCTGAGGCATCTAGGCGGAACAGGGTAAATGTGATTTATGATCTGATCGGACAATTGCTTATTGTGGGTTAATCATTGCATTTTTAAATTGTTCAGACAACAACAGATGTGGACTTATTGTTAGCTCGAGGGAAACTTATCCCCTTAAAAACCAGGCCTATGCCACCACCAGACTACCTCATCTAATTCTTTTTAACAATAGCCTATGGCTAGACACAGCGGAATTGCCATCTTTAATACAACCGCCATTTTTAAAAAGTGAGAAACCTGCAGTAGCAAGGGTTATTATAGTAAACTAAAACCACATGATATATTTTTTAAAACCCACACATTTCTTTTACTTGAAATGAAAACATTAACTGAAATACATAAAAAATAACCCAAATTGCAATGAACAGAAAAAAACGAATTCAAAATGTTGTTAGTATAGACTGTTATTGTATCTCAATAATAGTAAAATAACACTGGTTGTAGCTTTCTCAAAATTCCAGTCTCTGATGAGGCTCCCAGGCTTTCCATGGAATCATTCCGGATGAATTAAACAAGCTTTTTAAAGGGCAACACACAGGGAAGAGCCTGGTCACAGCTGAGTGCTAGTGAAAAACCAATTCACCATATACTCTCACTTATCTTTTGTGTATATGCAACTGCATTTACTTTTCCCACATTGAACATTGGGGATCGTTTTTCGAATCTGTTGATTTCCTGTTCAAAGCATTGTTTAGTGATATTGACTGAGTCTGTGCTTCAATAATATAGAATACAAGACAGCTGCATTCACAGGAAGACCTTACTGTGGTCATATAGCTGAGCCTTCATGACTTTAAAAGCTCCCGTAATGTAAACACTGACGCAAGTAATTGAAAAAAAGTCAACATTCATGACTGATGACCTACTATATAAACTTAGGTAAATAAATCAATTATTCAAGGAAAAAGGAATCAGTTTAATGGAGGCGGCTTCAAATCGGCGAGGGCTGCAGGAGGAAGCGATATTGATTCAATCGAAATAGCGCAGTAAAAGAAGATTCAGCTCAGAGTAAAACCCCACTGACAGCAAGCAAAGCGTCAAAACAGTGATGGAAAGCCGAGTCACTCTGCATTTTGTTTTTTTTGATGGTTAACTGATTTTAACGTTATCAAGTAGCTGCAACACAGCCCCATCCTGAACAGCTAAACTTTCAATCACGCATTCGCATTGACGAAAAAGTCACACAATCATTGTATTGATATCCATTGTTTGATTTGTTGTCATTTCTGATGTTACCTTTAATGCACGGCCTACACCAGAAGCTTCTACAGGCCGGTTCATACCGTAGACAATAATAACCAAAATAATAACAATGACTAATAAAAAATCATGTTCGGTTTGTGAATATCGAACTGAGCCCTGTTCCATAAACCAAGTTAGCCAGACGTATTTCTGTTAGTCTGAAATCTACGGGCAATAAGCCTGACTAACCAAAATAAGCCTGGCTTGTACTCTAATCTTGTTTTATGGAACAGCCCGCAGATCTTGTTGTCTGTCACTTTAAATTCCAGAGTGAAATCCGATTGGCTACCAATTGTATTATTCATCAGCGACATACAATTAAAATTCTAAAAGTGATCGGTTTCTTGACCCTGATCAACCAATTCACTAAAAAGATCCGACTCATTAAAGAACGACTCATTGGCGAATCGTGTAGCTTCATAATAAACGACGGTCTCCAAACGCGAGTGAATAAGGGGTGAGGGAAAAAAAAAACCCTTGTACGAATTCAACAGCAGCTGTCTGGGTTTTCTTTCACTGCTGGGTATTATTCTCTACTTTGTCCTTTTATGTGTTAATCCAACAAAACACCACCAAACAAAGGCTAAATCCGACTTACTGAAACAGGTCAACTAGCAATGACTGAAGATACAATGTAGCAGAGAAAAGTTGTAGCCTATAAAGACCGACGGGAATAACAGCCATTTTCGCAGTCTTGTTAGATGAAATAAAAGAGGTATAAAAAGGTAAACCCCACAAAAGACTGCTCTCCGATAATATTATTTTCAACAGAAGCGTAAAGTTAACCAACCTATAGAAAACCAGGCTGCGTTAGATCTAAGTTTACGGATCAACTTTTTAGAATACTTACGCAGCGAACGCAGAATTCAAAGAGCAGCAGAGATCCACAAACGCTTACCTTTTACCGTGAACGAAGATAAGAGAGCTTGATGTCTGCCGGCGTGAATCGATCAAAGCACGGGCTACACATCTCCAGCATGAAAAGCGATCAGTTGGCGCACTTTCACTTCTCGCAAGCACTCGCTTCGCGTCAATCCGCACGGCTTTGTCAAGCACTACTGGCCAGCTTTAGTTCGTACAAAGGTATCTTCCAGGAAAGACATGCCTCAAGCTCCGATGCTTTTTGAAGAAACATCTACAATAACGCGGAGAGCGCGAAGCGTCCCAGTAGATCCAGCGCGCTTCTCCGTGATAGTTCCACCAGTTAAAGCCAGGAGCAGCCTGCGCTTCTCGTCGATAACAGGCTTTGAGTGCTCAGTGAACCGTGGCTGGACTCGACTGCCTCACTGTTCGCTCTGCCCACTCGGGCTTGTGAATGGTAATGAGCGTCCATGATGTCAGCAAGCCAACGTCCCTACATTAGTTTAATTAGCTGCTGTTGTTGGAATCATTTACATGCAAATCAGTCACTTTCCCTCCAAATGTAAAGACCCCAAGCAATAGGGATTTCACAAGGCAAAAGGCACCAGAAGAGGGGAAAGTAAATTGGTAATATGGTACTGTACCTTCATAGGTTTTGTGATATTTAGAAACAATTGGCCTATATGTGAAGCCTAACCTCATTTCCATATAAACAATAGCCTAGTTTTTTCAGAAGTCAACACTTCCTTAATTTTCCCCTGTACAACAGAGCACATATCTCGCAGAACTTTATGCATAAAAAATGATATACAGTTTGCAAGATTCAAGTGGAACAAAACAAAAACCAACACGGAAGATTCATAGATAGATGATGCTTAACAGCGTGAGCTAGGCCTGGCTGGGTAAATCAATACTCCTACAAAAGCCTTCTCACAACACCAGGTTGCAACAAAGAGGGAAAAACAGGAATTCGACAACAGAGGTTAAATTACTATATATCTATTTAAATGCAGCTATTTAACTTCCACGTGGCTTAAATCGTCGGTGTGGATGTGAATTCATCTAAGAAGGTTATCTTTTATTGGACTGTGCTTCTCATTTCAGTCTGAGCCAAACCCCTACACACACAGTAGTATCAATTACCCCCCCGTCCCAGTGCTTTGGGCACTGGAGTAACACACACTGACAGCCACAAGCTCACTGACATGCCTGGCCACAAGCCTACAGTGCTAGAGGTAGATATGCAGTAAATACTGTGCTCTTCAAGTCATGAGGCTGATCAGCGTTTTTTATGATCGCATTTATAGGTTTTATTAGTTTACAGTTAATTTAAGTTTTTTAAATTAAGTTATTTGTTTTGGAATTATTTCAATTAACCTGTTAATTGGTTTACTGGAAGTTGCCTCACCATAAACAGGGAAAAACTGTAAATGTTTAACATTGCATTATATTATTCTATGTAATTTTACTGTACTGTCAAAATGTATGTTTGGACTTTAAAATGAGAAATTACCATATAATGAGAAGTGAAAACAGTTTTATTAATATTTAGAATTCATCTTTTATTTAAATATTTCTGTAATGTATTTTTTAAGTTATTTTAATTTTTAGTAATTTATTAGTTTAAGATTTTTACTTTTAGTTAATCATTTTAGTGCTTCAGCTTGAACTTATTCCAGTTAGTTACTAAGACAACATGTCTATTATAATTTCTAAAATCCTTCATTTAATTTAAATAATTTTAATTCAACTTCAATTAACAAAAATGTTATATTCTTTTTAGTTTTGTGTTTATTTTACTTGTTAAAAAATTAGTTTTTCTTTGAATAAGAAATACAAAGCTGCAATAAAATGGATGTCATTTAATTTCAAGAAGGCACCACACCCCCTTTCTTAGCAAAAAATTGCTGATGGCTATCTTTCTAAGTCAACACCGGGGCAGCTGTAGAGCTCAACAGCTGATTGCTGAGGAATGCTTACATCTCTTTTTCTGGTGTGACCTCAGGATGAGATAACCAAATTCCATCTGGAGAATGGGCTTCAAGGAATCAAGGTAGAGCAAACCACCTCCTCTGCTTTTTAATGCATTTTTATTTTTATGCTGTAGGCTTCTAACACTCTGATTATAGAGTTGTATTTAATATAATCCATTCCTTGAATAGTTTTATGCCTAGACTTTCTTCTCCCATGTCAGTTTGAATTACACTGGAAAAATGCAGTACTGTATATGCGATTGTGGTAAAAAAAAAAAAAAAAGTGAAATTCTTTTCATGGGTTACTTTGCTTGAAATTCAATTTGCTTTGGAGTTTTGTTAACTATTTACAGCCTGCCCATGCGAAGAAACGGAAGAAAAGACTGGGCTGTGTAATACATTAGGCGATCCAGAGCTGCACTGGGACCCGGAGCTCCTGAATGACCTTGTGGATTAGCTGGCTATTTCTGCCCCACTTCTTCCACTTTGAAAGGGCTCTTCACTATATGCAAGTACTGCTGTGCCACATCCATCAAAGCTTCAGATTAAAGGGAGGACGGCAGCTGCAGAGCACGATGGGAAGTTTTCGGAGCCATCCACATGCATTTTTTCAACCCAAAAGTGGAGCACATTTGCTTTGACGGTAGTGAGGAAGTTTTTTGACCCCACTGAAGAGTTACAAGTGGCGATACAACATGACACATGGACTACTATATTCTACATTTAATGGCACTCGGCTTGTTTTAAGATGGAACAATAAAGTGTCTCTAAAAATATCCCAAGCATTCGAGCTGCACTGATGATTCATCTACTCCAAACATCTCTCTCTCTCTCTCCATCTCTCCATCTTGCACATAGCAATCATGCACGAATATAAACCTGTGCTTTCAGTCAGAACAATGTGAGGGGGCTGGGTCAGTGACTCTCAAAGGGTCTTACATCACATTCCGGGGCCCATTTCACTGAACTTCCATTCATTCACTACTAGAAGATCCACTCAGAGATGGTTGTAGGTGTTACATCCCACAGTCATGTTATTTCTCACAAAATACACAGGAGATGGTCTTGCCGGTGGTCTTTTTATAAAGTTAAGAACTGTATGCACTTAAATTGGCATGATGTTGCCAGCAAGATACTAAAATCCTTGACGTTTTAGTAAAGACGAGAACAGATAAACTATTGTAAAATGCTATAATAAAAAACTATTAATTAATAGTGAAAGCTGTACATTGTTTAACATCATATTTTAATGTAATTTTACTGTAAAATACTGACCAATTTATGAATTTTTCATGTTAAAACTGCGAACTACTATGTCATTGTGGTTACAAAAAACATACATTATACACAGTATACATTTTGAATCATTAGGGACCAAGGTTTCATCAAAAATTTCAAATAAATTTTTTAACTAACCTACATTTTGGCTCGCCTGAGCAAATAAACAAGAAACTTTATTATAATTTGTTTTATATTTTGCCGTTTATTGCATTATTATCATATTAGCCTATAACTACTGTAAAATGCTGTCAAATATATTGATTGTGCATGTTAAAACTACAAATTATCGCAAATTATGTTAAAAAACTATGAAAACACACACACACACACACACACATACACACACACATATATACAGTATATGTATTAAATTTAGTTTATTGTCATTTATCAGTAATGTACATTTGGTTGTTTTGGGGTTCTTTTTGTTAATTAGTTAATGTTGCTGTATATTAGTATCATTATTTAAATAATTTTTGACTAAACATACGTAAATTGTACAAGTTGGCACTAATATGACATTATTATGAAGAATTTCCGGCAAACCTCAGATGCTTGGCATTAACAGGATTTTTTTACAGTATGGACCAGATTTTTAGTTTTGCCATGTTCATAAATAATGTAAATGTATCATGTGATCTTATAAAACAGAACAAAAAAGGAATATTTTGATATTTATACCATTTAATACAAGGAAATCACTAAGGACAGCGTTTTAACTTCCC
Organism: Enteromius unitaeniatus; assembly: GCA_032359435.1. Lineage (NCBI taxonomy): Eukaryota > Metazoa > Chordata > Actinopteri > Cypriniformes > Cyprinidae > Enteromius > Enteromius unitaeniatus. Next base: position 1,422,874 of record JAUMHI010000006.1, on the reverse strand, counting down.
CATAGCGATTTGCAATGGTTTGACGCAGCAAGTTACACACTAAAGTTAAATAAATGGGTGCTCAAATATGCCCTGTTTAAATATTTAGTTTGGGGAGACTGCAGCAGCCAGGGAACAGTCCTTTACACAGAGCAGAGACTCAGATAGGCCTGACATGTCCGGAAGAGAGAAAGAGACAGATGAAGAGGAACGCAAGATAAATGTGCACAATAAGTTTGTTTGGATATATTTTGGCAGAAAATGAATCTACAGTTGAGTCACACTTATGCTCCACTTCAAAACTGATAACCTTGTGTCATAATGTATCGCCTTAAACCTTCCCAACACATTTAAAAATGTAGCTGTGGTGAAATCTGAATACATTGATCCTTCATTAAAGTTACAAATGGCCAAAAATGTTTGGATCAATATTTAAACCACACTTATAAATATAATTGCATTAAATAACCAAGTGGAGTTTATTTAAAGGAGTGACAGTATATCACTCATCACCCATCTGGTAAATGTATCATCAGAGACGTATGACCTCTCTGCCCAAAATGCTCTACATTCACTTCCTTCTTACAGACAAACCATGTCAGGACTCACTTTCGACAGTTCATTTTTTAAAAGAGATATATTACATCTGGACTAGCCCTGCACCTTTGAGATTTCCAGAGGCCGGCGGTGGAAAAACAAGAATGCTATCCAGTTTGATTTCACCCAACAATTCATTAGAGGAGGGAGAGAGGCTCGGCTGCTATGGAAACAACAGAAGATAAAATAAAAAGGACACTCCACGAATGACACAACAAAGAGGACGAGACTTATTAGAGAAGACTTTATCTAAACTATTCATTAAGGCTGTTAATCTGTTAAGAGCTTAAATGGCATATGGCGAAGGAAGAAATGGAATTAATCTGTGTAACTGCTACAAAGCAGAAATCCACAAGATAGAAGAACAAGCATGAGACATGGCGGAAAATGAACTAATTCAATTATAGATGAGAAAAGATTAGAGAAAGAGAAAATAGCATATTGATCAGTGACATGAGTAGCAGCTGAGAGGTACAAATTGAAATCTGAAAAGTGCATTAAAGTTCAATCTGATAATCAACTCTCAGCCAAAAGCCTCTGGCTTTTATTTGGCATAATGGAATAGGATCTTTGGAGGGCCGCCGTGCCTTGTACAATTTTTATACACTACTCTTCCAAAGTTTAGAGTCAATACGTTCATTGTTTTAATGATTGCTGTTATTCAGCAAGGACACATTATATTAATTAAAAGTGACAGAAAATATATTTATAAACAATTATTTCATTTAAATGGCTTTTTTATGTTTTCTATTTAACAAAGAATCCTAAAAAAAGCATCAAGTTTCCACAAAAATTGATATTAAGAAGTAGTGAGAATTTAAAATGATTTCTGAGGGGTCACATGACATTGAAGACATGGCTTCTGAAATTGTAGATTTGTCATCACAAGAATAAATTACATTTCAAAATATATTAAAATTGAAAACACCTGCACTAATATTTCACAATATTACTGATTAGACCAAATCCAGCAAATGCAGCTTTGGTAAACATAAGAGACTTCTTCCAGAACATTTTAAAAATCATACCGACCCCGAACTTTAGAATTTATAATATTCAGGAAGCAAAAGTTAAAATATAAAAACATGAGAAAAGAGTGAGGTGATAAATCTACACAGAAACAGAGCGAGAACAAAATATGGATTCCAGTTTGCTATTCAACAGTCCTCAGTCCTCAATCTCTCTAAATCTTTCCCTGTGGTGCTTATTTATATTTCCTTCATATGAATTCGAGAAGAAAGTTACACCCTACATGGCATTAATGGCCCAGGCAGGCATCAAGCAGAAAGGGGAGCACACACACCTACCGTTTTGGTGTGTTTATTTAAAATGATGGGGGATGGAGTGTTTGTGTGTGTGTGAGGGACACTCGATATGGAGAAGGTTTGGTGTTAAACTGCAGGTCTTGGTACATTTTACACATATCTAAGCTCTTAGTATGCTTTTCATAGTGCGCTTGTTTCGCACACTCCCTCTTGCTTCGTGCACAGGCGCTCCTCTGTACGGGACGTCCCGGAGATGGATCAGAGCACAGAGCAAGAGGGGAGTTATACATGCACCCCAAACCTCTTAGCCTTGGAGTTAAACCCTTCTTTGTCTTTACTAATTTTCCTTACTGACTTGGAAGAAACTAAGGCACTGTGGGAATTGTCAGGCCAGATCTGATCCACATATGGAAAACAGCCCTTGTGCCACACAATGGCATTGACTGGAGCTGTTCCAAATCTTCACAGTCTACTTAAGCAAGCTGCCAGTGATTAAATATGGAGACTGCTCTGGGATGTCAGTGCGGGATCCAGAGCTGCAGATATATTTATGATTTATGTGTAAGTGATGTTTTATTTGTATTAATGTACTCATTATTTAAATGTTTACATTTAATGAATGTCATTAAATGTAATGTAGTGTGACCATTAAGTAAAAAGTAACCATAGTTTCGTTACAGGATTAATGTGAAATATATTTGAAAGTAAAAAGTATCTTTTTAAACATAATGAATTAATAATATTAATTCATAATTATAATAAAAAAAAATACCCAAACTGTGTGTGAAATGCGAACACACACACACACAACCATAAACATGTTTTCAAGACATTTTATAGATGCCATAGTCTTACGTAGCCAGACTTTCAGACAGACAGCTGAAGGTCTGGAATACATGGTAGCTATCTTTGGCCAAGGTCCGCCCATAAGACCGTTGACCAACGTGCTGAACAACCAATCAAAGTTTGTTACTTTCTGTGTCACATTTCAGAGCATGGAAATGTCACCACAATAACACTCTCGATTCTATGCCTTGAAATTGAAATATTTCACATACTTTTGTAAATCCAGCGTTTAGTTGATCCTGATAAGCACTCGTCATCACAGGCTTTCCTCTTTGAGGAGTTTGGCGTCATGGCATCGTTGTTTCCAGGCAGAACATTAAAGAACACGACACACATCTCCCGATAATTCCTGTATAATTCAATCAATCCTACGATGGTTTCCAAAACTCCTGAAGTGTTTTCAGATAAGTGAGCATTATGCATCAGACGTTGAGCCAACGTGATTAGGCGTAATGGTTTTTATACCATACAACATTAACCCTACACCTTAACCTAACAGAAAAAAAGAATAATTTTATATGATTTATAAGCTTGTTTCCTCTTGGGGACAAAACGATGTCATGCATTTTGGATTTCTCTGTCCCCATTTTGTCCTCATAACGTAGATTATTTCTGAATCACACACACACCCTAACAACACACATGTACATTTTCGTGGCCATTTTCTATCCCGTTTAATTGCTGGTTGAAAGTCTCTGAAATCTGAAGTAACTCTCAGTTCCTTCCATGGACGCCTGAGAGAAGGTAGGCTGTAATTCTACAGTGCCAAATCAGAGCAGTTTCTTAAACCCCCCAGAATGTGGGTGTAGAAAGGACATAAATAGCATGCTTTCACTAAACACACAAAAAAACAAGCCGTTTAAAACACTGAAATCTAATAGGTGAATTTAATGGAACGTTGTAATAAATGCCACTATACTTATACGCGTCATTAATATGATACGTGACTGAACTTGTGCCTTCTAAAGATTTTAGTTTTAAAATCACAAGCCAAATGAACAACAACTCCACATATTTTAATGAAAAATTCAATCCCGTTTGTCTGCATCCCAGCGGCTCTTGGCTTGATGTTAATTACTGATTAAAATGTTAAAACCATTTAGCTCATGGCTGGAATATGTAATCGCTCTACTTTATCATTCACGGCTGGTGCCGAGAGACCAATCTGCTGAACGCTGCATCTGTCACCCCTTCCGGCGATTCGTCACTGTGCGGGCGTAACAAGTCAGAGGATATGACATAATTATCCCATTTTGTTCTTCTGTGTTGCAAACTAGCTATCATGCCCTGTATACGAACCCATAAAACAATGAAACAAAACTATGTGTGTCAGTAACAGAAGACCAGAGAAAAGGGCACAGTGTCTGTTTTCATCATGCTTATCGTGAATTACCATCTCCAGGCCAGAGGTCAGTGGCTCAGCAGCTAACATGTGAGCATTCGGTGCTGACACATGCCTGATAATTAGCACTTTTGGCATTAAAGCTCTTGTCATATAGATAAACTTTACTAACTTACTGTGTAACAACACAAAACAGCATTAGCATGCAGTAGAAGACAGATTAGCAGGATATGTTGTGTTTTAGATGCTAGTGTCTGTGTTTTGCGGGTTAAAATATGGCTATGAACCTCCACCAGCTAGTCTAGCACCAAACTAGCATAAATTAGCCTAGACTAGCATGGTTGCAGTCCTCTGTAGAGAGGCTAACAGCTGACCCACAGCTGTTCTTGATCACATTATTGATCTGTTTATACTATCATTTAGTGTCTAATCTAAGCCTAAAGAGGTTTTCCTATCAGTCACCAGAGAGCTTGTTTTTTTTGTTTGTTTTTTTTTTGCTTAGTATGAAGCAAATTATGTAGCAAATCAGGCCATATGTGCATCTAAACATGATCAAGCAGACCTTTTAAGTGCGCATATCATATGTAGAGCAGAGGCAATGAAATTAAATAAATATGTAAGGCTCACAGATTTCAAATGACGCTAGTAAGCAGTTTTTCCTTCCTCACAGGATTCTGCGTGTGGGAGTGCGAACAATGTATGAACTCAACCATCTGGTCTATTTTACAGCCTGCGTGTGCAAATCCTTCCTATTTCTAAAGTAGCATCTCAAGTTTTCATTTGGCTCTTATTCTTCCCTCAAGAGAGTTGTCTTTTTGTTGGTAAGCAGACAAACATGCAATCTACGAGATGCTGTGGAGATAAGAACAAAAGGAGTTCAGGACAAGACCGGTCACACTCACACGAGTCTCCACCACAGAGTTCTCTTTTTAGAGGTCAGTTGAGGAATTCGACACACCAAAGTTGGTGACCTGCGTAAACTTTAGAGATCCTGTGTCGGCCACAAACACACACACTTATACACAAATAAAAACAGTAACCCTAACGCGAACAAAAACTCTCACACACAAACCAGAAGTTAAAAGATGCTTTTCATGAGGGAAATTATTGGGTTAACTAACATGCTGTTCCAGATCTGAAATAATTAACATTTGTCTCATCAGGAGAATATGATCTTTAATTATTTGAAATAAAAAAAACCAAAAAATTTAGTCTACAAATTTTTTCATATATTTAAAAAAAAAAAATATATATATATATATATATAATATAATATATATATATATATTTGTGCATACTGCCTCAACCAGTAGTGTGAGTTTGGGGGTGGGGCTTACTTTCAATCACAGGGACTCATTCACTAATAATGGCATTTTTGTGTGTACACACTGGATCTCACAATAACTAAAACTCTAACGTTAACCAGTTTGGAGTTTATAATGACTGCATGCCCAAGGAGAGCCATTTGCATAAAATATGCCCATATCTCTTCATGTAAGGGCTTTCCCATACCACAGTTTTTTGTTTACAGCAGTAAACATGTGATGCAATCTTGCCTGGGATTATATGCAGATTCCCAAGCAAAGCAGAGTGTGCCATCCTTAAAACTAGTTTAAACAACAATAAACATCTTTTATACATTAGCCATCTGTATTTTTATAAAGCGAATTCTTGCAGCCCAAGCTATAATGCAAGCTATACTATTTCATCTTAAATAATGAAATATACCCAAGATGACATTTCAGTGCAATTATAAGGCCACCTTGAGTATGTGATTTGTGTGCGTGTAGTTTCAGTAAAAAAAAAATTGTCCATTTAGAATAAACTTCACTATGAAGTTTTTGGTATGCCAAGTGACCGAGCATTGTTTTATTTAAGTGAGTGACATAAATGGCACCAAAATGACACACTTCCACTTTGGAACAAGATTTTATACTCTTCCAAAACAGAGGCAACAAATTCAGCATATGAGTCCAACACATTCTCACACTCTAACTCGTCACATTTTGACGCTTGGACAAGACCCTTTTGTGTCGCTTTTTGAAGCTCAAGGTAGCCCTTTTTAGTCACTTTTTGATGTGAAGGGGTCCCCCGTTGTTTTAAATACGAAACCCTTAGCATCAATAGGCCGACGCGATAATTGTTTTAATTTTATTGTCATAATTAAAAGATATATTGGGAAAAAACAGTGGCATTATTGCATATATGTAGGGGTGTGATTCTTCAATGTAAACAGTCAAAACTGTTTTATTTAAAATGATATTATTTACACATTTATGAGCATGTAACCCAACCCCTGCCCCTAAACCTACCATCTGTCAATAAAACACAGGCCGATACAACCACCATCATCATTTATTTGAAAAAATATGAATATTCCAAGTCTTTTGATGCAAAACAATTGATTTGTGAGAGGAATAGACGCAGTTGCTGTCTCCGTCGTCCGTATACTTCCTGTGCGCTGCTGCTGAGCGATTTCAAAAGACTTGGAATGTGACACGACTTGTTTGTAATGTATTTATACTGCTTGTTTATGATTAGTTTGTGCAATAAATACCTGTGACTGCATTTGGCTGTGTGCGTTTTATATTGTTCAGAGGAGGGTAGGTTTAGGGTGGGGGTGGGGGTGGGGTTTGGTGCTCCAATAACAGTTAAACATTATATAATAAATGTATATATGCATGCAAACCATTACATTAAGCCAAACAACTGAAAACAATGGAGGACCCTTCACATCAAAAGTGACTACAAAGGGGTACCTTGAGCTTCAAAAAGCGACGCAAAAGGGTCTTGACCAAGCGTCAAAATGTGACAAGTTAGAGTGAGACTGTGTTGATGAGTCAGACACACAAAAAAATAAAAAATGTAAATCAGTTGTATCAAAGCCTCAACTGCTTAATGGAAGAAACAATCACCATGATTCATTTCTATGTCCTTTATATTTTCTAAGGCAGTTTTGCTGCCTCTAATTGCCTTGAGTTGACATTAATACTGAAGATGTGACTCACTTTGGGTCTCACCCTCTCATGCTTTTTAGGCCATTGCAATAACTCTACAAGGCACAGTCTTAGATTTGTTTAAATGGTTACTTCATTGCACATGACTAAGTCTTTGTCATTCAATAAATTACAGAGATGAAAAATGACAGCAAGCCATTAAAGACAGACATTTTCAGACGAGCAAAGCTTTTAACCACATTTTCTGTAAGTAGAGCACAAGGTTGGTTATGTTGGTATTTTAAACTATTGGAAATTAGGGTAATGCATAATGCTTATAGGGACAATTCACCCTGCCACCAGTTTTCATCCTCATGTCGTTTCAATCCTGTATAACATTTCATGATGAATGGAAGCTACATACTTCACTGCTTGCTAAAATGACATGAAATCACCATAGAAGTATCTTAAAGGTGCTTCATACAACTCCTGCACTATATTCCAAGAGTGAATGTTTTTCTAGTAATTCACATGACATCTATATTAACAACCCTGTGTTAAACACAATAGGGCGAATCCATTTGAGGTCACTCTCCAAAAAGAAACCGATGCCATTTCTTGGGCAGAGGCAAAGGACAGAAAGATGGATAGGTTTTTTAGCACTGTTACGTGTCATTGTTCAACATGAGAAATAGCTCCAGTGAAAAAGTCCTCACACATTAAAACCCATATTTATTATAAACATTCATTTAAAGCAGTTTTGACTTGTAATCTGTACCTGATTTGTGCATATTACTCTTTTAACATTATGATTATGAATCTACTACCAACACTTTGAGCTTTTTACTTCACCAGACATTATTTGATGGACTGGCATGCCGTGGATTGTGCGTTGATTATCTTATCAGCTGTTTGGGTGACGGCACCCATGTCACATCAGAGGATCCACATGAACATGCTTTTTTATCGCTTTAACCAAAAATCAGATCATTAAGCTACTGAGTGGAGTTCAAGAATTCAAATTGTGAATAAATCATTACCATAGAACTAATTCAAGATAAGACTTGCTTTAGACTTCTTTCATGAAACACACAAAAAAATTCAGTGACAGTATTTGACTTTTTGGGTGAGATTTCCCTTTAATAGTGATGTTATTATGTGAGACAACAAGTTCAAATTCTGTTCATCAGAGTTTAATAGGAATATTTGACAGATTTGGGTTAGGTCCTACAGAGAACTGTGTGTGTGTGTGTGTGTGTGTGTCTAAACGACTGAACAAATGAAGAAATGATTAAGCTTGAAAACTCATCGTGGCCATGGCAGATTCTCTTTCATTACTAGAGAAACAATACCTCCTCAAGCCCCAGGGATTTGAGTGCATGTGTGTGTGGAGTTGACAATGGGCTTCAGGAGGAACCAAATTGTTTGCAAATGGTTTAGTCAAGCAATGATAAAAAACACCATGGGGTTAAATGTGTTCATGTGAGTAAATGTTCAACATATAACATGCTGACTAGAAACCAAATAAAGAGAATGAGACACATCAACCATCCAGCTCATTTACTGAAGCAAGACCATTCAATGGGACGGATCTATCACCCTTCCCCTCTTGTTGGCGTCAGGGAGGATGTTGTGCCAACAATTTATTTAGCCTCAGATTTAGGGCTTTGTGGGAATGTGTGAGCCAAGGGGGGAGGGACATTAAGGAGGGAGGGTTAGGGTGTTAATAGTTAAATGTCTCGCTTGCCTTGTTCTGATGTCACTGGATCAAGATATCTTCCATAAAACACAGCATGTGGTTAAAATTAAACCCTGAACGCAAGAAAAAAACAGTTCTGGGTACTTGAAGTTTTGAAATGCTTAATTTCTGGTTGTAGATGTCAGACTGATCTCAGAAAAATACCAACAAATGGTCTCAGATATTTATAAATTAACATTCTTTCTGTACACTTAACCCTGTGTTAAACACAATAGGGTGAATCCATTTGAGGTCACTCTCCAAAAAGAAACCGATGCCATTTCTTGGGCAGAGGCAAAGGACAGAAAGATGGATAGGTTTTTTAGCAGTGTTATGTGTCATTGTTCAGCATGAGAAATAGCTGAAAAGAGCAGAGAGAGGGAGGAGAAAGACAAAATGAAGTTTGCTTTCTAATGCTTGCTCTGACAGTCGACATGAGTCTCCCTTTGGCTTTCTTAGAGAAAAGTCACAAAGTCACATTTTTCTATAGAGCTAAGTGTCAAAACAAACACTATCTACTGTGAGGCTTAGGAACAGCTAAAACCAGCCGTTAAATTGTAGTTTTAGTGTGAAATGTATACGCAATCCACATTATGATTAAGGGTTAAATCCTAAAATAGCATTAAAAAAAATTATAAATAAGAACAGTGAATTTAGATAAAGCGTATGAATAAAACCTAATGAATAAAGCTCAGTGCAACTATTCATATTCTTTTTTTGGATTTTTTTTAGTCCTGCACCTTTAAAGGCACTGAGGGCAGATCTAGTAGGGAGGTGTAAAGCCCGGGGTAAGTTAAAGAGGTGGTCTGTGTAATTTTAAAATGCAACGGTTGAAAACCAGAACGAATGCCAGCAACGCTCCACTTGAAGGGAAGTAATACTCCGACTTGCCCTCTGGAGTTACACACACACACACACACAATATGAACAAACACAGTACACAGTCCATACCTCAGCCAAATTTAAGCAATAAAACTCATGGTCTGTGCTCATTTACAGATCCTGTCCACCTAATTACATCTACACAGTCAGACAGTCCCAGTGAAAGGCTACATAAGTGTGTTACAATCACTAGCAGGCTTATCACACACCCCACAGCTTTCACTAGCTTAATGAGCGAAGGACTGCTTAGCAAGACTTGCAAAACGATACGAAGGCCACGAACACACACATTCCCTCACGCAGAGGCTGAAAAATGCATCATCAGCGTTATTCTGATAACTAATGCCGTTTTAATATTCCTGACGTGTGGTTTGCAATTGTTGCTGTGTGTGTGTGTGTGAAGAGCAGAAACAGACTTGATGCTGTGTGATGCATTTTTATAAATTATGCATTTTTTTGTTAGATGATTGCCTGTGTGTTTAAAAGGCAGAAAAAGACTGGCTTCTATATTAGGAAATTTGTACAGGACAGGGACAGAACAGAACAGAACAGAATAAAACAGAACAAATGACTTGTTAAAGTACTTTAAAGCAGTAGATGGATTCTGCATTAGTCAATTTCTACATGGCAAAGATTGATGAATAGAAAAGAATAAATGACTAATTCTTAAAAATCACTATCCATTTCCATTTCAACAAATCAGGGACTGATGAATAGAATAGCACAGAACAGAACAGAATAGAGTAAAATAGAACAAATTACTTGTTAAAGTACTTTAAAGCAATAGATGGATTCTGCATTAGTCAATTTCTACATGGCAAAGATTGATGCATAGAATAGAATATAACAGAATAGAATAAATGACTGATTCTTAAAAATCACTATCCATGTCAACAAAACAAGGATTGATGAATAGAATAGCATAGAACAGAACAGATTACAATAGAATAGAGTAAATGACTGATTCTTGAAAATCACGATATGGATAGTGTGTTTAAATGTAGAAAAAAACGGATTCTGTATTAGAAAATATCTCCAGGTCAGGGATTGATAAATAGAATAGAATGGAATGGAATGGAATGGAATAGTACAAATGACTGATTCTTGTTATAGTATTTAAATGAACTAGATTGATTGTTTGTTTAAAAGGCAGAAACAAATGGGGTTCTAAATTTCTACAGGGTACAATGCCGCTCCTCTCACTATGTCTTCTGCTGTATTTGGAAAATCAATTACAAGCAACTGTGCATTTTTTCTTGTTTGAGAAAGACTCCCGAATGATCCTGTGTCCCTGAGGTAAACAAGAGAGGAAACGGACAAAGCTACAGAAAGAGAACAAGAAAAAAAAAAAGAGCGGGGGGAGGAAAATGTTTGATTTTTTTGACAGATTGTGAGGCTGGGGGAGTGAATGAGAGTGCGCCAGGCTTGGACCTGTATCTGCATACTGCTGTATATACGGACGCCAACAAAAGCCTGATCGAAGATCAGATGAAACAGTGCGTGATGGACCAGTGATGCCTTTGCTGGCAGAGCTTTGTTAGCGTGAAGGCCAACATTGTGAATTTAATCTTTACTGAATGTTGCAGAACTACAGTCATCAAGCCCACACACATTCACACTTCAGTATGAATCTTTAACTTGAAACATGATCGGGACTTAAGCTTGGCGGAACACTGCCTAAATTAATGGTTTTGAATGAGAAGAAAAGAAACATTAGAGTAGAGTATGTTTGGGATTTGAATACCATAATGTTCTCTAATCTGATCTAGGCTTCTAATACATTTATTAAGCAGATTCTTGTGGCAAAAGAAGAATATATACACACTGCTGAACACATGGTTTGAGGTATGCTTACCAAATTGGAACCTCAAGTGATTTGAGATGCTCTTAACAGGCAGAAACTTCATAAAAGCGCTATCATACACACCACAAATGTAGTTTAGTCTGGGAAAGCACATATTCACATTGGTACAAATGAAATAAAACAGTTAGACATGAGCAAACAACATCGTTCTCTATTTAAAAGCAGTATATTACGACAAATACTTTGGAGGGCTTCTAAAAGTAAAAACTATTTATCAAAAGGTAACAGTTTAAGACATGTATCTATCCAGATGCATGTAAGATCTCAAAAAATGTTTACATTTAAATAATACTCTCATGAAACTACATGAAATGAATAAAAATAATAAATCTGTGAAGCGCACAATGTTACCTGGCTTTCCTAATTTACATATATTAATATACATATCTTTGTCTCTGTCTCTTAGTTTCTTGTCTTCCTTTTCCTTACTTTCTTTCAAGTGCTTTTCATTTTCCTTCCAAGGAATCTCTGAGGGCGTTAGCATTACTTGGAAGCACGCTGCTCTCTGCACGCGTACGCACACGCACCAACCTATAATTTCGCTCATTCCCTTGGACAAGAGCCTCCAATTGTGACAGGACTATGAAGACATCACGCACAGTAAATTGGTGGAAAAAGTCCCCTTATGTCACTCAGCACACAGGAGGAGAGCTGTTGTGGAGATCTCGCCTGTTGTCTGGCAAAACACGTAGAGGTATCTCAAGCATGCCCAGCCATTGTACATTCTTTCACACACACACACACACACACACACACACACGCACACACACACACATACTACAGGACATTCGGAGAGATCCAGCGGTACCCAATCAGCATTGTTGGCATTAGTGAGAACACACTTCAAGCATTCCTACATTTTCTTTGTTCTCGACGTCCAATGCCAAAGTTTTCAGTGGCTAGCAGTGGTTTGTGGCCCATGGTGCTGTCATAGCCTGACAAACACATAACCACGCATGATCCGTTTCATCTGACATACATTTGTGTTATCAGATCAAAAACATGTTCTAAAGTTCACACTTGTCACAGTTAAGCATGACTTATTGAAAGTCATTCCTGGGGGTCCGTTTGCCATTTTGTGCGGCAAAGCTCCGAAAACGAGTTGTGTATAGATGAGGTCCGCTGATTGCACATGGCGTGACGTGATGAAGTGGGGTGTTCGCTGCCAAGGCTGCGGCTTTGGACAGCCAGTGAAATAGAAAGGGAAAAAAAGAAGAGGGGGAGGGATGATACTTCATTACAGACTCATTCATCATCATAGGTTCTGTAGTTGCACCTTCTATGCTTCTTGTTCATTTCAAATGTTCCTCTTTTTCTTCCTCAGACCTGCTGACTCTGTTCTCCATCTTATTCTTTTCTAAATGCATGCATGTGTCATCATCTTTTTTTTCTAACTCTTTTTTCCTTCACTTGCAAGCAGACTGGATGAGTACTGCTAGTTCTAAAGGAGCTTGTCTATAACCTCTCCACCACCTGTTCCTGAAACAGCAGAAGACCAGCATTTTATACATTTAGAGCAGGCATCTCAGAGCTACACACACACACATTGGTTTTTGTGATTTATGGGGACTCTCCATAGGTGTAATAGTGTTTATACTGTACAGACTGTATGTGCTATTGCCCTACACTGATCCTACACCTAAAACCTCCCCTTACAGTAAACTGTGCATTTTTAGATAAAAAAACAAACAAACAAAAAAACAACACCATTTAGTATGTTTTTTAAGCCTTTTGAATTAAGGGGACACTGAAAATGTCCTCATAAATCACCTTCATATTGTAATACCTATGTCATACCCATGTCATTATACAAATGTGTGTCCTCATAAACCACATAAACATGCACACGCACACACTTCATACTTCATACGTTATATTTGTTCATCTTAATAAGATAGTATTAATAGAATATGCACTTTATTTACAAGCAGAATAAGATATGCATTGATATTTCATTAGAGAGGATGACTTACAATTTTTTTGGCAAAGTCTAGACTATATGCACTGCAAAAAATTATTTCCTAGACAAAATTATATATATATATATATATATATAAACATTATCAAGAAGTAAATCAAGAGGGATTTTCTTGAGAATAAAAAAAAATTGTCTTGTTTTCAGAAAAATAAGTCAAAATTAAGTGACATTTTGCTTAAAACAAATAAAATAATCTACCAATACGGTAAGCAAAATAATTTTATTTCAAACAGAAAACAAGATTATTTTGCTCACTTTAAGTGAGTTTTTACTTGAAACAAGACCATTTTTCTTGTTAAAAAACAATGTTTCTTGATTTAAGAATTTCTAGATATTTTGGCTGAAAACAAGACAAAAAATCTTGGCTAAAAAAGCATTTTTGCAGTGTCGAGATGAATGTTGCACGTCAGAACGACAGAGACGGACACAGAAAAGAAAAAGTTGCTGAATAAGGTTTTATTTTTTCACTTATTTGCACACATATAGTATTCTCATAGCTTCATAGCATGTTCTATTTTAACGATGTCCATACTACCTCTTTGGGCCTTTCTCTTTTGAGAAAGCTCTTGGATTTAATAAAAAACAAAATCATAATTTGTGTTCAGACATTCACATCCATATTTCCTGAGGAGTCATCAAGCCTTTATGTTTACTGAGTCACAGTCTTTTCTAATCATGCTGAAGTTTTCTTAGATAAATTAAGCTTTTTAAAATCTTACACAATCAGGCCCCATGAGTCACTGCATTCAATTCATTGTCATCAATAACACAAAGAACCTCTTGGCTCCATGTTAGTAAGCACCATTTAAGGTTTTCTTTGTTATAAAAAAGCACTGCAACTACTAAACGCACAATGTTCACAACACAAGTTTTTCCCCGACTAAAGCTGAAGGTAGTCATCCAGGCCTAACTTTTCTACTCTCACAGTTCACTAATCTCAGTAGTAACTCATGCCAAAGACTATTTATGCCAGTAGCTATGCACTTCACCATCCCAATTGCTGCAGACACACCATTCTCCAACCAAAAGGGTCATGTCCACAAAGTATCCACAAGAAACAGAAGGTCAGAGAGAAAGCTGATATTTATTGTGAATGCAATCAGAGCTATATTTTATGTGCACATCTGAAAATGAGTCCCACATATGCATGTACACAGCAGATATTAGACATGCCTTTTGGGTTGGCTCACTTTAACTTGACACATGACATATGACACTTGGCATTAACACACGACCTTTGGCTGCCTAGCATTTGACTTTAGTGGTCATGTCAGTGTCTGGGAGATGATCTATGATCCCAATTAGTGTGTGTCATCAATAATCACAGACGGCTCCATGCTAAGTGATTACAACCGCAATGGTTGCAAGAGTCCTTGGTTTAACCATGCATACTCGGTCTGGAGCGGCCCTCAAAGTTTCCATAGGCAGAAACTCTACCAAATGGTCTGCCAAGACATGTGCATGTGTTTGTGGGTGGGTGTCAGCAACAGGGTTGAGAACTATTTTTAAAAGATACTGGAACGGAATGATATTCATGACTGTTAGCGGTTTTTGAACATCTGCACTCTTCCATCGATGCGCTCAGTGTAGTCTGATTGATAAACAAACACTCTTATGATTAAATTCTTTTTTAATTAATCAGATGAATTAGTTTGAATCAGTCTCTCTCTACTTAATCAGTCAGAGTGGTTCTTCACAGCTCATTATTTTGTCAGGCCAAATTGAACCCTTTTACTTACAGGAATAGTTCACCAAAAATGGAAAATCTGCTATCAACTACTTGCACTCATGTTGTTCCAACATGCAAGATTGTCTGTGAAACACAAAGGAATTTATTTTTTGGTGCACTCCTAGAGGCTTAAATCAGTGCAAATTCAAATCCGCTAATACATTATTACATAAATACCATTCAAGGGTTTGGGCTGAAAAAATGAATCAAAGAATGAATGCATTAAAGTTACCAGAAGTGACAGCATACAGTTACAGAAAATTTCAAATAAAAGCTATTATTTTAATGTTCTATTCATCAAAGAATCCTGAGAAAATATAATGGCCTCCACAAAAACATCAAGCTGTTTTCAGCATTGATGATAATAAGTCCCAAATGTTTCATGTGACACTGGAGTAATAAGTGCTAGACATAAATTGTATGTTTTTTATTTATTTTTTATTATTATTTTTATAATAATTTTTACTGTATTTTTGCGTTTAAAAAAATGCAGTCTTGGTGAACGTAAAACATTTAAAAAAATCACAATTGCTAAATTCCTTTCACTTGTCATCCCTACTCCCAAACCCCCCTGACATTCTATCGCCTTTTAAACATCAAGGACTGTGTGCCAATAAGAGACTACAGTAAAAGCACATTAACCCAGTTAATCCTATAACTCAGCTTAGCATGACACCATTTAATTAAGTCAAACAGCTCGGATTCAAGCTCCTCTAGTTAAACCCAAAAAGAGCTCCTCACGGTTCATGAATCCGCAAAGCAGGCGAGCAAGCCTTTCCAGAAGCCCTTTCCCTGTTCGGTGACACATGCGGCTTCACTTTGATGACTAATTGCTCGAAGAAAAGAAATTAAAAAAAAAAAAAAAAACTTCCAGTTTTTTCCAGTACTTGGACTTGTTCAGATTGATTCTAATGGATATGCACAATCTGTCCGTTGTGAAACTTAAGAAGGAAGATTAGAGCTTCATGGCAACTAGTAGTTAATTTGTTGCATGCTTGTCTGTGTGTATTTTAAGCACAGCAGCTCGGAAAGCTAGAATGTAGAACAAAGACGATCACTGAACAAGAGACTGGCAACCAAATGATTGACCAAAAGGAATTATGGATGCTTGAAAAATCAAAGAAGAAACCTGTCCCTTTCATTTCCACTCGTTTTTTTTTTTGAACTGTCATCATCTTTCATTATTCTACCTCTTAATCTTAGCAACCCGTCCTCTCTCACCCAGTCTTTCTCTCTGGCATTTCCCCTCTATCTTTTTCTCACTCCTTCGGACGATGGACAGAAGCACTTGTGTTTGACTGACAGCTCCTCAGAATAGCAGCTCCCCGGCCAGGAGGCGTTCGGAGGCAGGCGGTGGGAGTGCTGAGTAGCAGTCTGGTTTGTTTGGCTCCCTGCCTCTGTCTTACAGGGTTGGGGGAAGGGGGGTGTCACAACATGCCGCAATCTGAGACTGTTGACACCTAAACAATGAAAGGCGTTGTGATTCAAATTTGTTCTTTTATACAACATCTCTGTCTTGCCCACAAAAGTACGTCATACCTTTCGTCACTGAGGAAAAAAAAAAAAAGATGAGCAATTTAGCTGCAATGATTTTAGCTGCAATTAAAGACATTGATTCATGCTACAGAATCAAGTACAGCATTACAATGAGTGCAGAGGGCTGGGAGGTTTATCACCTATAACTAGTGCAGCGATATATGCAGAGGCGAACCAAGGTGAATTTTTAAAATATATCTTTGTTGCCTAAATATACATTTATGCAACATAAAAAGGTAGTCAAAGCACATAATATAACATAAATAGTTTTTTTTTAAACAACATGCATATTCTTTGACAAAATATTAATTTAAAATCTTAAAGATACAGAACAATCTTCTTATTTACAGCAACAGATGGTCACCTTAAAAATGGTGCATACGAGCCTATTGCTGTCACTATGTCCTCCATATTCAAAGACCTTCGTATGTTCTGTTTAATTGAAACTAGTGCCAGTGCTGACAACCTCTCTTGGTTCATTGTTGACCTGAGGTATGTTTTTATCAGCTTTAAAACTGAGAAGCTTCTCTCACCAGAGGCAACGGTGATGGGAACTGTTAGCAGCAGACAAACGTCTATATTTGTATGGTTTCCAGAAGTTGCTCCTTGTAGATGTAGTCTAGCATGTCTCTTGAACTCAAATACTTCAATGTAGAAGAGCTAAATAAAAATGTCAACTCATTAACATTATCACCTATTGCAGCCTATTAACACCTGCATAAAATACATGCTGCTGCTACAGCACGTGTAACCCTAGATAGTAACCCTTATAGAAATTAGACAAAAACAAAAATAAGCTGGAACAACAAAAACACTTGTTTGTCACATTATTATACTTATTATTAAGTAATTTTTCCCACTAAGTCCTTTTCATTTTTAAAAAAGCGTAGTATTAAGTGCTGCTGTGCCAGTTTGGAAACCGTGGCTGACGCATCACGTAGAAAAGGCAGGTACATCCAGCGTAACGTGAGAGGGAGCGCTCTAGGGGGATGCGGATATATCCATGTTGTGTGTATGTTTTTAAAAAAGACATTTCAGATTGTTCAAATAGTTGGCTGTCGGGGCCCCTCAAAATGCTGGGCCCCAGGCAGCTGCCTGTCTTGCCTGCCCTATCGCTACGCCTCTGGATATATGAAGCATAGCTCACACATAAGGCACTTTCAAACCTGTTGGTCAACATAGCAAAATCACACGACCGACTTTGAGTGTGATGCAAAATCTGACATTTTTCATTCCCCATCATGTGGACTGCTATTGAAATGACTGGATTTCACAATGAAATTGGCTGAACGTTCATCATAAAATGGAGACCAGAAGACGACGACACAACATGTAGCTACTACTGCTGAAAAGATTAATGTCAGAGATGAGCGCTCTAAAGAAAGCTCCAGTGTGGGAGTTTTTTGGAATTGCCTCCCTACATTTGAGTTGAATTCATTGGCTACACAAAGAGAAATTAAATTAAAGGATGAATTTAGACTGTTAGCTTTATTTCATTTCTTTAGATATTTTGATAATGTTATTATGGTGAACTCATTTGGGCACAATAATAATGTAGGGAAAATCAGATACTGTGACAACTTAACTGAAAAACACACCCCTACCAGCAAGATTAGCATGCAACTGCCCACTTTTATACATCAACAATGACTAAATTTGGTGTTTAGAGACCTGGCTCATCCATAAAAGGAAAGCAAAACAGAGAGAGAAAAAAAAAAAGACAAAAGTGATCAGACATTGTGCTGGGTGTAGCATCTTAAACTGGCGAAGAATGGGATAATACATTACACCTGTAGATCTATCATTTGTAGTGGTCAAATAAATGTAAAGACAAAACAGCAATACCTTGTTTAATATCAAGTGTTTAATAGAGGTTGGAAAATAGTCATGAAAAAAATTGGAAAAAAAATTGTGGGAAAAAAAGTGGAAAAAATTGAATCATAAAAAATTAAAGGATTAAAACAAATGATATGATGTGATATGGTCCCTGTAAGTGCGCCAGGCTCATGACCCGTTGTTAAACAAAGCTTTAAAATACTGTGTTTATATATAGGGGGTATTAAAGAGGGCCATTATGAATCACTGGTCCATGACTAGAATGCAGTCTGGGTGACGAACCCAGATCTCCTGGAGCCCTGCACATTCAGCTTTGATTGGTTGTGACTGTGAGAGTAGGAAATAGAGCGAGCGGCAGGAGAGAGGAAAGATTGTGTTTAGGAGGCACCCACGCACCCGGAAAAAAAAAGAAAAAAAAAGAAAAATCAATGGCCACATTCATAGCCTTCAGTGTGCATAAAGGTAGACTGAGAGCTTTATCCTTGTCACCTCTCAACATGCCTTCCCCTATCTACACATTCACCTCATAATCACTCTTCTCAAAGTACAGCTAGGCTCTTCATTCACTGGCAACTGTTTCTGTATTTATCTTCAGTCCACAGCATGTTCACTTATCCTGTTAGTGCCACAAAGAATGCCAAGGACAGAGAGGAAAAAAAAAACAGAAAAAAAAAAAAAAAAAAAAAAAAAAATAAGGTAAAGTAAAACACAGCAGAATATTTTTTTTACAAATTATTTATTAAAAAAAAAAAAAAAAAACACAACAAGTCACCCTGAGAATTTACTTTTTTGTGGAATTTGTGCAAAGGTATAAAATGTCAGGGCGATACAACTGCCTTGGTCATAAAAAAAGAAAAAACAACAACATATATATAAATATAATTATATATTAGTGCTGTCAAATGATTAATCGTCAAAAAAATGCTTACAAAATATATGTGCATGTATATTTATTACGTATATACAAATATAAACACATGCATGTATATATTTAAGAAAAATATGTTGCATTTATATATTAAATATATCATTTATATGAATATAAATATTTACATGTACTGTGCAAAAGTCTTAGGCCACTAGTATTTTCACCAATTTTCACCAAGTCAGTTAAAGTTACTACAAATTATTACAGTGCACACGTGACAGGAAAACCCCCTCTGGGCATGTTCAGGATATGCATGTTAAAATCTGTCCCCAATGCGTGCCGGTGCCACGAGCCTTCACACACGAGCGCCATAAACAAAGTCAACAGCAACTCACAGAATGCATCATCATGATTTACAGTCCTATCTAGATGACACAGGGATAAACTGTCTCGACACTAGACAATAACAAAATATACTGCCAATATATTGGCTCAGAAGGCAGAATTATAAAACAAGAAGGATAGTGACAAAGGCAAAGTTCATAAATATGTATAGCAGCATAAATTCCTATACTATGAAGCTCTAGGCTATATGCTGGCCTACCCGACCAGTACTGTGGACCAATAAAACAACAGCAGAGGTTAAAAATAAAGCAAGAGGCATGTCGCACAGCTGTGAGATACTTTAAGATTTGTGTGCTGTCAGTCCGCTTAAATCTCAACAGCTGAGATGACAAGAGGTTGTGGATTTCTGTAGCTCTTGCACTTTGCCTGGTCTGTTAATCATATGGGTTGCATTCGAGACACATTTGCTTGCAATACAGCCATAAAACAAACACATATTCACCAAAGCAAGAAGGAAAGCAACACAAAAATGACTTCAAATTCAGCACAAGTACGGCAAATCTGACAAACCAAGGTGTCATTAAAGCACATGAAACACACAAAACCACAAGTGTGTAAAATGTACTTACCACTTCCTTTTGGCACTAGGTTTCTGAGGACAGTTTAAAAGTCGTTACACCTACATGGAATAATCGCTTCTGAATAACAGGCCTCTGTAAAACCTCGCGGTCCTTCCTTAACTGGAAAATGTGCACATTTGAGTGCAGAGAGTAGGCGAAATGGGATAAGTGAGTGAAAGACAAATGCTTGGAGCTAATCGTTGTGCCAGAGAACAATTTCCCTCATTCACTCTACGATCTGTGGCAGAGCCATTAAAAACAAGAGCTGATGGAATAAAGGAATAAGCAATTAAGAAAGACAGAGAAAAAAAGGCTACAACAAATACATGCAGTGCTGAGAAGTGGGAAGTCTGTGCTTCCTCAGACTAAAATTGTCTCCCAGCACCCTCCACCCACTAAACTCTATCCCACCGTCCCCCAATCATGAGTCATCAATCTCTCTGCCAATCACAGCTCAGCAGTACAGCTGATAAAATTCACCTCTCAGCTGAAAAAAGCTATGAAAAAAATTGATCAAAAGACCAAGTGTCACTCATTTTTGAACATCCTACACCCAACTCAGTATATTCAGTACAGGCAATCAGTATATTAGAATGAGGATCATGTGAGACTGATGATGCTGAAAACTCAATAAATAACATTTAATTAAATAACTAAGAAGTCTGCTGCGAGCTCGCAGCCAGGGAAGGCTCATGAGTACCCTTCTGAGCACTTAAATGACGAATCGGACACCCTCGGTCTTGACAGATGCACAGCGGCGGCCACTGTAAGTTCGTAAGACCGCAAGTGCACGTGAAGTTTTCCATTTTGGACAGTGTCCTTAAATCACATCAAATCCAGTGGCTCACAACTGAAGAAACATTCCCATGAACCCAATTTTTCGCACCCTGTCATGCTTGCTCTTTCCACAAGTTATAGGCGTATAATATGACCCTATAAGCAGTACGCTAGTCTGACACTATCTCTAAATGTTGAAGCTGGAGACTATGCCAAGACTTGGAGCGGTAAAAATTCCACGGCTGCTTGCATGACTCTTTAATGTAATTATATGTTAGTTCGGCACCAGGCAACCTGCTCTGAATGCCTTCATGAATGGAAGCTTTTTATGTGCAATTTAAGTGTGGTTGGTCATATGATGTGAGATAGAGCACCTAAATTGGCTGTTGTCTTCTGATTCATATATTTGCACGAATTGCATTCTGCTTATTACAGTTTTTTCGGCTCAAAATATGACATTTTTATATTGTGTGTGTCTGTATTTCAACCAAAAAAAGCATTTAAGGAGTATTTAATGACACCTGTAAAGAAATCTGTTGAGAGAAAATCGTGACTGTTTTATTAAAATAGTGTAGCAAAGGGAAAAGGAGAAGGAGAGGAAGGGAGAAAGTCTTTCCCTGCATGCTCCCATGAACACGTAACATGTTCCATCTCACATAATCACTAATTGAAGTTCTCAATCAATAGGAGCATCCCAAGAGAGAAGGATTCTGGGGATTTGAAAGAAAAACAGAGAGAGAACTGTTTCTACACTTAATGAATGAAACAGCTTGACCCGCCAGTTAACAAATGCACTCTATTCTTGTTTAAGTGGGAAAATAATTTGTGACCCACATAGACATCTTTGACTAAGCACAGGGTGTGGAAAACCTCAAAATACTCTGAAGAGGGCAAAGAGAGAGAACGAGAGAGGAGCACGCATAAAAAGGTATTAAGAAATGCGTAATGAAATCTGAGAGCGGGAAGGAAAAGCCATCAACTACAGGACTTTTTGGACCATTGAGGGGTACAGGATAGTAGACACTCATGCATCAAAATCAGTCTTCCTCTTAAATTAATACGCTCACTCTTATTTAGGACAGAACAGGAGAAAAACGGGGGAAGGAAACAGAATACGATACTAAAATGACTCTATCATATGTTAAAGTCATTTATTTTTTGCAGAGGTTTTGTGCGAATGGACTCCAATACCATAATATAAACTCATCATGAAGGAACACATGAACGCTGTCTCCTACAAATTCAGTGTAATGAGTATAAAGCAGGGTTACTATTGTATACTAAAAACATAAAAAGATTACTTATAATAATAAAGACTAACAGAAATAAATTAAAATCTATAAAAACTCAAAGTCTTTTTTGAACTAGTTGCCAAGTCAACATTTCTCATCTTTGTTTACGTTAATTTAAATAATACATTTAAGTAACTAAAGTATAATAATATTTAGTAAATTAAAAGTACTGCATGCTGTCCAAACTATTTTAGAAGTTATAAACAAAGGTTATTGCAATATACCATTTACAAGAAAATAATATTTCAGACTTTGTGTCAAGTTAACAATGTAACGCTATTTATACAGTTTTTTGGAATTATTTGTGAAATTTACTAACAATGTCTGAGTGAACATGTACATTTCTTCAGGGAATATTGTAAATCCTCAAAAACTATTTTGTATTAATAACACTAAATTTACACATGTTAAAAGTCATAATAGTAATAACTGTAAATATAAAGGGCCTAGAAAAATAGGCAATTTATTAATATGTAAAATTTTTACACTGTTATCATACTTGATTTAAAAGGTTTTTTATAGTGGCTAAGAAGCCATGAGACCAGCTAGTCAACCAGTTTTTCAGGACAAAGTCTTTCTGCTCTGGGAGTTGGGGTAGCAATAAGTGCTGGAGAAACTGTGGACTTGTGGGTGATCAAACACACATATTTTGGGACTGTCCCATTGTTCAACATTTTTGGACTGAAGTTAAGGGGCTTGTAGAAAAGCTCCTTAAAGTGAATCTTTCCAGGGACCCTTTAACAAGTCTATTGGACAAATTCCCGGATAATCTGTCCCATGATCAGAAAACGTTGCTACATCTCCTACTAATGGCTGCAAGAAAAATGATAACAACTTATCGGTTGAAACCTGAACCACCCACGGCCTCACAGTGGATACAAAAAAATCAGACGGTTATATTCAATGGAACAGTTGACAGCACAACTACAGCTGAAGACTCACGTCTTTGAAAGAAGATGGAGACCAGTTCAAAGCCTTATTGGATAGGCCACTCTTTTAAGTTTGTATTTTTGCTTGAAGTTTGTCAATTTGTTTTTTTTATTTATTTATTTTTTTCCTCAGATCTTTATTGTAACCATATATATCTTTAGTTGAGAGCTCAGGACCGATCTAGGGACTGTGGTTACTGTTTGTATTTATGTTAACTGTTGTCAATAAAAGTAAAAAAAAAAAATTATTAAATTATATAAAAAATGATTATGACAGTGATGACAACAGAATCTATAATGGTAAGGATGTTAGGACGCAACTGAGATACAATAACTTGTTTTCTAATATCTCCTCACTATAAAAGCAGCACGCTTGCTGCTAAATCACACATTACAGCTGCCTCCATCAGTATATCACTGTAAACCAGTCCCAAGCTCAATTCATCAAATCCACTGTGCCTTTTGTCAAACTCCACTCAAAATTTACCAGTCTATCAACTCAGTCAATGCCACTCTAATTCAATACATTTGCTCACCATTTTGAGATTATACTAATAAAGTAACCAACAGTAATTGTTTACTGCGGCAATCTAAACTAATGGAGCGTAATAATGGAAAACTGCAGTGATTATTATAAATGATTCATCTTTGCACATCAATTTTTTATAACATGTCCTTTTGTAAACTTAAATTAAATACATTAACATTCTCTAAACGTGCATGAAACTATAGCACTTTATGTAAAAGGGGCATGGATACAGTACAAAGACACATCAAACCACCAAGAATTTAAATCAATTTGTGTACCCTCCATTTCTCAGGAAAAAAATAAATACAATTTATTCTCCAATGTGAATTCTACTGTAACTTTTGCTTTAAAATTGCAGTGCAAATATGAAATCTTTCTTATTTTGTTCATTTTGTAGTGCAGTAGTTTCAGAAAGTTGGACTGGCTTGCATTGAGCTCAACTTGAATTGCACTGAAGTTTACTTGTAACAGACTACAGAGCATTAGTCAAAGTGCTGTAAACTGTAATTATAATATGGGGACACAGCAGTGTATTACAGTGAACTAGAAGTATGCACGCCATGTATTTGTACTGAAAGTACTATTTTAAATGTACACCAAGAAGGATTTCTTATTTAATCTTTTATTAGAAATGAATTATTGAGCCAGTGTCGTGCAAGATCCTATTCCCCTACAGAGACCTACCCCACTTGAAGAGGTGTATATAAGTGTATTTATTCTTAATCATGAAATATATAGTTTTATATAATACAATATGTACATTTTCTATAACGAGATTACATATTAGAAGATATTACAATAACATTTAAAATTCAGTTTTAATCAATCATTGAGGAATTCCCCCCACTGTCCAAAAACAAGAAGAAAAGCTGATTTCAGATTAGCCGGGCAATTAAATCAATACATGCTAAAAAAAAAGTAATTAAATACATATTCATAACTAAATAAGTTTAACACCAACTTTAAAATAAAAGCCTGGGTTTTTTTTTCAATGTAATTGTGACTTTAGCTCACAAATTGCGGGTTTACATCTTGCAGTTCTGACTTTTCCCTCTCCCAATTTTAACTTCTTTTCTGAAAACTCGCAATTTCAAGTCGGAACTGTGAGATATAAACTCAAAATTAAAATAAAATAGTTTTTAGTCTTACTTTTTCCTCAGAATTGGACTTTATAACTCAACATCAGTTTATATCTCATGGTTACATCACAAAAAAGTGAGGGAAAAAAGACATAACTCAAAAAACTAAATAAAATGATTGTTTTATTTGCATTGCATTTGACATTCTATAGCCTCCTCCATGACATAATTTAACCCTCAAGCATTCCACGTAGTTGAGCAAATGCCAGGACAGCATTACTGCATGTTTTACTCACCCATCACAGAAGGTCCCAAAAGGCACATTAGAAGACACAAACACTGACAGGGTTTATTTGAGTATCTACTTCAACTGCCAATCAAATGAACTAAGCCGAACATTTAACTAATGAAGAAACCATGTCTGTGTTAGTGTCACCAGTCAGCCCAGGGCGACAGCCGTACCGAAGAAGATGGAGCAGACTTATGGTTTTGATTAGACAGGAAGAGATGATAAGAAACAGTTAGAGGTCACGACCTTATATTTCAAGTCTCTAAAACTGAGAGATTGACAGTTTCTTCTGTTCTCACAATGTTTATCGCTCCCTTTTATTGTCTTTGGTTCTCTCACACAAGACTGCACATGTAAAATGAGGTTTCCAAGAGCACGCTCTGCTTAAACCCACCAGGAGAGATATCGGACAAAGGTCAGCAAAGATGTGACTCAAGACCTCTCCCGGAAAGCACAGCATCAGCATTACTGAGGGAACTGACGTTGTTCAGCATGGAGTAATGTCTTGAACGATAACAGACTTTTGTGCAATTCATAGCAGACAAAAAGACAACTCTAAGATGCTTAGATGACCCTTTTTGGACCCTTTTGATTTTGTAATGCATTCTGGGAATTGCTGCTTCTCATCTTTAACTCTTATAAAACGATTACTTATTTGCATGATGTGTGTTCAGAGAGGCTAACAAATGAACCACAACCACTTCAGAGCCATAAATTTAAATACAGAACCAAGGATGGTTGATGGATGGAAATTTCGACACAACCTTCTTGGGTTTTTCTACTCGGTTTTAAAAGCATTCTTTGGTTAGTAGGTGTAAACACACAAAAAAAGCTTGTTTATCTTATCAGCATTGCCATTTGTAGTGCAGCCAAACAATAGTCTATTAAACCATCTCCGATGATACAAAACAGGTTTCCTGCTGTAATTAAAGACCTATTGCCTTGAAAGCGACCCAGACAATAGACCAGTCGAGTTATCCGGACCACGGAATTGAGTAGGTGTGGTAAATTCTTTTCACAATCTATTGCGGCTGGCAGGGTTCCCTGTTAGAGACCTCTTGAATGTGATATATGATGCTCACACACTCTCGCACAAATAAAAAAGTATCCAATCAGGGATACCTTATCCTGTGATGCAGTGACAAAAATCAATCAGCAAATATTACTTATATTGACAAGTGGCAGGAAAAGGCCACGGTCTGTTGGTCGACACATCACCGCGCGCATGCAAGGATGCACACATATCATTGATCTTTAACCACCTAAAACGGCCCATTCCCCCTCTGGGAAGACACGGGCTGGCTTGATGAATATTTCATTTTGGTGATATTGCATCATTTGCATTAAACCGTAACATAATAAGGGAAAAGTCTATTTGGGAAATAACCTGAACTAATGTATTATGAGTTGAATTAATGAATTTACTAGTCTCAGGATGTGCATTCTTTAGTCTTCAAAACCCAGTCATCATTTAATAAACTTCCTGCATTTTGAAATCTGTATGATGTTGCTTTGGCTCTGAAATCCAAAGGAGTTTCTATACAGTAAAAGTGAATGGTGACCATGGCTATAATGCAATATTTTCAGTGAATAATAACTTAATTTAGCTTTTATTAATGGTACCACTAGTATAGAGACAAATTCTCACTATTAACAAGTTGCTTATTAGCTTGTCTATTATTAACATATTGGCTGCTAATTTGTACAAATAAAGTGCACATTCTGACCATATTCTACATTCCTAATCCTATCCAATACCTAAATTTAAAGGGTTAGAGTCTCAGAGTTAAAGAGGGGTAAAACTCCAGAGGATACGGGAACAAGGCATACTAACTGCACTTGAGAGAGAGAGACTACTATGGAGTCCAACTGCCATGTGAAAATAAGCAATCCACTTACTGACAGTGAAGTGTAAAGTTCACAGCGCTTGTGTCAGCCCATCTGCCAGTCACGCATCAGAGAGTTTTATCTGAGACGAGACCATAGAGACTACCTTTCTTTGAGCCCGTTCAGTCTTTCTTGTGCTTGTTATCTCTCGCTTTCATTCTTTCACTTTTCTCACATCTCTTTCGCTAGCTTTAGCACTCTTGTTTTCTAGTTCACATGCTCCTATAGGGGGAACAAGGAAATCACAGCTGGGGTTTTTTTTATGCTTGATTAGATTTACTTATAAACATGCAATCTTACACACTCTTAATGTAAAATATGTATTTATATTTATTACACACTAACAATCATTTTATGGACTGTGTTAATTTTCTTTCTTCCAAACATAGACAAATATCTTAGTAGATACAAAATCACCTGGTTTTGATGTTTTGTTGGACAAATGAAATTCCCTTTTTGTTTATTTGTAATGAATATCTGCAATTCCTCTAGCTGTCATTCCAATTCAGATTCCAATTTAATCCAATTTTCATCCCGTGGAGGATGTGGACAACTAATTTACAACTCATGAATTGAAAGAGAATCAGTTGTTAAATTCAGAGTTTTGCACAACCCTGTATAAAATAAAGGAGACGTATGACCGGCTGCCACACGGGACCCACTGAAATCCAATTTCACATAAACAGATGTCATATATCAGAGAGAGAGTGAGTGAGTGAGAGAGAGAAACAGAGGGACAGGAGGGAATTAAAGAGCGAAGAAGCTTGCAATAAGAGCCAACTGGTCTTCCGTCTGCCCTGAGAACAAAGAGCCATCCGCGACCTGGTCTGCAAGACAGACACACTCTTCCTTTTTTGTTTTCTTCTAGTTTATGAAGTGTGGATTCCATCCTGAGTTCCCTCGAGCTGCATGTGTTGAGTGTGCATGCGTGTTTATTTCAGAAAGCTTGGGAATGATTTAATCATAAGAAGGCAGCAGGAAGAGCCAGAGAGTCGGAGGAGCGCTGAAACGCGACCCCTCTCAGATGTCTCCCCTCAAACAATGACCGACCCCCGGCCCCTCCCTCTCCCTCTCTCCCGGTACTGATGAGAAACAGTGGAGAAGGCAATTTGCCATGAATGCAATCATTTCAGCATTGAAAGGCGATTAAAACGGGCTCCTTCACTTCTGAGCAATTAATAGAAATGGGTGCACAATGCCAGCCTGTCAAACACAGTGCTATTGTTGGCTTCAAACAAGGCACTCGTGCTGATTTCAAAGTGAAACGTGTTATTATTTGAAACAATCGAGGAACAAAACTTTCCAGCTTTCCCCATTTATAGAAGTTTCTGGTCGGGAGGGGGTTGACAAGTTCAGCTAATGAGCTGCATTAGCTACATAACTGCAATATGTCTGCATCTTTTAAAATTCTATAGATTTAACAGTGTTATTCAATTATTAGTGTTTTTTAAACATATGGGGATTCAAAAAAAATTAAACATCTTTAATATCTGATAACCAATAACTATTAAACCACACCTAACAGGCAGATATTAATCAAATATTTACTCCATCATAACTGAAAATGTTCATATTCTCTCTGTTTGGGGCTTATCATACTAAATATACATCAATCACTGAATATTGGCATTTCATATTACTTCATGCAGGACATGTGATGAATATTCTGAAGCTTTGTTTGTTTGAACATGCGGGTTAATGTGTGTACCCCCTTCTTTACTCTCCTCTACCCTTTCTCTCCTCCTCTTCAACCCATTCTATCTGTGATGAATATCTGTACAGCGGAACGTGGGATGCATTTATATGCCTACATGAATAGACAATGTGAGTTAGAGTGACAACGTGATAATTCATTTCCTCAATTCTCTCTCTACAGTCCCCTTATCTTTACATTAACACTTCAGAGATGAGCCACTGATTCCCAATTGGCTGCAAGTGACAGCTTAAAATAAGAAAGAAAATTCTCATTACAAACAATCAGCCACAGTCAATTTTCAGGATACTTGAAGGTCAAAGCTTAAAAATCATTATACCGGATTTCTTCGTATTTTCAGCATTCATCTAGATGTTAGAATATCAGTGGAACGACATGGAAAAAAAAACTTGTTTTACAAAGCTGGGCGATACAGACCACGCTCTATTTCAAAGATTCAAATGTACTGTAACTTTAAACAATCAAACCAGATGCAATGCAGTCATGATAAGACCAGTCAAGTAAAAGATAGAAGATACGGTAGATAGAGATAGAGATTACGGGACTTTCCCATTTGTACTCTCTCAGAGAGACAAGATAATTTGAAAGCAGAGAAAATAAACACTTAACATGAATTTGTCCTGAATCACTCACAGTGGTCAAATGTGTGAAACAGATGTGCACGCAGTGACTGCGGGAGACATTTCAGTCTGTATAATCATTATCAGCTGAGTGTTTGAGCTTGCTCATTTCCAAGCAGCACAAGAAGGTTTGGAGGCGTAAGCTGTCAGACTGATATTCATGAATACACAGCTAATTTGAACTTTGCAGAGGTCAGAGAGCCATATCAAAGTGAACATCTGTGATTATAAATGCGGCAAGGGTGAATGTTAACTGGTGTTTGTGTCTGACATGAATCACACCAGCAACAAGATTTCACTCTTTTTCTTCTCCTCACTTGTCCACATACTCTTTGTGCGTCTGATGTCACTATCCATCCATCTAAAACGCTTCTGGCTGGTTTGCTTCACACAAATATTCGCTGCACTGGATCGGAGCTCATTAAAGTAAGGTAAAACTCAATTCGGTTTTGCACTACAAAGGCTCAAATCATGTGGATGCAAATAAATGCAAGAGCAAGATAAAAAGAGAGAAATTACTTCAAAGTAAGTCTGCATGGATGTATGTATGCGTGTGTGTTTGTGTCTGGATAATCATTCCCTCTGGTGCTTAAGCAACAAGTTATCCCAAAATCCTCTCCCCGGGCTCTTGGCCTCATTGCCAGCAATTACACTGCTAATTTACACCACTTGGAACAAGGACTGGAACACACACACATGCAAAGTATGGAAGGCAATTGAAAGATGTTTTACATTTTCCTTCATGCAAGCAGCCTTTCTTTAGTGCAAGAAACGTATGTGTGTGTCAGTACTTACCAGCATGATAATAAAAGCATTCAAATGTTTAATTTGATCATAATCTTATACTGAATTTAATATAAAAAGTCTTAGTGTCACAGAATTAGGAAATCATTATGAAAATAGTCTGGCTGCATCTGTGTTCTTTAAATAGTTAGTTCGCCCAAAAAATGAAAATTTTGGTCATTAATTACTCACCCTCATGTCATTCCAAGTCCATAAGACCTCCATTCATCTTTGGAACACAAATTAAGATATTAATCTTGCTGTACAAACAGTAAAAACACTGATAAAACGGTCCATGTGACATTGGTGGATCAACCTCACTTTTGCGATGCTATGTGCTATGTAATACTTTTTTGGGCAGATAAAACTAATAATTTACTCTTCTCTCGTGACCTTTTCATTTTGGGGTGAACGAACCCTTTAATGTGCACATTGTTAGTAAATCACCAGCAGAATTTTTCATATCAGTCATAAAATAGATATTAAACACAACATCAGACACATCTTTTCTTCTTGTTATACTTCACAGTAACAAACTATAGCTTTAATCTCTGCAATATACAGATTACCAACATTTAATGATTTGCAAGCCACAAACATCTGTTGATTTCCTATCAAACTAAAGCTAAAGTGGAGAAATGTACAGACCAACTTTTAAAAATGATTCAGCATGATCTACAAACTGCATGTGCTCTCAAATGGGAGGGCAAGTTTGCTCAACTTCAAAGAGATCCTCAGAAGAGCAATAGAAGAAGTAAGGTGGTCTAATAAGACTAGGCATGAATCTGCTAGGCATGAAGCTCAGAGCTTGAGACTAATACCGTCTGCTTACAACCCACATACCAAACATTTACATCACTCCCCTGGATAACAGGCTTTAACAGAACATCTTAAATGTAGAACAAGTCTACAGAGACAGCGAACAGGACAGGGAACCAATAAGAAGCAATTGAGAGCAGAGAGAGGGATCACGCAAACCCATAATCATTTATCTAAGAAGCATTGCATCAATGGCATGTATGCATGTCATTCCCAGGAAAAACAGTTTTCATTGGTGGTTCAGGACAATAATGCTGAAGGTGAAGAATATAACTACCTCTCACAGGAGCACACTGTCTGGCACGTACTACCGTAACATATGGGAGATGTGTCAAGTACAGCACAAATCACAAAGCGTTTCAGTGTCTGCTGCCAAGCTCACGGTAACTTCTCGTTTCAGGGATTCGAGCTATGCTCATAATTAAGAAAGGAGATTTCCCAGCCTGGTGGGACTGCGCTCAGTGACCTAATTTGATTTGAAACATTAGCTGGACTGGTTTTCATGTTCATTATTATTTCTATGCAAATTTGAACACTGGGCATTGGGGAAGACAGCCAAGAAAATGTCAGCTTGGCTTCCAGGCTCCTGCATCGTGTTTGAAGAGCTTGACTGAAGTCTTTTATTTTGTGCTTGGTAAGGAGGAGTAAGAGGGTAGAGAGAAATGGAGAAACAAAAAAGGGATTGAGAAAATAAAAAGAGTGAAACTGCATAAAAGCTATATTGTTTTATAATTAAATAAACAGAGAAATAGACTAACCTCACACTTTTCATTAAAGAAACCCTAAAAAAGACATTTATAGTGGTGTTAAAATTCCTTAAACCCCAGATTTTAGTGATTGAACTTCATGAAGAACATGCTATTTAATTGACATTAAATTAATGTGTTAAATAAATAAAATGTTACTTATAAAGTTTATTGGCACATAAAATGTATACCACTGTTCAAATGTTTCAATTAAATGCAGCCTTGGTAACTATAAGAGACTTTGAAAATTTTTGAAAAAATCTCACGGAGTCAAAAAATTGCAATGGTAGCTTTTTCTCAGACTTTTCTTTATCTTATAGACAGAAATTTTACCTACCCTCCTGCAGACAGGAGAACTATTGATGTCAGACGTGACTCAAATTATGTCCTTAAAGAGAGAGCAGAGGAATCTGAAAAATCAAATCAAGTCATCAAAAGGAAAACTGATTGCAATGAATAGGTACGGCAATCAGCAGTGCTCATGGCAGGTCTGTCAGGAAGCTGTCAGCATAATTCATGCTCGACTCAACCTTTGCTGTTGGTTTGGATGCACTGTCATGGTAACATGAGCAAGCAGGTAAAATTTCATGTTTTTTCTCCTAAAATAAACCAGTTGCATAAAACAGACTTTTATAGCCTCTGATGGGTCCTCGGGTAAACACCTTCTACATAGGTAGCAAAGCAAACTAAAAAACAAAAATAAAACACTTGGATGTGTTAATAAATGAAAAAAGATGGAAATGTATTGATCCCAAGACATAAATACAGAATGGAATTAATTGCGAGACTGATTGACATTACCTCTTGAAGTGTTTAAAGTATATAAGCTTCTTAACCTGAAACATGACACTTAGCTGGGACCTGCTTATGACACAATACCCTGCACATGCCAATTGAAACAGTGCTGCTAATGTGTGTGTGTGTTACTACTAGTCTCCTTACCGCACAGGAGTAGGTCAAACAACAGATGGTCGTTAAGGATTAAACTGAACTATGTAAATGTTGAATCAAGCAGTCAAGCAAAGCCCAAGCAGGGAGCTCATAACACACTCAGTAGCTCACAAACGTGTCACGGTGGAGACTTTCCATTGACTTCTATCACTTTATACAGGGTTAATGATATTTTATATTGCATAACCCTAAAACGAGCCCGCTGATTTGTCCAGCCCATCTTTTGTTGATTTTACTCCATTAATTCCATTTGCACAACTGTTTAAAAGTTGTTGTTTTTTAGAACTTTTTTTTTTTTATTATTTATTGAATATGTCAAAATTTTATTTATTTTTGTGATGCAACTAAATCAGCAACCATTTTATCAGTCTTCAGTGTCACATGATCACAGGCTGCTTTGCTGCTCGAGAAACTTTTATTTTTAATATCTGTGTCGGAAAAAGTTGCACTGCTTAATGTTTTTGGGGAAAACAATTATACTTTTTTTTCAGGATTTAAATAAACAAACATAGAAATTTTTTATCTTTCTAATATCTCCTTGATAAATAAATCTATTAATTTGACCCTAAACTCTATTAAACAAGTGTAAAAAATTAGAAACTCTTTATGGAGATATGTGGGACATCAGTAATGAACAGGTCTTTGAAGATGTTTGAGAATGGAAGCATTTCAGTTTCCAAAAATAGCCGAACATTTTGCTGTCAGAGACAGAGCATGATCTAAAAGATTTCAAACTCTAGACCTATCTAAGCCTGACGTTGAAGCCTCCTTAAGTTTGCACTGACGCATACACCCAGCTTTGATCAGTGAAGAACAGAAGACGCGATCTGACTGACAATTGGAGGTTATTTCAAAATATAATAATAGCGGTTTTTCACGTTTGCAAACATCCAGCCGAGACAAACTGAGAATTATAAGTATCATTACAAATGTGTCCTTCACTTTTCATGGAAATAGCATCATCAGAACTGCAGCATCGTCTCTTGCTGACTATACTTCATGACTATAAGCGCCTTCCTGGAGAGAGAGAGAGAGAGAGAGAATTATGCATGATTTTTGATGACACAATGGACAGAAGACAAAGCCGGAGGTCTCAGCTCTCACACTATTAACAGGCACTGGAAAATACATTATTACAGCCCATTTCCTTTTTACAAATGGAGCAATTTTAATTTATTTCATAAAATCTCCCCGAAGATAGTTTTACCATATGGAACGTCCCTTACTGGATCACAAGTGCTCTATAAAGACTAAGCCCAGCAGATCCAGACCTCTCTGAATGTGTCTGTGTGTGTGTCCATGGCAGGCCTATTGTATTTGCGCACCAAGGCCTGTCAGCTCTACAGTCAGCTGTTTGCTGTCATTAATCAAGTCAGACAGTCTACTAATATATGCACTAGATCCCAGCGGCTAAGACTGTCACCGCATTACAATGACCTGGACTTATAGGAAAATCCGCAAAAACCCTGAGAGTGAAAATACCCTCTTTAATTCATGTCTAATTAAAATTTAGATTTTAACCATAAACTGAAGCTACTATGAACTGATGAAACTGAACATACTATGCTAATGTCTGACTGCAGAAAGGTCTTTTGATTTAACTTTGTCTAAGTCATTTGCCTCATTTGGTACGATTTCATATCATTTCAAGTGAACAGCTAAAAATAACATTAAAGAGCACTCCTTAGGCACTAACTTTGGAAGAAAATGCCTATGATTGAGAAAATTACTAGGTGAAATATCTTCAATATGTTGGGGACCAATGCTTCTAAATTCTTTGTTTCCATTTTAAAGATTATGAGAATTTGTAATCGTTCAGCATGTGAGATATACTCCAATGATTCATCAGGAAACTTTGCTGATCCCCAATGTGTGTTTCTAGTAAATATGATAATGTAAAGCATGCTATTGAGGTGTTATCTTTCGGTGCATGCAAACAACATCAAATATTCTACTTGCTCTGTATATTCATTATTCATAGTAAAGGTGCACAGCTTGCAAGTGTGCTAGCATTTACAATTCAAACAAGGTACTGGGAGGGACTGTTGTCAAGGTGAAGCTGCAGTCTATGGCAACCTAACAGCAAGAGGCAGACAGAGAGAAATAAAATGAGACGGAGAGAAAATGGATAAGAGAACATAAAAGCAAAGGCAAAAGGGAAAAAATTAATCATAATTAAATATCAATGTAACAGGTTCTCCTCTAAGCCACATATAAGTCCAAAACCCAATATTTTGTCCATACAATCTAGAGATCATTTTCACATTACTATTCAAATGTTTGGGGTGGGTAAGACTTCTTTTTATTTCTAAGAATGGGGTCATATGATGCGATTTCCAATTTTCCAATTAGAAACTGCATAGATAAGGTCCCTAAAGTTGCAAAAAAATTTAAAAGAGATATTGTAAAAGTTCTGACTTGCGAAGGCCAATCAGAGCTCATCTCGCTTTTTTAGAACGATAAGCTTTGTACAAAGCGACCCGTTCAGGAGGTGGGGCTTAGAGGAGAAACAATAATGAGAGAAATATATGTGGGAAATAATGTGTTTTTTGCACCCTAAACCACATAAACAGATTACACTTACACTTTTTTAGCAATATCATATGACCCCTTTAAGAAAAAAAATTTATGCATTGATCATTTTAATGCATTTTCAAAAGTGATTCCTCATATTATGCAATCATGTTGTGTGTGTGCTTATAGTTTTTTATGCTTATAGACCATAGCCTCACAGCCCATTCACTCATACTGAACCAAATTGCTCCCAGACATCCCAGCCAGCAGACTGTGTAACATATGACTAGATAAGCGGCATGACAGAAGTTCTGCTTTACACACATTTGGCAACGATGTCGCACTTTCACACTTCTAGTCAATGCATAGGAGCCCCCCCACTGCACATGCAGACTACACCCAAATCCACCAGCATGGTTACGCCCGTACACACAAGTACAAACACATGGTGCACATGGTAAGCGTTCGCTTCAGGGCAGAAAAGCATGATCACCCAGCATCTGCTGTGTCTACCAATTCACACATAACACACTCATACAATAACCAGCATTGGAGAAGAGAGCGCAAATGCCATCTGATGGAGAAACAAGAGCTCATCCATATCCCATGCCTGTCTCACTCCCCATGGAACCATAACTCAGCTTACCGTGTAAGAGACTAGTAGAAAGACGGAAGCACACAGTGAAAATAGAGGATTAAGTGGCATAGATCTCCTACAAGAGCCAAGAAAATAAAAGCTCCTCTCCAAACCAGGAGAGAGGCAGTTGAGAGGTTCACTCAACATGTTTGAGCATGAGCAGGCTCTCCTTTAGCCAAATGGAGTGATCATTGTAAGAAGATGATGGATTTGCTGGAATGCAAAAACAACACATACACACATTTTATTATGGAGGATGTTGCTGGATGTTGAAAAAACCATACTGCTTTGTAAAAATTTGGGAAGCAAATGATTAGTACCATATTGGTTACTAGTTACCCTATTGTCCAACTACTGGAGAATATTTTGATATCAGTACATCACATAATGAGTGAAACTGGTCAGAAAGCTCTTAGATTTTATCAAAAATGTCTGTGTTTTGAAGATGAGCGAAGGTCTTATGAGTCTGGACCTGAGAGTATGACAGAATTTTCATTTTTGGGTGAATTATCCCTTTAACTTTTTATAAAAAAAAAAAAAAAAAAAAAAAAAAAGTATAAAAGTGTAAAAAAAAATATTTAATGGTAGTGTAGTTACTGCATTATACATTTGTAATCCGCCATAGACTTTTATTATTGTTACATTAAAGATAATTATAATTACTAAAAAATAACCTAAACCCTAAATTTGCAAGAAACATTTTAGTTTTATTTATGAATCACAAATAAGGATGGCCTCAAATGTCCCTAAAGAGAAGTTTTGTTATGCTTAGCTAACTTCAAGGTACAAATTAATCTCTAAAGTATAGCTAAGTATAGATATAATTAGCTGCCCTAATGAATAATAGCTGATAATTAGCTGCCTAATGAAGACATAAACTTGCTTTAATTTTAAATAACGAAAATAACTAACCCTAAACCAAACCATAATCTGACCCCTATCAAAAACACTTTTAAAATCTAAAAGTTTTATCAAATAGTTTAGCATTTAAAAAAAAAAAAAAAAGAATACTTCCTTAATTATTACTGACCAATATGTTATTGATATTAAACTTAAATATTAAATTTAAAACATGTAAAAGTGAATTTAAAAGTTTTCTCAAAAAAGCAACACTTTGTTGACCTTGTTGTGTTTTGATAATCTATACCCATTTGTATGTATCCCCTAAGGGAGTCTTTTTCAGATTTAGCTAACTTCTGGGGACAATTATGTCCCCAAAGTATAAGTTACACACACTCAACACACTTATCCAATAAACATAGTCAGGGCTGGACTTTTAAACATATTATTAGAGAAACAAACAGCTGATTAGACACAGATGCACTGATGGAATAATCGTTGGTTTAATCTGTCCATAAAAAGAATGTAGTGATAAAAAAACTACACAGGCTAGCCGGGATGATGTCATCGCATCCCTCTCTTTTTCCCATTTCAATCTGTTTTTCTTCTCTCTTTCTTGACTTTCTAAAGTGGATTAGTCTATCTTCCTAAAGAGCTGAGGGAAACCCTGAATCATTAGGCTTTGCTTCCTCTGAGTTCCTGTGCATCACATTTGTAAGGCTGTTTCACAGAAACACTTCAAAGTTTTTAAGGAAAAGTTCATCCAAAAATCAAAGGCCTATCATCATTTACGCACCCTCAGGACACTCCTAAACTGTAGACGGTTCGACAAAACACAAAAACAGAACATTTTATTAGCCAAAAAACAAGTAGATACTAACTCAACTTCATTGGATGAACTCAATTTAATTGAGGGCAGGATTTCCATCCAATAAATATGTGTAGCCCCAACTCGAGAAAAAAAAAAAAGAATACAATGAAGTTTAATTGAGTCAACTTAATTTAATCAAATATAGTTTAATGAAATTGATACATTTTATGCTTGTTGAACTGAAACAAAAACATTTACCCGGGAAAAAAAAATAACAGGAAGACATCCTTCTACACAGAAAAATTAAAAATATATATTTGATTTTGAACTTTAGGCATTAAACTTGTCATGCATAACATAAGATGGTTTTGATACATCCATAGCATGCCAAAAAGTTATTATTATTATTAAAACAACTTTGATTCATGTTAGCAGGTTCACAAGCACATGCTCTACACTTTAACCCCCCAAAAACACTACCATAGCAGAAGGTCTTTTAAATACAAACATAAATGATCATTAAACATTAACAAGTCTCCCAATTTTATCATCTAAATAAAAATGCCTAAAATAACATTTTATTTCAAGATTTACTATCCTTATCCTGCCCTGTGCAAAGCATGATGGGAGGGGGAAATCCACGTCCAAGTTACACAAGTAAAATAATTTATGTTTTTTTTTAATAAAAATATTGAATAAAAACAAAACAGAACTGTTTCAGGTCAGTTTAACACAATGCAGTTCTTTAAATAAAGAACCAAACATAACGGTGTTAAATGAAAATGTTTTAATGTTTTTAATAATGTTTTAATGTTTTTAATAATTTGAACAGTGTTGGAGAATAATCTTTTGAGTGTAATTTTGATTGTAAAATGCTTATTTTGAGGCATAATAACGCACACCGCATAGCTCTGTCTTTATATGCGAGTATGCTTTTGAATGTAAATGATTGGAAAAACATGTGGATCTCAAATCTTCTGTATCAAATGCAGTTTTTGCAGCTGGATAGATACAGCATGCAGTTACACCCATTGCTGATCTGAAGCTCACAGTTGGCTTTCCCTTGCATAATTAACCCTTTCCTTGCACAAGTACTCCAAGTATGCATTCTCAACAGTGATAAAATCACTGCATTTTCAGCCCATCACGACTTACTGCCTAGATGTCATCGACAGGACGGTGTCAAATGTCACATGACCAGTCAAAACAAATCCGAATGCTTTCAAGTTCAAAATTAGTGACTTTTGCACTTCACCGGAGCTACAAGGATATCGTATCAAGAGATGAATAGCATTCAGCCTTTGAAAAATGCACGACATTGCGCACGTTTCGTATTTCTGAGGCATGTGCTCGCAAAACTGCCAAATCTAAGACTCACCTTAGGTCACTAAGTAAAGGCTATCTGCATTCTCTTGAGCCTGGGATTCTTTTTAAATGATCCTCACACAAGTTTGTTTACATTACCAATAATCTATCATAAAATTCATGGAACGAAGCCATGTCTGGTTTTGATTTTACACTCCCTGTGGCTGTTGTATGTTTGAGTGGGGATGTCAGAGCTCAACAGCTAGAGACTCTAAGCACGAATGAGGGAAGGCGGATTGTTCCAGTTAACTTTTTATTGGCCCATTGTCCTAATGTAGAAATAATTATACTGAACTTCAAACAAACAGGACTGTCATGGATGGTATGAGACTTCCACATTCCACATTTTATCTACAAAAAAAAAAAACTGTCAAAAACAAGGAGGAATGAAACTTGAGGAGACTGGATCCTCCTCAGATTGTTTTTTCACATCTCTGGGGTGTCGTGTTTGATTTCTGACCACTCTCACCCTCATTCGTCTGCCTTCTAGTGTGGTTGTCACAGCACCAAAGGAGTGTGAATAGTACCATCACCCGGGAAACCGGCACCTAGAAACGCTTCTCTTTATATGACTCACTGAGAAAAAGACAGCATTTGAATGAGAGTCACAGATTTACATTTAAGTTTCTTCCACTTGTGAAAATGTTTCTTATTTTTAGCTACCGCTGACTAAATATGCTAATTTCACAGAAAAGTTGTGGATGTAATCAGTCGAACTAATGAAAATGCCTTGACAGATGTAAATCACTGAGCTAAGTAATATGTACTCACAGTTTATCGTGCATTAGAACACTGGGTTATCAATATACAGGATTAGCATCGTTCAGTTCAGATAAAAGGCAAAAAGTGCACTCGACTGTGTGTACGTGCGAATTAGACTCACATGAGAGCGCCAGCTCTGGATCAGGGGAAATTGGAACTGCTTCAGCTCTTCTATTAAGTGCAATTTCCTGTGCTTTTCTTTTAGATGGAATGATAGGCGGCGACAGAAAGGCCGTGACTGCTTTCCTGTCATCTGTGAAATGCTGAGCAATCCATGTACAGTACAAACGCATGCACATGTTAAAATGCATGCATCCAGGGACATACATCACTAATGTACACCGTGCTTCTGCAATGTTTTTGTACAGTAAGGGAACCCTTCATCTACCTTAGAATTCACATTCATATTCACATAGACAAATTAAAGATGCAGATGTGCATCTACACTAGTCTGTCAAGTTTAAATGGGTTTTTGCAATGGAGAATAGCATTCAATGTACTAAGCAAATACAATGGTGCCCTCTGTTGACAAAATAAAGTTACAGCACCCAAATATTTCAAGGACGACAACCATCTGGTCACATATGGATCATAACATTCTATTGGAAAAGTTTAGAATTTTCATGACTCACAGACTACTAATAAACTACTTGACGTTTTTAATAGTATGCAAATGTAAGGTATATAAAATAATATTTGATTTTTAATATACACATTAAAGTTATATACAGTTTTTACTTCACAAATATTACTTCAATTGGCCCTGACCTCACAGGCATGATAAAAATCACATTTTCCCATAGGACTCCAGCAGCAGTGTTAGTCACATGCATCTATTTAAAGCTCATTTACAACAGAGCCGTTTGCACACATATGCAGTTTTTAATGAATGGCAGCCATTTAAGAGGTTAGGACAGAAAAGTGGATGGGGGGAAAAAAACATGATGGTATCAAGAGGAGAAGAAACGGAACAAGTTGAGAGCCTCGAGAACAACCCACACTGCTGCAGAGGTGGTGTAAAAGTTCTCCATGTAAGTGAGAGACAGATGACAAAGTGAGAGAGAGAGGGAGGAAAGAGGAAAAACTGAATCAAAGGACAGTTTGAAGTGCTGCGGGGAGCCGTGCAGATACCTGCGGTTCCCAATCTGTGTGAGTGTCTGTGCGTGAGTGTGCGTCTGTGCCCATGTTTATCAAAAGCATACATGGCCCTGCTGCATGTACGCTTCACAACTGAGCTGGAGACGCAAGGATAACGTCCATCCAATCCTGAGCACGTTCAAAGTGCCTTCCTTCCTATTGCTCCCTGGTAGGGTTCCGGATCAGCGGTGTCGCAGAGCCTCAGCGCCTGCAGCCATTTATTCTCTCCATCTTGAGATGGATCACTATACAGAAAACCGCCTACAATGAAGAATTAGTATGGAGCCAAAAACTGACGGTATGTCACAGTACTAATGTCTCAAGAAATCGTAATAGCCCTACTCGATCACCATGCACTTATATATTGCCCTAGGGAAGATAAAACATCCAAGCTAAAAATATTTAACAATATATTTTTGTTTAGCATGCATGCTGCACCAGGGTTAAATCCAAGTTCTTTAATGACACATCCGGTTTGAATAGACATTACCCTTCATTTAAGGCAGCTGGTAGTATGTTTGCAATGGTATAATTTCATGGCATTCAGTGTTTAAACCACTATCCAGCTGTGATCCAGTGATATATAAAAACAAACAGCACAATTTATTGTTTAATATATGGGTATTATTGAGGGGATGGAAAGTCAAGGAAGCGCCATTAGTGCCTGCTGCAGGACATGTGAGAGAGAACAAAAGGCCAAATATGGACTAAATGCCATTTTAACGTAGCATTACGCATACATTCCATGCATTTATTCTATCACTTAACTGGGTGTGGATTCCAGTGGCACTTTTAGGCTCTTGTTCAAGTAAATTAGAGGTGATGAAGACATGATCTCTGTGTTTAGCAGCTGCAGCTGGTCTGGACAGTCCAAACAGACAACTGACCCTGCGCTCAGGGACAAAGAGAGAATAAGGCGTTAGCTCTCTTCTCATACACAGAAACACAGCTCACTGCCAAATACAATCTCTGATCTCTTCCACCAACTGCACTGCCGCCCTCTGTTTGCACACATCACTAGTCTTTTCAATAGAATAACTCATTTCATCCATTTCATTTCATGCCACACTAATCATACCAATTCACATCTCTTCATCAAAGCAGCCTTCTGTCTACCTATACGTCCATGTATCTACCCATCTATTTATATCAGTCTATTTTTGTCCATCTATCCATCTCTTCATCCATCCATCTTTCAACTTATTCATCCATCCATCTGTTATGTTATGCATCAATGCATCATCTCAATCGATAGACAGATTGATAGATAGATCGATAGATAGATACCCACCACCCCTCATCTCTCCAATCATTCAACTATCCACCAGTCAACCAATCCAATCCAATCATCTATCCATCTGTCCATCCATCCATCCATCTGTCCATCCATGAATCTGTCCATCAATCCATCCGTCTATCATCTATCTATCCATCCATCCCTCATCTCTTCAATCATTCAACTATCCACCAATCGACCAGTCTAATAATCATCTATCCATCTGTCCATCCATCCATCTATCCATCCATGAATCTGTCCATCCATCCATCCATCCATCATCTCTCCATCGATGCATTTGTCTGTCCATTCTTCCATCCACATAGAAATAAACTAAGTAATAAGTGAATCAGACAGCCATTCAAGAGACCCTAGTTGAAATCTGATCACCTGTGGTCACAGGAGACACATTTAAAGCATGTTAGAACACATTGTAAACAGGACCCTGTTCGCAGGCCTCTTGAAATGATAAGGATTGTTGTCAGAGTTGGACTGCGGTGTGGCATGTTCCCAGTGGACCAAAAAAACTTAAAAGGAATGTTTTGCATAGCATAAATGGAAGGGAAACAAGCTGTTCTCTATTAGAACATGATGTTAACCAAAAACTGAAATATGCCCTTCAATGATGAGAACAAACAAAAGATCACTCAGCCACCGAGGCTGAGAGATGACCTCTGAATCATGTGTGAATTAGGTTATAGACTGAAAGAGTTAAAAGATGAAAATGACTCACTTTATCTCATCAGTACTGTGTGTTTTCATTTGGATGAACTTTCACAAATTGCAAAAAAAAAAAGCTTAATAATGAGTAATCACTGTCTTCAAGCTTAATGGCATTTGAATGTACTTGCAAAACAAGAAACTGTGCTTCATTTCGTTTCCAAGGGTCAGCCAAATGACATTTAATTTTGAGCCATTTTGCAATTATTTGTGTTTTAAATGACGTAAATACAACTCTGAACTTTTTAAATCACCGATTGCAATTTACCAACACTGGTATTACATAAGCAGGATCATATGCAGGAAGTAATGCTTTGTAAGATAGGACAAAATTGTTCAAAAAACATTGTTTTCTTAACAAAGGTCTACATGATGACATAACTATAATAAAGCATACTGATTTGTCAGAAAAGACTGAATTGAAGGCAATGTGACACCAGCAACAGGCCCCATCCTGTCATCATATGCTCGCTATCTTTTGCACACATTATAATGGGGTAGTGAAAACCAAGCACACTATGGTAAAGATGGAGTACCCAAAAGCTGGCACACATCCACACTCCTCTGTAATCATTAGCTCTACGGCTTCAGAGACAAA
Source organism: Enteromius unitaeniatus (assembly GCA_032359435.1). Taxonomy (NCBI): domain Eukaryota; kingdom Metazoa; phylum Chordata; class Actinopteri; order Cypriniformes; family Cyprinidae; genus Enteromius; species Enteromius unitaeniatus. Next base: position 1,379,438 of record JAUMHI010000006.1, on the reverse strand, counting down.
GGGATAAAAACATTCTCCAATTACACCCACTCCAGCCCTATTGAGCATCTGCTAGGTGTAAAATATAAAGGTGCGATAAAACCAAACCCTGGAGACATGCTTTTCTTCTTGTGACACAAATGCATGTTCAAATACATCCGTACAAAAGGAAATCTCTTGATACAAAACTCATGGCAGAGAAGCTCCCTATAAAAAAATCACTGATGTTGAGAAATGGCCCTTTGCGTCAATCTTGTCTAGCCAATGTCTAATTTTAATACACAACTCTGCAACAACAAAGCAGCAGATACTAGAATAAAGTGGTATAAATGCTGTGGTCATATAGTAAATTGATATGTTTGGTGTACTATAGGCTATAAAGACATATTGAAGAATGTAAACAACTATTCAAGGTTGTTGTTGTTTTTCCTAAAAGGGTAATCTTTTTTGTTTTACAGTTTACGGTCAATCGTAAATTTTAAAGAAATATAATGTACTGTTTAAATGTTTGTGGTCAGTAAGATTTTGCTATATTCTTAAAAGGAGAATTGATTTTTTAACAGCCCTAAGTCTTGAAATGCCACATGGTACTTCAGAAATTACCCTAATATCCTGATTTGGAGCTAAATTCTTTTTTTTCCCAAGCCCATATAAAATAGTTAAGCTTCCAGTTAGAGATTAACCCGTTTCTTTCACCAGCACAGAGTTGTGAGCTGTGTATCCAGTGGGCCTCAGTCTGCATGTATGTGTCCCACCCCACCTTTTCCGTGACCACAATGGCAAATAAACGACCCTATCATTACACCCAATCAAAGACAACCACATCGTCCCAACCCCCCCCCAGTAAAATCTGGGTCTGAATCTAAATGTGAACCTGTGAATCATCTGCATGGCTATAGTGTAGCCCATCTATTTACAAAAGCCCCAAAAGATCAGTCTTTGGTCAAAACAACCTCAGATGGCAACATATGCAACAGCAACCCAGCTCATTTGATTGGTGGACCAAGAATTAGTAGGCAACAAACTCCTCTGGAGTGGGTATAATGATTTCATTTCATTAGAGGTCAAAGTGTTTTAGCAGCTCTGTAGGACCATGCTAATCTAGAAAAAGCCCAGTGAGTGGTTATGCTTTCTTGCCCTCTTTGTATATATCTGAGAAGCAGGGTTTCCCTCTTTTTTTCTCCTCCTCCTGACTGGCTGATAAAAGGAGACTCCACTTTAAAGGCTCATTCAATGTGCCAGACTGCCCTGACGGATTGGTTTGGCTGGGTCACTTGTTAACACACTGAAAGACACTGTTATGCAGATTGGAGGAGGTTACTTGGAGGACAAAGTCCAGCAGCTTTCCCTGCAGTTATAATAGTTTTTTTTTTATACAGCAAAAAGCAAGCATTAGCATTCAAACACCATTAAGTGTGTGTCATGTCACAGAAGTCACCATGAAGGACTAACAAGTAATCAGTTTTGCATGATCATGATGAACCGACTTTTAAACGCTTTGCCACTTTCTCACACACACACACAAAAAAAGATTAACTGGACTGACCATACTAATATTTTACCATTTGCAAAAAATAGAATTTACAGAAACAAACCAAAGTAAATACAGAATTGTATAATATAAAGCTATTCTGTATACTGAGAGGTTGCTGGTAAAGGAACAAAAACCAATGACAAGTACAACAGGTCTTTGATCATCAGGAATGAGCATCTACAACTTACAGCTTACATGCCAACCTGAGTAAATGGGTCATATAAGCTGGCTGATCAGATAGCAAATACTCAAAGCACTGATGATAATAGGGGAAATAATGAGACTCATTACCACAAAGAAATCAATCAAGCCAATGGCTCTCATAAATTATTTAACTCATCGTGTTACACGTGCTACCCTCTTGATTCGTTCCTTCTACATAGCATGCCCAAAGCAACCCGATGGACTGTGGTTTAGACAAATAAAAACAGCATTTAGGTACTTTAGGGAAAAAACATAAACATGAAATAAAGCATTTAAGTTATACAAGTTTCACATAAACAGACTTCTGACTATATGAATAATGTCTGGTCCATAATGCAGTTTATTTTAGCTCAAAACTGTGTGAATTACTAATAAAATCCTTAAATAGAGAGTAGTGTTCATACCCCAAGATGCCCTTTTTGATTTTATACTACGGTGAAAAAGCAGGACAAATAGACTCCAACGGTCTCATTAATATTAAAAGATTTATGAATATTTAAGGGCATTTTAGACATGGCAGATGTTAAAAGTGTAGGAATGTGAGCTGATTCATTGCCTTTTCATTTCGACCAATTCATAAGACCCTTGCTCTACACCACTGCTTTTAAGCAATGTCTCTATATTGCACGTCAGTTCATTTGATGGGTCATTATTTTTAGGTAGGTACACCATTAAAGATTCTGCTAGAAAACAAAAAGACCAAAATCAAAGACCAAATATACTGCCACCATCCATTTCATTATCCAACAAATGTTGCATCTATATATTTTCCCTACAGACTCCTACCAATACAGTTGGCTAATGGACAATGAACTTCTGAATTGACAGAAGTTGTGCATGACATGAATTAATGTTTACAATTTTGTAGGCATGAACACCTACTTGCTCTGTCCATGGTCAGATCATGGCCAAATTTTACTTAAACTCTCTCTATTTCTCCCTCTTTCACAAACAGCCATCCAAATAGCAATCTGCATTTAAATGACCTTTCACATTTTTCTTGAAAGATCTTTAGGAGAGCTGTTGTGTAAGAGATCCCATACTGTTCCATAGGTCTCCTACTTACACACAAAGACAGATATAAAGTACTGTTACAAATGTCCGCTTTAGGTTTGTCTAGAAGACCACTTCGTTTTATTGTAGGACTGCAATTAAGGGCACATTCCAGAGCTGACTGTTGCCCCGTAATAGTTTACAGCAATGAAGAGCAGGCAGAAGAGGAGTTCTTTATACCCTCCATCCTAGCAACTCCTCTCTCTGTTTATACTCTTTAAACGCCTATGGCTTCTTTATAAAGCAAACATGAATGCTAAAAGTTACGCTAGAATTTTCATTTTGGGGTGAACTGTCCCGTATTTTTAATATGATTTTGTTATTAGATGGGATGAAACAAGATGCATTTGTCTTATTTTCATATTCTTGCTATTTCATTTTAACTAATCATATTCTCCGCTGCACAGAGTGGTCTAGCAGAGCAGTTAATCTCACTTCTGAGCCAGAAACAAACGTTGGCTTTTGGTTTCACCCAAGCAAAAATGAAGCCTGAATGTCCTGGAAAATATGAATAGCTAGCTTAGTGTACGCTGTTATCTTTGCACATACAGGTCCTGCAAATTGCCAGCTGGCTCAGACACGCACTGTCAGCTCTATTCAGGTTCTATTGAATCCTCCTATGGTGACTCTATCTAAGGGCAAAGAACCTCGAAATTTCCACTGAACATTCCAACAGCTTGGAAATGCTGATGCCATTCAGTGCTGACCGCATACTGCGCCAAAACACAGACCCTAACTTTGAAAAGCATGGTGAGGATTCTCCTGCACCAAAAGCTGACTAGCAGGATGAAGTCAAATAACAGCTTATTCTCTTCCAAATGCACGAACATGGAGCGAAATAAGAAAAAGCATGCTTAGGTCTAGCAAGTAGGGGGTCTCACCTCCACTTATGCAGAGCGAAGCCAGGACACTGCTCTCCACATGCGGTACAAGGTTGTCCTCTTTCGAAGTCATCAAGCACAGTGGGCTGCAGAGGGTGAACACAGAGCCAAGAGTTATTTATTTTTACACAAACTTAAGTTATGTAGTACTTTGTGGAAAACAGAAATATAAAAGCATGCATATGGGATAAAGAACATCCAAAAGAAGAACTCACATTCACTTTTCTGTAGTGCTTCTCTAAATCATTTTTAATTTGCACAAATTTCATTTCACCAGTGAGCAAAATCTACATTTGCGTAGTACTGGTTTAAAAACAGTCCTGAAATTGTCTTGATAACATTTTACATTGCAGGTGTAATCAGTCCCATAACTAGAGCTGTTTATTTTCAGTCGAAATTCCATTAAAAGAAACATGTTATATGAGCAATAATAAAGCTATCATATTTGATACACTTTATATTTTAACATTTTACTGATTACATACATTTAAACCATGATCAGAATTCATGTAAATGTCAGTGGTTCATTGCTGATCGATTAGAAATGTAATACTGTACATTTTAAAACATATGGTTTCATTTAAAGTTGTTTCATTTTCAAATAACTGCCTCATATAAAATATTACAACATCTATTGTTTCCAACATCCACACAAGCTTTTTCTCAGACAAGACATGCAGTTTGTTCCATTGTCCAAAAAGTAAAACAGATGTTCTCATACAATTAATGAAGCAATACATTTACTCAAATGCTGCCATATCATAACTTGGTGTCACACTTAAGAAACATTCATTAGTTAATATAACAATAAAATGCTATACAAAAAGCATCCAATGTTTCTGCAACATCAAACACCGCTTTCAGGCTGAGGTATAAAACCTGTGTGAGGTTTATAACTTGATACATCACATCACATCACATCACAGAGCAGCTCCAGCAGTCCGCGCGTTTCCAACATCTAGCCTTTTTCATTTACGTCCAAATAACTCACAACAAAGAGCGCCGAACCTGAACGTCTTACTGACGCACCGTGCGCAAAACACAAGTCGTTAAAACGTAAACACCCCATGTACCACTTTACTCACCGACCGGCTGGAGTTTCTCTTCTTAAGGCTTCGAGCAAACATGACAGCGTGAGGAATTGAATCTCAACGCGCAGTGAAACGGGTCACGAAGTCCGCGTGAGAAACAGAGCACTGCTAGAAACGCTCATCTCCGTCCGTCCCGTGCGAGCTTGTGAATGAAATTACTGCATTTCCGGACACGCCAGCGGTTTATTCGAGATACCTCAGTAAATGTCAGGCATTCCTGTGTAACTGTGTGAGACCTTTTTCAAAGTGCATTTATATAAACCACAGATTCAGACTGTGTTGCTTCGAGTTTATGTGTAAAAAAAAATTAATATGCTTGTGAATTGAACATAAGCGCTTCACTTGGTGAAAGTGCACAGGCTGTTTGTTTGCAAATTTTGCTGATGTTGAATTCCATTATTTTGAATATGAAAGATTACCCTAATACATGTATGCTTAACTCTAAAATAGTTATTTTATGTTTAAGGTATAGCACAAAGCTATAGTTTTAGAACTGATAAATGTTTAAAGCATAACATTAAGTGTATTCTTTTTGCTAAATGCTGACATTCTTCACAATTTCTGTCAGTGAGTTGCACTTAGAGGAAAAGGAGGACCCTTACAGAGACATTTCCTTGATCCTTGAGAGAGGTCTTGGTTTTCAGTATTCGGTGGGGCTCAAAGAGCAGTATTTCTGTGTAGGAGTATGTGCAGTGAAAACTGACAGAAAAGACTAAAAAGAGCTGTAAATACCTCAGTCCAATTCACTATTAAGATTTCTACTTTTAATGTAGTTTACCTTTAACCTAATGTAAATAATGAATATTTGTGAGTCTCAGAATCCTCTCTGGCAAATCTTAATGCAGTCTGCTTGACTAGACGGTAGATAGATTGTATCTTATTGACAACTTACTCAGAATTAAGCAACCAGTTTAATCAAAGAGAGTCTTTTTCTAAAGATGCTCACCGTTGAGGAGGTGGCACTGAACCCAGCACTGAGTTTCCGGCGTGACTCCTGTTGGTGTTTAGTGGAAGTTGTGTAATAGGTCTGTGTGTTGTCTGGGTGACAGTAAACATCACCTGTCTTAACACATTTCTTGGTGCTTCACCTGTGAAACAATCTTCCATGGCCTTATATAAACTAACATGACAAAGAAAACCCTCTATTAAAACTATTAAAAGACTGTGTTGTACATATAACCGAGCAAAAGAACCTAAAAACATGTGACTATAAAGATAAAACACAACACATTTTATGGTGAATATTATTTTTGTGTGGCTGCATTAATCAAAGAGACATCATGTCAACATAACATAATATCACGTTTATTTGTGAGGCATGCGCTTTATGTTAATTGTGACATTATTATAGGCTTTATTGAGACAAATTCAATGTATTAAATCATTCTTATACGTAATTTTACACACAGCTCACATCACAGCCTCCACCGAGCAGCTCAACTGAAATATGTTACAGTGACATAAATATTACAGTTATTTAAAATGTATTTACAACTATTAACAGAATAAATACTAAGTACTGCACCGTGTGTTCTCTTTATATTCTGTAAAGGAATAAAAAAGACAAGAATAATATAAATTTATACAAAGATGGATTAAAACAGTTTAAGAAATATTTACAAACGATATGCTTGTGCATAAAATGTTTTAAAATATTTATGTTAAGTGTCTGCATAACTTTATTCACATGCAGAATTAACTGGGATAAGATTCAATATACATTCATTTACAATAATGGCTTCATGTACTTGGCATTACCATATTTAAGGAATGTATTCAGCATTGTGCCATATTTAAGAAAAGTTTTTAAGGAAATATTGTTCTATTATATTGGATATGTTACAAGACAACTTAAATACTTTAATCTGCTCATTTTAGAACCATACTTAATAAAAAAACTAATAAATAAATAATATTAAAAAAATAAAATAAAAAACAGCACCATCTTGCAAAGACCGATTTGGGAATGTTTGTAGAACTTCAGTGTAAGTACTACAATGTTGGATTTGGCTCTGTCTTTTGAGCATGTTTGTCTTTTGCGATTGCAATAATATATGCAATGAATACACCAAAATAATAATATTTCAATATTCCAATTGGTATCAATTATTGTGGCAATAGATTTTACCGTACCAATGTATTTTCACCCCAATAAATACACAGTAATAAAATATACACATACAGTATAATGGCAGTGCAGTTATGAATTTGCTATAAAAATAATTATTCAACAAGTTATGAAACAGATTACAACAGACATGGCTGAGGTAGAATAAAAAAAAATGACACAAACATCTCATCACACCCTAAATATGTTACTACATTTAAGGTACAAGTATCTAAATGATACATATTAGTATCTTTTGAAAGATACCATCCAGTGACTTCTCGTTTCGTAAACCTTCATCTACTTCCAACCATGCAATCTACAAGTTCCTTTCTTTTGCTAGCCAGACTTATCTTTGCTCTTCTCAAATATTTATCAGGGCCCATATTCACAAAACATCTTAAGGCTAAACGTAGTTAATAACTTGTCAATTTAGCAGAAAATCTTAAAAATAAGGCATGTTCGTTCTAAATTTAGAACCATGTGTCATTAACCGGTTGAGCAAGAAGTTTTCTTTTACGTTTGCATACTCTGTTAATTAAAGGCTGTTTATAACCATATTGACTAATTGTTTACTAGAAGTATACTTTAATCTTTTTTTAGTGTGGCAATTAACATTTTTATTTTTAAATCTTAATTTGAATGTGGCAGCATAATATTGTGCTCTACAATATGTTTCTGAATAAATCAGAGACTTCTCAACCAATCACTGTGCATAGTTAATAAGCATGTTGACATTATCCATAGCAACGAGGTCAACCCCGTCCTTCCTCTTAGCTTAAGACTTCTCTTTATTCCTTAGTAACAGTGCGTCTCAGCAGCTTTGTGGATAGGTTTTAAGAGAAAACCCAACTTTTACTGCTATTTAGGAGAAGTCAGTGCTAAGATCAAATGTTTTGTAAATACGGGCCTTGAACTCTACTCTCCTGCTGAGATATTTTCTGTTCTGTCAGCTCTATAGCTTTCTTTAGACCTTCGAGTTGACGGCTAAATACTTTTACTTCTTTTAGTTTCTTCTACCAAAAAAAACAAAAAACCCTAATACATCTTCCTCTATGAAATTATATAAAGAAGACATTGAATCACTGAAATTTTCACAACAAATATACCACTCATAAATAATTAGGAATAGCATACACTACTGTTCAAAAGCTTGGATTTTAACCATTTAATTGATCAAAAGTAGTGCTGTCAACGAATGAATCACTTTCAAAATAAAGATTTTTGCATACATGAAATATCTGTGTACTGTGTTTATTTATTATGCATATATAAATACATGTATATATAAGAAAAATAAGTTCAAATATACATTTATGAATAATATGTATATACAAATATGCATGTAAATATTTTCCAAATATATACATGCATGCGTGTATGTTTATAAATATATTATGTAAACAAAAACTTGGCCTCCAAAATATTAAGTAGCATAACTGTTTTAAATTTTTTTTTTTTTTTTTTTTTGAGTACCAAATCAACATATCAGAATGATTTCTGAAAGATCATGAGATACTAAAGACTGGACAAACGATCCTTAAATTTGTCAAAAATAAAAGATTTATTTGACATTTGAACAACAGTTCACAATTTTAGTTTTACTGTATTTTAAATTAAATAAATTGCTAAGCATAAAAAACTCAAATAGATTTTAAAATTGTACTGACCCCAGACTTTTACGACAGTGTTTTAGTGCCACCAAAAAAAGATAAAAAATCTAAAACTACGAGAATAAAGTAGACACTACGAGAATAAAGTCTAAATACTACGAGATTAAAGTAGAAATGTAATATTTAGTACAGTGCACTTGTAAATGACCCAGATGGAGAGAAGGACACCAGATATAGGCATATTTGAATATTGTTTTGTCCGAGCAGCTGCTTGATGTTACTTTATGTAAGGAAACCACTTAATATCAAGAATATGATATTTATTAAATACTTTTCATGTTAACATCAGCTCACACTCAGTCCACATTCCTTCGGGGGCGCAGTAGCTCTCTTATTTAACCCTTTTTAATACACTACAAATACATTTATGTGGGATTATTAGCAGAGATGATATCATGTGTAATATTATAATATTTAACAATGAAATAATACTTCATGTCTTCCATTGGATTCATTATTTGTAGTGCGCCACCCAATAGCAATAAGATTAGTCTCAGCTTCAGTTTTATAGTGAAACACAAATGATGTCTTACAGTAATGCTGCTCAAGCTCTTTAATGATCAGATCGCTGTATTATATTCATTATTTGCAGCATGTCAGACACCCAGCAACCACAATAATGTTCTGCTTTGTTTCTTTTGATATAAATCAGCTCATCTTTCAAATGAATGTATTTTTCCTCTTTGTTTGAAGTGTATAGCAAGATATAAAAGTGAAGGAACATCAGAAGGCATGGGAAACAGGCTATAGACTCATTTATAATGAAGTCTCTGTGTAATCGACTTACACTGTCCCTTAAACTAAAGCGATTTCAGCAATATGTCAGGCTATAATATAGATATTGTTTGTATTGTTTCTATAAATAACGAATCCAATGGAAGACATGAAATATTATTTCTAAGCATATTGTCCCGTGAATATTACACATGATATCATCTCTGTTAATAATCCCACATAAATGTCTTTGTAGTGTATTAAAAAGGGTTAAATAAGAGAGCTACTGCGCCCCCGAAGGAATGTGGACTGAGTGTGAGCTGATGTTAAGATGAAAAGTATTTAATAAATATCATATTCTTGATATTAAGTGGTTTCCGCGAGTTCTTAAATCTCATCCCAGTAACATCAAGCAGCCGCTGGGACAAAACACTATTCAAATATGCCTATATCTGGTGTCCTTCTCTCCATCCAGGTCATTTACAAGTGCACTATACTAAATATTACATTTCGACTTTATTCTCGTAATATTACGACTCTCGTAGTTTTAGATTTTATTTATTTTTTGGTGGCACTAAAACTCCGTCGTAGACTTGTGAACATTCACATAAATGTTTCTTTCATTACATGGATTAATCTGAAGCCAACTTACAGTGGTCTTGGGTGAAACTGCAGTCTCAAAAAAAAACAAACCCCCCAAAAAACTTTTGAACAGTAGTGTATAAAAGCATCCAGTAAAATGGATGCCAAAGAACCTGCTATATACTGGTATTCCAACACTCCTTATGGCTCATAAGTGAACTGTATGGCACTTAAGAATCATACACAGAATTTAGATTTCCCTTTAAAAGAGATTTAGTCTGACAGTAGAACATTTAGAAACAGGTCGTGCACTTTCCTGCTGGTTTGTCTGCAGACCGGACAAATATACCTGTATCATAAAACTTCCACAAGAAGTCCAGGGCTGGAGGAGGGAGTGCATTTTCCACAATAACCACCACACATCCCAGAAACTCTACTGCCATCCTGTGGATAAAAGAAGAAGAAGTACATGTAAAATGTGATTGATGATATATATTAAAAAAACACTCTAAAAATAATTTTGAGAAATGTAAACCCCAAGAGAATGCAGGAAAACACACCTCAACTGACTTCAACTAAAACTAAAATTCTCTCTTTGCATGTCCTCTATAGCTCTTAACTTAGAACAGTGGATCATTTTGAATGGATTCTGTTTGATCTCTGCCAAAATGAGTCTTTTTGCTGATTTCAAGAAGGACTGGATCTACACAGCAGCTGCTCAAAAGGACACTTGAAATGATGTACTACATGTGCTTAAAAACAAATTCTAAGCCGAAAAAAAATGGAAAGTATGCTTAATTTACTATTCATTTAGAGTTGCAGGTTCCAGGAACAATGCATGGTCAGGTGAACACACATTTTACACTACATTAGGGCTTCTAGTGTGCATTAGTCAGAGTATCTTTTGTTTTATAAAGTTCTTTAAAATGCTTTGTTTTTTATTCTACAACTAAAAACTATTTCATTGTAAAAGGGAATTGCAACATCCTAAATAGACAAAATAGAAATTGTATAAATTTAGGATGAAAATATATTACAAAGAATTATATAAATGAATGATTTCAATGTGTGAGTTAGTGTTCTTCGAGTCAGTGCATTGTGGTGGAATTACCTGAGACTTGTGTATGTCAGCTGTGGCATAGTTGCCTTGGGAAATCCACCTAGTGCTTTCTGTCACCTTAAATCCTGTTCCTGAGAGGTTGATCCTGAACCGGCCCTGAAAAACAGACTGCATTGTTTGAGCAGTCACAGCTTTTTACCTTCTAGCAACAGGTGCCAGTAGTAGGAATTATCACACATTACTCCAGACGAGTAAACTAATCGAGGACAAACATGTCCTGCCATTAATATATTTATGAATATTAGAACGAATAAACATTTTATAAACTAAAAAATCCACTAAGAAACAACTTATATTGATATTTTCTGATATATGTATATAGATATATTAATATATAAAAGTCAATATATACCGGTAATGTGAGGATGTCTTGTGTAAACAGGTTTGAAAAAAGTGTGAAAAGCCCTGTGGTGCGCAACCTACCTGTGGGCAGCGGGCAGCACTATAGCAATCTCCTGCTGTGGCAAATGGAACCCTATGCCCTTCATGGATTAAGGCAAATTTCCAGTCTGTAGCTATGCAATAATAAATAAATAAATAAATGACATTTATAAATTCAAGGTAGGTGTATTAAAGATTAACAGTACATGAATAAGACGCCTACGCGATCACACCCTAAACGCGAATAAGAATAATTTTTTGGAGAAATGTTTAAGCTAGGCCTACTTATAATGGTCATTGTGCTGAGGTCCATTCTGACTCTTGTGAAGGTAGAAAGACCAGCAGCGGTGTAGTCTCTTCTACACTGGCAATCTTCTCTCCTGCTTAGGTTGGATGGGCACTGTGTTGGGTCCATCAGCCTGGACAACACCACAAAGAACATAAAGAAATGTTGCTTGTTGGAAGTACAAATGAATAATATAATTATATAATACAAATGTATTTTGTAAACGCACAGAAAATAAGAGAGCATCCCCAGAAGCCACGTATTTCCTTTTGTAGTTTGTGGCCACTGCCACGGATCTTCCTGCTGTTTTTACTGTTTGCTTGGTAAAAACCAAACTGTTGTCAGTGGTGTTTTGTAAGGATGAATCATTATTTCTCAAATCTGGCGATGATTTTGTATTTTGCCCTATCATGCATTTCCTGCAGAATAAATCATAATCTTTTTTTTTTCCATCAGGTGAAGAATTCTCGTCATAGTCACCTATCCAGCTATTACATCCAAGTTTAATAAAATGTGACATTAAAAAGTGTCAAATTCACCAGCATTTATAAAGTAATTCTGTCCAACAGCGACACCAGCTGGTAAAGTTAAATATAACAGCCGGCAAATAAAATATTTGTCTATCGTTACTGCCTATTCTCGTTGTTTTGGAATAAATGCAGAAAAAAACATGCGACAAAACACTGATGAGATTTATTGGCTCTGCTGAATTATCTTTATTCCCGCTGGGGATCAAATGATTCACCAAACGCGCTTCGAAGTCCTGTTCTGAATCAAACGATACACGTGATCCGATCGGAGCGCTTCGAATCTTTTCAAAAATTCGAATTTTCAAAAAGCTCCGTTGAAACTGTTCTTTGCTCAATTGTTTGAATCACCCGCGAATTACTTTAAATGTTTTATTAGATTGTGATCGCGCTAAATAAATTCTCCGTCGTAATAAAGCAGCGGGGAAACCTGGGACGTGGTAGATGACGTCACCTGTACCCGAAGACCTCAGAGAAGTTCTCTTGTTCTCCGCTGATCAGCGTGATGTACTCCTTAGGACTGTCAGTGTTCATCTCTGAGCAGAAGATCTGAGGAATACAGAAGGTCGTGTTTCGCTGAAAGCCATGTTAAGAGAAATTCAAAAATTAATCTTACTTTTAACATTTTCCCATCAATTTTCAACGCCTGTTCGCCATCAGAGACGACGCCTTTTTGGAGCCGTACATCTCGACAGTTAGTGGGGACGTGGCCTGAAAATGAGAGAGGAAAAGACTTGATACGGTACGGATGACTTCTGATCGTAACTTTACCTCAGCGAATGCAAACAACATCGCTAATTATCCGTAATTACCCTGCACGTGCACAGGTAGGGCTCAACCTGTGCAGAGCACATGCCCTTTTCTAATTACACTCGAAGTGCCCCTTTTTAAAAAAAAATAAATAAATCAATGCTGTTGGTAACCCTTTACGTTTCCTTGTCTTTTAAACAAATAATGAACCACTTAAATGCATTAAAAAGCGTATCTCTTAGAACCGCTCGAACTGTCAGTCAAACTTCTCAACTCCGCCCCCTGAGCTGACATCAGTCAGAGTCAGAGCAGGAGCAGATGAACGTCTTCGTCTTATAAAGGTAAAATATCTTGTTGTTTGAATAAGTGCAACCTTGTCTTTATGAAGTAAACACTAATATGTCTATAAAGGTTGATGTAATGCATCGCCACACTGGTGTGATGTCGTCGTTTTAATGATGGACAAATGGCACACATTCGCTTGTTAAAAAAGCACGGTGTAACTGCATTGGCTGAGGCCTGTACATTAAATAATGTCAGTTATTAACATTTGATCATATTATATAGTCTCTGGTCACACAGCATGGTAGGTTAAAGTTTACGATGCTATTAGATTATGTGTTTGCTGGCTAGATTAAAAATAAAATCTAGTACTCTATACTCCCCGCTCATCTTCACTTGTATAAACCTAGAAAAACATGGTTTACTGTAATAATGTTGCATTAAATTAAATGAGAACCATCCGGTCACTGTGCATTCTATACATTTTATCACGCAGAATGTAATTTGCATGTATGAAAAGCAAAGAGAAAAAAAAGAAGAAGATGAACATCTAACACAACTAAATAAGAGAGAGGGCACAAACACAGGACAAATAATACACAGACAGACAGCCACCGAGGAGGCTAAGTGGTAAAGCTAACTTTACTAGAAGGCCAGCTGTATTTGCACTGTTTAGTGCCAAACTTTCGTAAAATATCATTTAGAAATGAAATGGTCTTTAAATGCTTTTCACTTTATAGCCATTGAGAGGGACATCACAGTGAGGTCATAAACATCTTCAGACACATGGCTCACAGAAGAGTGTTGTTGTAATTAGTTAGATACTCTCTATATGTATACATTATCTGTATAAAAGCCTTTTTTTCAGTTTCAGCACATGCCCCTCAAAATGTCTGTGTATAATCAAGTGTTTTTCTAGGTTTCAGGTAAACGGATAAACTAATATAATTTATGTTCCAGGGTGTGCTCCTTTGTTTCGTTGAGCTGCACGTCAGAGCAACACAGCAGTGGATGAAACGCTTCGCAAGGTGAGGTGCAAAAACATAAAAAAAACAACGCTGGAGTAGAAACTGTCCGTCTCCTATTTCCTGAAGAGTAAAAAGCATGACAATTCAAAAACCTTGTTTTCGCCATGATTCAAACAAGTGTAGTTTAATTTGTTTTAATTTTAAGGTTATTAGTTCTGGATTTTAATATTATTCACATAACCCTCTGGTATAGTTCGGTCATTTAGACTCCAAAAATGTTTTTACATTTTAAAAATCGTTATAGTATGAAACTCGATGACTTTTTATGGTATTTCATGTGACCACAAAAAGATATCGTGGACACAAACAACTGAACTTTTGTGGGCAGCAACAATATAGCAAAACTGTGCCAGAACACTCAAAATAATTTGTGGTGTAAAAAAGTTTTTTCTTGTCTTCATTTTTGACTGTAAAATAAATGCAAAAACTGACATTTCAAACAATCTAAACCTTTATAAATAATTTTGAGAATGTCTAGTTATTCAAATCCGTAATTTAATAAAAAACAAGTATTTATCTATAAAACTACTAAGATAATTACAAGCCTTTTATATAGAGCTGTATAGGGATCTAGTGGCCAAACCATGGAATTGCATGTTTGTTTGTTTTACTCCCACCAGATGGCAGTAGTATGCCTTTGAACAATTTGATTATGAAAGCATTGTCTCTAATTTAACATAAAGCAATGCCTTAATTGAAAATTAATTAATTGTAAAACATTAGGAACTAATACTTTAAACATGAAAACTTGAATGTGAAATAATACTTATCAATACCAGATATTAAATAATACACAGATACTAATTAGTACGATAATATTCTCTCAAAATACAAAATAAAAAAAATTGAATGAAAATGTGTTACAGTGCTTTAAGTTAAAATGAATAACACAGGAGGGTTATAAGTTTGAGTTTTTGTGAAGTCTTGACCCCCAGCAGTTCCCTGACAAACCCCCAGGGCAAGAGCAAAGTCACCAGCAGGTGTTTCCGTAGTGTAGTGGTTATCACGTTCGCCTAACACGCGAAAGGTCCCCGGTTCGAGACCGGGCGGAAACAACTTTTTTTATTGTTTATAAACAAGGCTGCACAACTTGGCCAAAAATTTCAATTATGCTGGCATTTATGAAGATTTTAATAATGATGTAATAAGTGCCCATCCTACACTTCTAGGGACCCTGCAGAAAACTTTGTTAGGGGGCCCTGCCAGTGTATTCTTAAAACCCTAAAATGACCCCCTAAATTTATTCTTTTAGAGACGTCTGAATAAAACAGTGAATTTTAACTTTTTGTAAAAAAAAAAAAAAAAAGTAACCCTTATTGATTACGAAATTTAAATAGAATTTGTGCACAGAATTTGTAGTTCAATGTGCTTTTAAGTTTTTTTTAAGTTTTTTTTTTTTTTTTTTTTTTAGTATTTAAGCACAACCAACAGGAGAATGTATATTAATACAGGCACATACAAATGTTACGGTGTATTATGACAGTCATGTACAAAACCAAAACCAAAATTAAAATTCTATTTTTAGCAGAGCCCTAGTAATTTAATTGTCTTTGAGAGCAAGGGTGGCCCCTGGTGGTTCAGGGACCCTATGCAACTTGCATACTTTGCTTTTAGTGAGAATCAGTGGGTGTGACATTATTATTATTATTATTATTACTGTTAATGTTATTTTATTATTATTATAATAAGTAATATTATTAAATATACATTGATGTACTTTTTTCAGTACGATGCTCATTTCAAAAGTAACACTTTGTTTCCGCCCGGTTTCGAACCGGGGACCTTTCGCGTGTGAGGCGAACGTGATAACCACTACACTACGGAAACACCTGACTTCCCTCTTGTCCAATGGGTTTGTCAGGGACCTACCAGGGGTCAAGACTTCACAAAAACTCATAAACTTATAACCCTCCTGTGTTATTAATTTTTACTTGAAGCAGTGTAACCACTACACAGCTTTACACTTTTGGCAGATACTTTCTAGAAGGTATTTAAGAAGTTGTTTTGACCTTAATCATTTTTGAACTAAAACAGGACTTCAACCCTACCTTAAAACACATGAAGCAAATCAAGCTCTTACTAGGCATAGTGGAAAATACCAGACAAGTTGGAGCAGGGTCTGAAATTAACACTCGCCAAATGCGAGCAAATTCTCTGTCTGGCGAGTGCAGTTTAAAGGGCCATCCGCCACATGGCGAGTAAATCTTTTCAGCAGTAATATTAATCAGTATCAGTTCTCGCGGATCTCTGTGATGCTCCCCCGCCCCCGTCTGCATGCGACGTACTGAAGCGTGAAATGTGAGCGCCGCACTCATGTCATTTCCATCTATCCCACACTCAATGTAGCAGTAGTTTCGTGCTAGCGGCCAGATTTCATGGACAGAGAAAACCAGGAGTCTGACTGGAGTTCAATAAGAGTTCATTAAAAAAAACATTTCGAAATAATAGAAAAACTCTAAAATGACTAAAATGGACAAAGAAAACAAGTAGTCTGATTAGATCAGATAGTTAGTTAAAACATTTCAAAGTAGATAGACATTTCCAAGTTATAATAAAAAATCTAAAATGATCAAAAAGTTGTTTTTCTTATTGATGTTCTAATTATGTTGTCACTCGTCTTTGTCTGGAGCACACATAATATACAGAATAATGTGTTTTGGATATATCTGTGTTAAATCATTCAGAATTTTGGTGGGTAAAAAATAAGCTTGGCCGGTGTGCCAAAAACTTAATTCCGGGACCCGAGTTGGAGCTAAACTCTGCAGGACACTGGCCCCTTTGGACATTCCTGACCTAATAGATTTACTTTAAGTACTCTTTATTAAAGAATGTAAGGTAATATTTAAATCATATAACATGTTGATTTCACATGTTCAAAGCATCATAAGCTAACAGATCCCCTTGGCTTCCCCATCAAATCCCCATGGCAGTGAAAGTGAAAGCAGCAGATGTTTCCGTAGTGTAGTGGTTATCACGTTCGCCTAACACGCGAAAGGTCCCCGGTTCGAGACCGGGCGGAAACAAGGTTTTTAGATTTGGTTCTTTGGGGCAAAAGTCCACAGAACAAGGGCTATACTAGTGTGGACACATGTGTCTCTTATAGCTCAGTTGGTTTGTATAGGTGGCTAGTCCTCTACCAGGGCGAAGTACTAGTCAAAATGCCTTAACTTTTTTTGGAAATAGGCTCATTCTGCAACTCCCCCAGAGATAAGTTGAGTTTTACCATTTTGGAATCTATTCAGCCGATCTGCAGGCCTGGCACTTTTAGCATAGCTTAACATAAATCATTGAATTCAATTAGACCAGTAGCATCGTGATCAAAAATGTACTAAGACCAGCAGAAAATGAAAAGTTGTCATTTTTCTCGGCCGATATGATTAGAAACTACATCCACTCGTAATAATTAAGGAAGTTTGCTGCCGTAACTGGAGATACTGTAACAAATTTACAGAATATAATTATAAGAACAAATACATTTATCCTCGCTTCCCTCAATAAGAAATAAACCTCTCTCTGAGAAACACAGTCAACATCAGCACTTTTTATTTTCATCATAAACTTATTTGTTAGAATAGAAAAGTCAAGTTTTAAATAGATTAGATATTGTGCCTGAAATGTATTACAGTTATTTAGAATAATGTATGTGATGGCTACTACTACCACTACGGTTACAAAAATATTTACGCAATATTTATTTTTTATTTTAATAGTAAATACCCTTTATTTGTATTTCCGTAGTGTAGTGGTTATCACATTCGCCTAACACGTGAAAGGTCTACGGTTCGAGATCGGGTGGAAATAATCAGTGTTTTAGAATTTCATCCTCAGCACTTTTCAGACATGACTGCTTCTTATGTAAAGCTATTTGTAACATTTGCAGGGCTACTCATAACTTTATTGCTGCACAAATGTAGAATGTCGTTGTTTTTCTCTCAACACCAATTTACAATATATCGAGATATTTTTTAAACTCAATAAGAATTTTGACATATCGTATAAAAATGTTTCAGTATGGTGCTTATTGGAAAAAAACAACACAAAAAAAAAAACAAAGGATGTTTCCGCCCGGTTTCGAACCGGGGACCTTTCGCGTGTGAGGCGAACGTGATAACCACTACACTACGGAAACCTTGAGGGGGAAGGTTCCTGTTGTGGTTTTAAGAAGTTTTGACCATAAGAAATTTGCTTTCTTATTCTTAAGAAAAATATAAGAAAATATAATTCTAAAATATTTAAATATTACTATAAAATCTTTAGGTCAAATGAGTTTGGGGTAAAAACTTTCTTGTTTCTAAATTGTAGGCATTTGCCAAAAATATAAAATTGGTGAAAAGCACTCGTTTATCACATTAGTAGATTTTCTGAAAAAAAGTAGTGTTTAACAATACAGATGCAATATATTTTTGGTCACATAGATTTAATGGTGCTGTTTTATCTTTTCCATAGCAATGTATTTAAGTATCACAGAAACATCTGTCAGTGATTCACTGTGAAGCAGAGGAGATGCACAGCGTTTGAGGTCTTTGCATGTCTTACCAGATTCCCACAGACATTTCTAACAGAACATTATATATATATATATATATATATATATATGCATAATGTTATACATTTTAAACTTATTAATTTCATGCTTTGTTCATTTAAGTATTAATGAAGAGATGTATTCTCAACACAGAGAATTAAAATACAAGAAGCAGCTACATGTTCTCTACTTTTTACAATTATTTATGGATTTTATTTATATTTTCCTGGTTTTTAAACTATTTTGGCTATTTATATTTTATCTTTCTCAGACTTATAAAACATTTAATTTTTTACAGATACTGTAATTAAAAAAGAGAACAGAGTTCAATAGTAACAATATAACAACAGTAATGAAAACACTGGTGTTTTCAGTAGAACCAAATTGTGCAAAATATAACTTTACAGCAACCTGAGATTTTTTGCCACTTTTAAACCTTTAATTTCTACCTTGATATGGGCATAAATAAACTATTCATTGTAATTGGACATTCCCTGTAATTCACCGTTTTGCTACTACAACTAATCCATTGTTACTCACAAGATGGACTGATGCAGGATTTCCGTTCCTCAGGTTTGGAGGAGGAGGGACATTTTTCAGAAACCTCACCCTCTGCTGATATACACTGAACTTGTCTTTCTGTCCAACCACTTCCACAGGATGTAGAGCACTAATGTACAAAAAAAGAGGTTTTAGATTAGTAGACATTATAGATTAGTAATGACATTTAGTATAATTGTATATCTTGTATGAGTAACCAATTAGATATATATTATTATCCACCCACCACAAAAACACATATTATCAATTTTTCTTTTTAGATTTTTCTAGTACAAAATGTTTTGGTTTTTGTTTTCAATTAAAGAGTTGCCATTACTTTAAAATTTAATATTTTATTAGACAAATTCAAATGATGAATAATTACTTAAACTCACAGGTCCCCATGTACCCACTCTCCAAGTGTGTGGGGCAGGACAAGGCAGCCAAAAGCAAGGCAAGACGTCCTCTGGAGTGGTGCCGGTGCAGTCTAATGAAGAGTTAAGGCTATACTCATAATTATCAATCCCAGTGTGAACCTCGCTGCAGGACACCAGCCTCCTCTGATACCCCAGACCACACGTGACTGAACACTACAATGAAAAACAGCCTTGATGGAAACTAAACCAAATCTAAAACTTTACTGTAAATTGTCCAATGGTGAATCATAAATGCACACAAATGACATCTATTCATTTATTCAATATAAGTCATTCAGGATTCAAAGCATCTATCGGTATCAAACTTAAATTGTCAAATTATTTCCAAATATAATTTTCATAATAATGACATTATTTTCTTGTCTCTCACCTCAGACCATTCTCCTGTAATCCAGATGAACTCACAGGGTTGTAAAATACAAGGTTCCTTATCAGCCGGTTTTCTTTGGTTCATGCAGTAAGCCTCATGCACCTCATCTCCATCCTTATCCAAACACACCACTGCTCGAACCTTGTACCCAGAACCACATGTTTTGCTGCACTGAAGGAAGAGATATCCAGAAAAGTGATTATTAACTTAATACTGGTACTAATTTGATCAGCCAAGATAAGAAAGTAGAGGAAATTACATCACAATCTTGTATATTTTTTGTAAAAACAAAAAAAACAAACCCTTCATAATTTGATTTGAGATATACTCTGTGTTTTGGTGGACTTAAAAATAAAGTTTGGCTTTATCTATTAATATATATATTATAATATAACTTAAGTTGAATGCTAACCTGGACTGAAAACTTTACCGTGGGATTAACTGTAGTGTAGAGAAAGTAAAAGCAGTGGGAAGAAAGGTACCTGTTTCTGGGAATTCTGTCATATGCTGTAAAGTGTTGACAGTGAGCAGCACCAAGCTTTGTGCGAGGCAACTTGGCCCCTTAAGGATCCGACAGGCAAAGTGAGCTAGTCTAATAGGCTCCAGCTGCCTGTGTCTGCTGTGGAGGGGGGAGAAGTGGGGTTCTCTAGAGCAGTGCACTCAACTAATTACACTTCTTTTAAGTGCTGTGATTTCATGCTGCTAGATGACCCAGATTCGAGTCTTGTGGAACCGTTTTCGTTGTCTGAAAAGTTTTTCTTTAGACCAACGGTTCTCAATCTTTCTGACTCAAAGACCCCCCAACTGTCTAACATGATATTTGAAGTCCCCCGTTAAAAATTCAGTGTAGTATATTATTAGCAGAAACTAGGGGTGACGATATGGAAATTAATTGGTTAGTTTACCCAAAAATGAAAATGTAGCATTGTTACGCTCAGGAAAACAATGCTGATTACGTTAATTACATTCTAGGGAAGCGCACGCATGCGTCGATAAGTGGAAAACAATTGTTGAAACAATTATGTTAGATTTGTTTGCTTGTGCACAAAAAGTATTTTCATAGCTTAGCAAAATTTACATAAGCCACATTTAAATCCAGACTCAAAACCCATCTGTTTAGCTGTGCATTTATTGAATAAGCGCTGTGAGGGGGAGTAATTAATGACAAGTTTCATTTTTGGGCGAACTTACCCTTTAATTGTTGTTTAATTTTGTTCATAGGCCTTTTTTTTCAGAAATCACTTTTTGCATTCCATGTAATATCAATCAATCTGCAGTTGGGTTGTTTTGATTAAATAATAATAACCAATACAGGTAATTTACAAAATTAAAGTTCTTGGATTTTTATTGTATTTTATATTGTAATTTTGTTTTATAGCAAAAGCAGATAACTCCAGATTTCATGTCTTGGAGTTAAAAAAAAAACAAAAACGTTTTTTTAATCTTCGTAATCTCGTCATGACAATGTAGATACCTGACAAACGTTGTTGTTGTGATCGTAGACTGTATGGATGTGATTACACATAGTATAACGTTAATACTGTACATTTGGATCTTTTCCCTCACCATTGTAAAGGCCCGTCCACACCAAGCACGATAACTATAAAGATAACGATAACTATATTTTCGTACGAAATTGTCTATTCATTATAAGCTCAAGCAACTTTAAATTCTCAAAGTGCATGATAGCAGGATTTATTCTGATCGGTTGTCAATGTTTCTATCGTTCATCAGCGTGTTTAGGGTTCAGATGGCGCTGTACGTGGAGAATCATTTTTCTTTTTTTGAAAGTGTATATTTTATTTGCTAATTAACTCTCTCTCTCTTTCTCTCTCTCTCTCTCTCTCTCTCTCTCTCTCTCTCTCTCTCTCTCTATATATATATATATATAT
>JAUMHI010000006.1:1326107-1357382 GCA_032359435.1 Enteromius unitaeniatus | reverse complement strand
CACAAAGACAGGGGGGAAAACGGAACGGACCAAAATAGCACTAAAACACAGACAGAGACAGACATGGAACATGACATGTTTTTTCTCTCAAAGTATATAAATGGGATTTTATATTTATGGGAAATTATATTTATGCCTTTATTATTTAAGGGTATCCCTTAAAGGTTCAGACGTGGGGGTCTTTGGTCTCACTTTGGCTGACATTGCATTTTCAAAGCTCAGATAATTATCTCCTGTAAATAATCATACCTTTTGATTGGAAATTTTTTGCATAAAAAAGGCATATTGGCCAAAGATGTCTGCCTCGCGTGAAGTTCTATGCTAAAGGTCTGTTACTGGTATGCGAGCAAGGTTGAGATTTCTGTGTACTTCCTGGTTGGATGCTGGTTTGCACTTTGTGCTTCCTGTCTCTGATGGGCCAGGCCCATCGGCACTTCCTGCTTAGAGGGGTGGAGGGCGTACTGTGACCTTGCCTCATGTTTTTCCCGCTGGGTTGTCCCTTCAAGCCATTCCAAGATGGGGACACTACAGTACTGTAGCTGGTGGGAAAAGGAAACATAAGTATTAAAGAAACAGAAGATGTTAAATGAGATCTGATGGTGTATGGAAGCCTGCTTCTAACGTAAAAAAAAAACATATTAGGGCTGCATGATTTAAAAAAAAAAAAATCATTATTAATATAATTTGCATTAATAAGAATTGTTATTATTTGCTATTGTTGTCATTCAAAATATTTGATAAAAATAATATTATTACACTGTAAACTAAAAATAAGTATTTAAAAAATATAATGATAATTATAATTTGTTTAACTGTACTGTTAGAGCCTTATTTTTTTTATTTTAGACCATCAAGTTTTTATTTTGGCAGAAAAATGCAGGGAGGCCTTACAGCTTCCCTTTTGTTGAAGCAGCCAGATGTAATGTGATTTTAGTCTTATTTCTATGAATCCTACATAAAATACCTTAGCTCTCTAGGATCTAGATTTTAAGGATTGAGTTGTTGTCATTCTTGTAGTAGACCCGTGCACTGAAGCAGGGAAATTACTCCCTTCGCTATTTCAGCTCTCATTTATTCCTGCCTCGGCTTCCTGTTTCCTGTCTCCCTCAGTCTACTTCCCCTCCCGCCTCACCTGCATGCAAGCCAGAAGATGTTTAGGATGAGCCACAGAGGAATTAGAAAGGAAAAAATTAAGTAATGTCTTATTATTTTCAGTTGTGCTGAGTTAAAGGAAAAAAATATATAAAAAATTAACATTTGATGAGTTTTTGTCTAAACCCCAGTGGCGGGTGTGGGTTTGGGGGCGTGGCTAGGTTTAGGTAATTCGTACGAATTTGTACGAATTAGCCACCTCGTAAAATATGTCCGAATTGCCGTGAGATCAGGTTGAAAAGACAAGAAACGATCGGGTTGTGAAAGGAACCGAACAGTATTTATATAATTGTTTTACCTCTGATACACCACAATGTCCAACTGATTCTTAACATCTCAACGTAAATACTGATCAGTTTCTAGCACAAACCAATTGCATCGTGTTTTAGGACATCAGTGTATCATTACAGGTTTAGTTTGGATTTGTCTGTGCGTGTTTTTTCTCTCTCAAAGATTGTGTGCCCATTGACTTGCATTATATAACTTACAGACCGCAACAGTTTGAGTTAAAAATCTTTGTGTTTGTGTTTGTGTTCTACTGAAAAACTGGAAGCAGATAAACATAAAATGTTCATTTGTGGGTGAACTATCCCTTTAAGGTTTTTAAAGGAATAAAATGTGCCTGTAAGTATACCTACCCTTAGGACATCCAAGATGTAGATGAGTTTGTGTCTTCATCTAAAAAGATTAATAAGATTATTAGTTCAAATGGCAGATAATCACAATAATCCATAAATAATCCACTTAATGCAACTCCAGGCTATCAATGAAACCAATCCATCATTTTACTGAACAAATTCAAGACATTTTAACTTCCCATCCATGCTTTTTGAAAACATCAATATGCTGTTATTCTCACACATCAATTATTCTCTCACATGTGGATGTTTTTAATCTGCTGGACTCTCATTCTGACAGCACCCATTCACTACAGAGGATCCACTGCAAGTAATGAATTGCTAATTTGCTCCAAATATATTCCAATCAAGAAATGTATTCAGGATGGCCTGAGAGTGGGGACATTTTCATTCTGGGGTAAACTATTCCTTTCATTTGACTGTAGAATTAACTGCATTCTTTTTAAACAACTAAATCAGAATATTAATGACCCCTAAATGAAAGCATAATTAAGCATATTGAAGAATATTGACTCGAGCATTTTGACTGGTCACACAACACAATAGCAGGAGATGTGCTCTAGCACACAGAGCTCACAAAGGAATGCGGTGTGCTTCCAGAGATCCAGAACACTGCCTGTCGAGAGGGATCCCACCCACAGGTTAATCCCTCCGGGAGTCTTTAAGCCAAAATGTAATTCTCTCCTCTTCTTTCCCCGTGTGCGATGCACATGCTAGGGTGTGGAGCTCAGGGAAGTAGGGTATATCCTTCCTCCCAGTTGAGGACATGTTGAATGGGGGAGGGTGATTTTGGGCTCTGAAATGGGGATATTGAGCCCTTTCTATATTACTTGTATTTAGATGCAAGCACTATGAGTAGTTTTATTGGTTTGTTAAAGGGTTTGTCATAACCTCATTATCACTGACAAACTAATATAATCATCTAATGTTGGGCTAAATGTGTTTGGATGATTGTTTAACTGTTACTTAGTTACATTATTTTTATGTTTCTTGGGTAATGTGTTATCACTTGAAGTTAACGGAGATGTAATGGGTTATAACCAAATGTTAGTAGGGTTACAAGTATTCGTCATGACATCAATACTGAAGGTTAAACACTGGATTTATTATAGCGAATCACAATGCTGACAACAGTAAACTAAATTATCAGTGGATATGAAGCCAGGGCTCATTAAATGTAGTAACACTGCACAAAAAAAAACATTTTTGCTACATTAAACCTAACTTGGTTATTTAAATTAGGGTGTCGGATGTATTTTCAGTATTACTGTTTACATTTATTAATAAATGATCAAACTGTTGATTTCTCAGATTATACACGCATAGTATATATATTCGAAAAGTGTATATATATATATAATAACATAACAAAATTCATGTTTTTATTATGTTTTATGTTCATACACACACACACACACACATCCTTAAAAGTTTTTGTTTATAACTTTGCAGGTCTTTGAATGTCACTGAGAGTTAAATATAAACAAGCTCTTTGAGAACGCTAAAAGAATCTTTTTTTATATCTTCACACATGAGGTCAAGCTAATGCGTATGAACTGCAACAGTTTAATGACATACGTTTATACACGTGGGAAAGCTATTCTAACTGTGATTAGCACAGTAAAGAGAGATCATTAGTTTGGTCCCTAGAGAACTCAAAGCAGATCTAGAGCCAGCGTGCAGGATTTCCTCAGTGGTTTGCCACATATTTATTGTAAGGGCCTTTGATTAAAATCAGTCCCGTCCATGGCACACACTTCATTTAAACCATTTTTCCCAAGCCTCTGTGTTTCTCAACACCAATCAATGAAGTGATGGATGGTAGCTGGTGTGCTTTGGGAAAATAATGCGGGCACAAACATGCACACACATATGAGAGCGAGACTTCTCATGACTGAACCATGTCGCAGTGTGTCACTGTCATGCTGCATTGCCCAGAGTGATTGCCGACTCTGACATGCGTATGCTTGCAGCAATAACAGCCCTAAATGCCCAGGAAATTAAATGCTCTACAGAGGTAATAAGGAGAGTAAATCCAATGGCTCGTCGCTACTGAGTGAGTGGGTTGAGAAAATTATATTTCATATTACCTCAGGCAAAGAAGAAAGCACTTATGTAGATGTGTATTATTGAGTCAGTGGTTTGTGTGTTATTTAACATACTGTGATGTAGGCTGTTATTACCTGAATCTGTGCACCTGCGGAATGTTTGTGTCAATGAATGAAATGTGAATATGGGACTTATAATTGTCATTTTCAGAAGAGATTGTTATTTTAAAAGTCAACATGAAATCAAATGTGCCTAATAAATGCATGTTCATGGTTCAAGGTAAAACTTTTTTTTTTTTTGTAATTTTGTAATATTTTCCGCTGAGATTACTTTATGCACAAAATATTTGCTGAATAATGTTTACAAACATTATAACCTGATTACAGTGCATGAAATATATAACATCGTGCATGTGGTTTTTGGATATTTTATTACAAAAAATCTTACATATTGTGCCTTTAATGACCAAAAAACCCCAAACATATTTCACCCATCTGTTTTGATAAATTTCAAAGTTGTTACATTACAGATGACTTTGACAGTGTTTCATTATTATGGGTATGATAGACTTTACTGATGTAAAAAACCCAACACAGCCTCACAACCAATTCATAGGTATTTTACGAGGTGGCTAATTTGTGCTAATTCATACAAATTCGTACGACCTCGCTCGTATGATTTTGTATGATTTGTCTAAACCCCAGTGATGGGTAGGTTTAGAGGCAGGGGTTATGTGTAAGTCATTCATACACATTCATACGAATTGGCAACTCAAAAAATACCTACGATTTAAAATCATATGAATTCGTACGAGTGAGGTCGTATGAATTAGTCACCTCGTAAAATATGTACAAATTTCCGTGAGATCAGGCTGCAAAAAGAATATCACTCTTGGGTCATATTATATTTTAGACAATTATTTAGACTGTTTTACATAATTTTTGACCAAAAGCCTGACTCCATTTAGTTTTTTTTCTGTGATCCAATCAAATCCTGAAGAATAAACGTAAATCCTGCTGTAATCCTAATAATCCAGTTTCACTTGAAATTGTCACATTAAAGAAGTAAAATGCTTGCATGGACATGATGATTATCATTTATGATACACTTAATGTGCCCCTGTTTTTGAAAATGAGCTTTCATGCAGAGTATAACACAAAGTAAACGAAAACATGCTGCAAAGTTTTAAATCTGAAAATTCCCAGTGAATAATTTTCCCAAAAGAAAACAAGTCCCAAGCCATTTCATGTTGACATCCACATGAAACATTGGCATGTTACTTGCGCACACACCTCTGAAATATTGATTTTCGTGTTGGTCTAAATGAAAATGCAAATTCTTTCTTTTACAATACTGAGTAATATCTACATACATTTATGGTTAGGGGTAGGTTTTGGCTAAGGTTTACTTGCATTTAATTATTTTTGTATAATAGTAAGTACACGTCACGCATGTAACAAATACACCTTACATTTTTTTTTACCCAAGTTTCATAAATTTACTATTTTATTATATTGTAAAACATCTCTTTGGGTTGAGTGTTAGTAAGGGCTAGCATGATTAAAACACACACAGTCCTTGGAGTAAACAATGTGAAACCTGCTTAATGTCACCAGTGTTTTGATGCGTTTGACAGAAATGCTTTGAGAGCTTCAAGTGTCTTATCGCAGAACAGTTTCCTGTCATGAAACGGACAGCTAAAAAGAAGCCTTCACACTCCATTTGCAGGCATCATAACAGGACAGCACAGTTATCTTTCGTCTGTCTCTCCTATCAGTTCGGTGTCATGACTGATGACGTTCAACACCAAGAGAGACAGAAGCCCTTTGGCTTTCTCTGTGAACACCACAACCCACTAAATCATCACAGCCATGGATGTGGAGTCTGGGATAGTCTGGGTGTTGAGTGTCATGTTGTGAATACTACAGTTGCTGCTGTCAGTTTTATGATCACTATATGAAACTATAAAAACAGCAATGGCCAGTTTTAGCTATTGTAAAAGAAGGCTGTAAAGTAGAGTTGATCTCTGTAATATTTAGAAATATTACACTTTGTACTATGATATAGATCACTGTCAGAGGTGACAATTATTGTAAATCCGTAACTGCTCACTAGACTGGACCCTCATGAGGTTATTTTTTTTTCTTTCAGCAAATGGCCAGGGAAAGGAAACCTTGTTTGTTCACCACTAAATATTATATGTGTCAGTTTATTTTATTTTTATGCATGCATTTTTAAAAGTTTATTTTTTTTAATGAATAAATGTTTTTATTTAATTATGTCACAAGCCGCACCTCTGTGGCCCTCTCCGGAACCCAGCAGCGGGAACCTTCACCAGAGTTCTAATGTTCCTACCTGGACCTTTTTACCCACGCACCTTGGCTGATTCCGGCGCCAGGTGTCGGCCATTATTCGGTCTATATAAACAATGAACGGACGCTTATTCCTCGCAAAGTCTTGTTTTGCACCGCAGACAATACTGAGTGTGTTCCTGGACTTATTTTCTGGTTCTTATTTGGATTGTTATTTGGACTCTGAATCTCGCTGCCTGCCCTGACTTATTTGCCTGGTTTATCGTTTCTGATTCTGCCTGTTCCCCATACAACTGTCTGTCCGTGTTTTGACCGTTGCCTGCCTGACTCTGAATAAACAGAGCTGCTCATGGATCCGACTAACTCAAGTGCTTCGTCACAGAAGACTTCGCCTGAACAGGATCCAGCGGCAATGTATCAAGTTGTGAGTGAGATGACTTGTCAGGCTTTGGTGCTAGCTACCCACCAAACACAGCTAGAAAAGCTCACAAGCCTCACTCAGGATCTGGTCCAATAGCCCCAATGCAGGCCAACCTGGAATCCTTGCCACTACCGAACTAACAACAAACCGATTCTGGTGGCCCACACTCACTCAAGATGTCTCAGCCTTCGTGAGGGCCTGCACTATCTGTCAAGTTTCCAAGACCTCCAGGCAACGGCCAGCCGGGTCCCACATAGTGGTTGATTTCATTGCTGACCTTCCACCCTCCAATCAGTTAACGACTATTCTCACGTTGGTTGACCACTTCTCTAAAGCCTGCCACCTAGTGCCACTCCCTGAATTACCCATGGCCTGGAGGTCTTAATGGAGCAAGTATTCCGCTTTTTTGGTCTCCCTGAGGACATTGTATCCGACCGTGGGCCCCAATTCACCTCAAGAGTGTGGAAAGCATTCTGTACCCATCTGGGTATCAATGTGAGTCTGACGTCAGGATACCACCCGGAATCCAACGGGCAAGCAGAGAGGCTCAACCAGGAGCTCATACATTTCCTACGTTCATATTGCCATACTAATCAGAATGACCTTTTACCCACACACCTTGGCTGTTTCCTTGGCTGGTTCATCACAAATTATGCCTGTGTACATTTATTTCATTTCATTTTTATTTTTTTATGTCAGTTTAAACCCATTATAATATTTTCCTTTTTTTTGCAAACATCAAAATTAAATACATTAAAAATATATTTTTAATTATGAACACAATTATTAAAGTACAAACGAATAAAATATATTAAAACAATAAATGACAAATAATTCTAGATTTAATTATTAACAAATAATACCACATTTTTATTGGTCACACATCTTTTTGCTAGTTGACCTGTGGTCCGTTTTATTACATTTAACTGACCTCTGCAGGAAAGAGCATCTTTTTATTAAAGGAACATTATTTTCTCTGTTATTGTTATGTTTGCTTTGACATTAAAAAGTTAAAAAAATCATGTACTTGCATAGAAAAAAGTGGTACTAAATAACATATTTACGCTCCAGTAAGTTACTGGTGCCACAGCGGATTGCCATGCCAAACATTTATTAATCCAAAATTAATAAATGATGAAAACAGATTCCAAATATTTTGTGCAACAGAGGAAAATTGTCCATCTAGGTATAAGCAGATGCACACAGAAACTACCAAAATGCAGCATTTATGAGAAAACTACTTAAATAAGTCATATTATATGGCTTTTGATGTACACAGTGGCTGCAAGGGTAATGCAATATTCAGCAAAAACGTCTTACAGACGCTTACATTGGTTAACATCATAAGCTGGATGGCCAGATATGGTCATTAATCACTTTAATCATTATATCATTATCCCCGCCGGACACCCTCTGCACAAAACTGGAAATGCTGAATTTTGATCTCGCGTGTGGTGATGGCTTAAAACACATGACATTTTAATCATATTTTAGATGTTTTTTTTTTCAATTCGAGGTGAAATACAGGTCAGTGTTTGAATCAGAGCAAATCCGTCTGTGCAAATCCCAATTTTGTCTAATCTTTCCTTCGAATAACGTAAATATTTTACTTTTCCTCAAATGTGTGTCACTCTGTGGAATAGCAGTCATGCAGCCATAATCCTGTAATATCCTGTAATTCTCTGCTGAACTGTGATTTTCAATAATGCACCACAAACAACATCCACGGATCTGCTAAACATACAACTTTAAGGGTCCGGAGATAATAATATGTGTGTAAATCAGTGCGGTTGTAGTACATTTTTACCGCATTTTCATTACTGACCGACTTCTTGTTTTTAATAATATTTTGAGGGTCTATTTCAGGCAAACCTTTTAAGCAAAGTCTTCTGATCATTGCAGGTCCGGAAAGCATGTTTACGGGCATACAAGAGTCGAGTAAAGGTTCACAGTGTGCTTAGAATCAGGATGAAGTTAGTTTACAGCAGATCGATCTGTAGGAGCCATATATTAGCTCCACTTATCATCTTTACGTTTGTTTTCTTGTTGGCTTTCATGAGGATGAATTTTTTTTAGTCACAATAATCAATACTTGAGGGCTTTAATGACAAATGTTTTATATGTTTTTACCGGTTAGGGATATATATCTCATAAAATATAGTATAAAACATTTTTATATAATTACATATTTTTATATTTTATTATATTACTATATTTAATATGAGTAGTTTTTTCGTTAATTTAATTTAGAAAATAAAAACGGTAAATGGCAAAAAGCGACTATTATGCACATATATTATTATAAAAAATATGCACATAAATATAATGTGTAATATATTACGTTAATAATGTACATATTAAATTATTATTATTATTTTTTTAATTGTAATAGTAAATAGTGTTTATATTATATATATTATATATTTATACATTTAAAAAATGTTGCTGAAATTAAACAAAAAAATGTTTAAGCAACATGCATTTAAAATTAAATCAAATTAAAATAAAATATAGATTTTTTTAAGTATAAATAAAAAAAAATCTAATGTTTGAAACAATAAATTTTGAAAGATGGCAAAGCATCTGTATTTGGTTTGGTATATTATATTATGTTATGTTATGTTATGTTATGTTATGTTATGTTATGTTATGTTATGTTATGTTATGTTGTATTAAGCAAATTATATTATATTAATTATGAAAATGATAACACATTTAAATTTAAATGAGTAATGCTTAAATGGTATAAATTTTAAATTAAGGTTAGAAAATATTTAATTGTTTAGTAAATGAGAACTATATTTGCTGTTATATTGAATTATATTATATTATATTATATTTTTTTAACTTTACTGCGATGATTATATGGTCTCTTCAGCTGAATGTACCTCACAGCATCTTAACATTCATATCCCTACGGTAAAGACATTCTCAGCTCCAGCTCACAGCAGTCGCTTCATTCAGCAGGTAATTAAAACCACTGTATCTGTCTGAGAGATCTCCATGTACTGCGACACAGCAAGAAAGCCATTCAATTCCTTTTTGTCCACTCCACGTTGTTATGAAGAGACATTGTTGATACATTAAAGGGGGGGAGCATTTTCCCACATGTACTCATGATGCTGGAGTGTGCGTTCTGAAGATCTGTCTTCATTTCCCCAGTTTTGACCCCAAGCCCAACCCCAAGATCATGAAGCAGTATAATGAAAGATGCATTTGGGTGCTAATGTACTGCTGTGGTCTCTCTTTCCATCAATGAAGGGGAAGATGTTGGCAAATGTGAAAAGGTTTGGAATGCAATGTTTTATGTGGCAGCATAAACACAAGCTGGAAGTGAGAATGGAGGTTCAATATCAGCTCAATGGACAGTATGCCCTGAGGATGGTTTGTGTGCTTTTATGGGTTCTTCTCCCCTTCAGCATTAGAAAGAAAACATTATGAGACTCATAAAATCATGCTGTTGTTATATATTGTAAGAACCCCTACAGTGTTTTAACCAGCCTGAACAAGCTTGCAAGCTGTTCTAAGAACTGGAAATAAAACATGATGAGTTTGTCGAGTAAACGTCCTTAGAATATGAGAAGCTTGCATTTAAATGCAAGTTAGTTGGCTGGTTGGCTTCCCGTTTTTGAATTGTACTATTTTATTTATTTATTTTAGCTGGTTGCTCATTTTTACTTCTGTGAAAAAAAATTTAATCAGTGAGTTGTACTAAAGAGCTGAATCAGTCCTATTGATTAACCCATGGTTTAATGAACTGAATCAACTTATCATTCCACCATCTTTTTTGGGCTCTCATTAACTTGATTTTTAGTTTGCTTCTCACATTTATTGTAATCAATGTCATTTTAGTAATAATAATATACTATTACAATTTATCATCTTAAATGAGCTTTAATTTGATATTTTTTAGCTTAAAGAGCAGGTATGGTATTTTAAAGTGTCCTAATACTGTGTTGAAGTCCCCTACAACAGCATCTAAGGTCAGAAAACATTGTATTTTTCTCAGAATAAGCTTTTAATATTAGAATCATTTTTGCAATGACCTCAATACGGTTCGTTTGGATCAATTAGGATCTTAAGGTCTGTAAACCCCTCCCTTCCATAAGCCAACTCTGCTCTGATTGGTCAGTTGGCCAAGTCTGTTTTGATTGGTCGGCACAAACTGATTTTTCACAAGGCTTTGACTTGGTGAATAAAAGAGCATTACACATTTCAAAAAGTTTATATCACTGTCTTCAGGAAATTTGCGTATAACGACTCGTTAAGGCAATTAAGTCCCAGTTAGTAATTTTAGTGTTTCATCTCAAACTTTTATTAGCGATCAAAGATCAATGGCGACTGTGTGCATGTAGCCTACTTGATTAGCCATTGCTAGAATATGAACTGATGTATAACATTATTGTGTAATCAAATGATTCCATAATTCCTAATCTGGATAAACTGTATAATCTAAAAAAGTTCCGTAGCACACACACACACATGCGCGCGAGTGTGATTAATCCATGTGTGAGGTTACTGGGAGTGTAAGCTGTGTAAAATCTGCCACATAAATCAAATCAGACATGTTTTAGGTTGAAAAAAAGAGGGTTCAGGCTGTTTCAGTAACCCAGTATAATGTGTCAAATGAGCCCCGAGTGCTGGCTCAGCATTTCCCCTGTGCTTTGTTCAACAAACAGCAGGTAAATAATAGTCTTTCTTGCATACAATATATGTTCATATATACATAAACGTGGTGTGAAGCCAGCTCTGAGAGACATTAGTGGTCATAAGATGCTGGTTATAAAAATCTATAGTGTGTGCTTGCTCTAATAAGCATATATTAATGCTTGACTGTATTTTTGGTGCTGTAGCATCAGTATTATACAGATTTAAAGTGATTCATGATAAACAGAACATTGTTGAGGTATGGAAGATTTTTGTCTTCAGATGCTCATTAACATCATCCAAACTTTATAACAGGGGGGATATTTACAGCTCATTACCACAGAGCATGTTTTCTCTCTAGTGTTTGCTATGCTTAAAGGTTATTATGGAATATATTCCATTTGATTCTTTCTTTCTTTCTATCTTTATATGTATATATATATGCTCTGAATGGTATTTGGAATTTGGAATTTATTTATTATATTGCTCCTTTGAGGTTTACAGTATCTTCTTCCCTCTTCTCTCCTCTAGGTCAGTTCAAGGTCAGTTCAGGTAAACGAGCAGGAGTTCACGGCAGGTGAAAAAGCCCACAAGGATCCTTCACAGAGACAGTCATGGTCACAATTAAGCTTTATGATGGCACTTCATAAGCCCATGGGCCGTTTGTTTAGACCGTCCTCATCTAATCATCAATGCGTGATCAAATTTGTGAAGCTGCCTCTTGCAGAGTTACCCACACTTTTTGATAATGTCTAAATGTATTCATAGAGCGCCTATGGGCCTAAATGTATTAGCAGTACAGAGGTTATAAATGAAGTAATAAATGAAGAGAAGACAGGGGAAAGGGGAACGCAGTCACCTGCTGCTGTAGTGAGCCCAGCTGGCACAAATATACAAGCATCCAGTATTAAAGCCTGAGCGCACACTTAAACACAAACACGCAGAATTCAAACAGTTAAGTTGCTCAGAATCTTTTGTCTTATAAACTCCCACAGCAAGCACTGTTCCCACCAAGAGCTCACAGCACACATATGCTTTTATGGGTGGCCAAGGAGACATGGACTAGTTTTTAATCTTACCTTTATTGTATGGGGTCCTAGGTGTGGTATATCTTTTGACAAGACGAACAACATAATAAAGGGGAGGTTTCTTTTTATGACATCTTTATTTCTCTGTCAGTTTTTTTCATGTCTTTCTAGCTGGTTGACTGATTTGCCAAGTTTCAGATTTGTAAACAAATTAATATTAGCATCACAGAGGTGACATGTAAAGTACAATACAGACTGACTTTTGACAGCAGAGCATCATTGTGACACATCCATCGAGTGCTGCTGATATTGGTACGTAGGTTAGGAAGCTCGTCATAGAATGAAACAGAGGATGATGAAAATTACACTTGAGCAGTTTGGATGGCAAGCCTTTTTTGGTTGTTAAAGGGGAAGTTCACCAAAAATTGAAAATCATTTACTTGCTCTCAATGGGTCTGATTTTGTTTTGGTCTTCCTTGACATTTCTGTGAAGTTTTAATGATCACTCTGGTATAATTTTACGGTTACAAACATTGCTTATTAGCATGCATATTACTAGAATATTAGCTCATTGAGCACATTAAAGCCTTATTCTACATTTCTAATCCTTCCCAATACCTAAACCCAACAACTACCTTACTAATTATTAATAAGCAGCAAATTAAGAGTTTGAGGAAAACGTTGTACATATAGTACTTAACAAGTGTTACCATCACTCTATAAGAGAGTCCACACCACAACTATAACAATAGCAACACAGCAAATCAAACACTTTGGGAGCCCATCCAGCTGACTTTAATATACTAGCATTTAAAGTAGTAGATCCTTTTTGGTGTAAACAGCTCTTTATACATATCCGAAAGGACATTACAAAATTTTCCCTTCTTTTCACTATATTTGCTTATATAAAATGTTGCCTTGTTTTAAGCAGTGTAAATGTCTGAATTTGCACTGTCAGTTTTTACAATGCAGATGCAAGATAAACGAAGCTCATCATATCAGAGTGACTTTGGCATGCTGTCACGGTTGGTGTTTGTGGATTGAAGAGATCACAGGTAACATTGATCAAAATAATAAAGTCTTTTAATAAACATGAAAGCAAACACAGAGAACTTCAACGCAACACATATATTGACCGACAAACTAGAACTCAAGAGACAGGGGATTTAAACACAAGAACTAATGAACTAGACAAGACACAGGTGAACATGAATTAACTAATAATCACACATAGACACAGGAAGGACCAAATAAGGGCAAACAGGAAGACATGCAGTGAAACTAAACTGAAACCAAAACAGGAAGAGATGAAAACGAAACTAAGAACAGAACTAAACAGACAGAGAATGTGAAACATGCGACACCCTTTTTATTCTTTTTTTCCAGAAATGTTTTAATGCATAACTATTTAAGGCTCAGTTTCCTGACATTTAGTGCATAAAAGGTCCCAAAAGTGTTCATCATAATACTGATTTACTCCATTAAGAACTATGTGAAGTTTCTTGAGACACACTATTGGCTATATTTTACCTGCAAAAAGGTATTTTGTCAGTGATGAGTGAAGATTTTCATGCAGGAATTCAAACAACAGTAAATGTGAATACACCTTATCTGATGCAATATTTGGTGACCATGACATCCTATAATAATGGTTTTTAAATATGAAGGCGTAAAAGCAATATGAAACAGTCTGAACAAGTCCAGTAGCACTACATTATTAATGGTTCTGAAAAAGAAATGGAGATGAATACAAATTCAGCAAAACAGTTCTGCTGATGTGGTGCAAGTGTGCGCATAAACGATGATCTGTCATTGCCTGTTCATCCTTGACTGTATGTTCAGGCTGGAAAATAACGTGTATGTGCTCTAATGTGTATAAAACAGGCAAAGATGACCTCAGCAAAGGTTGTCCCATCTCATTGAATGAACTCCTGTGGGAATCCCAGCAGAGCACTGGTGAGGGTCACCTTACTTTACCTTAGATTTAATGAGGTTGCAATAATCTCATCTCAGACATATCAGCTATGTTTCAATATAATGGCCATATTGAGTTTTGCAGAAAGGAATTGTACGGATTGTTGCATTGATTTAGCAAAAGCGGCAGGTGTGAAAGTGTTTGGATTGTGGCGCTAATTGCAACTCGTTGTGGAATTATTGATTATTGGCTCATCAGTAAATCTGTTGTGTGTTTTGCAGTTTATCCTCGGTCTCTTTAAAGGTCTGGATCTGTCCTGCCTCATTCCCAAAATGCACTGATGAAAGTGCTGTTTGCGCTTGCCTTAATAATTTGGATTCCGAAGGATTTATTTAGTCAAAAACAAAAAAGGGCTTAAAAAAATAAACCGAGCCTACTGTATGACAATCACCCATCTGTTGCTTAACACTCTGCAAACCAGCTTTACAGTCCATCAAAGCTTATTTGTTTTGGAAGCTGGGTAAAACATTCCTATCTGCCAATTTGTGAAAGTCAAAGGCTTTGAATTATTTGTAATACTTTTAAAAATTGTATGTTCAATATAAAATTATAATAATTAAATTAAAGGACCACTTCATGCAAGTAGTAAAAATTGCACTTTGTAATAATTGTAAAAACTTTTGTAACTTTTGTAAATTTGTAATAACTTTTAATAACTGGAATAACTTCCAAGTACATTTTAGATTGTGATGTTTTAATAATCTTTAGTTGTTCTCTCAAGAAGTGCACATACTTGGGTGGTGACTAAAAACTTCCTCCTTACAACATGTAATTACAAATATATTTAAATGCATTACGTTTAAACAAGTTTACTAATTCTTGTCAGTACACTTTAACCAATTTTCAACCGAAACGTGAAATAATTATGACTTTGCATTTAACAAAATACAATTTCATGTAACTGCAATTACATTGCATTCACAATTAAGTGCATTATATCTTTTAAATGATATTATTTCAGTATTTGTTTAGGCATTTATTTTAAAAGCTTGCCGTTCGGAAGGAGAATGCTATAGCTACTTTATTTAATTTTCCTTTCAAATGAAATCCAACTAATTTACATCAAGAATTTATTTTTGATAGCTGGTGTGATTGTGCTCTCTAATTTATCACCTTCCTTGCTTAAGATGTTTAGATACATGGGAGCGGCTGACAGCCGAGGCCAAAAGAGGTTAGAAAACACAGATATTTTTAAACTTAGTATCTGCATCCGTTCAGTCTCATTTGGCTGAAAGATGTGAAAACAGTCACAGGAAAAAGTAAATCCAGACCAGGGGACTTTTTCACAGTGGTATTGTTCCCCTTAGGAACCTACAGAACGAAAGATCAGCAACTTGGTCTTGCTAATCAGCTTGGAAATCATTTTTTTTTTTGCACAGACCTGTGTTTGTTTTTGTAATAGTTGAGTTTGGGAATCCAGTTCTTGGATCAGAAGAAATATCACCGCCGTCTAATGAGAGTCTCTGTCATACTGCACTGTGCAGAGCTGTAAGGCGCTTGTGTTTGTGTTTGCATTAGAATACTAAGCAAAACAAAATGTGAGAATGAATGTGACGGAAAAGGGCAGCCAGGCACTCTGCACCATTTTTCAAAAGAAATCAAGCTCTCCGGGGTCCATAAATCTATTGTGCTAAAGGCTATAGGCTAGTGTTTGACTGGCCCATTGTGCAGCGCTTTTAAAGGCCAAGCCACAAGTCTTTTTATGAGGCTTCTTGAGACTTTTATTCATGACCGGTAAATCGATGTTATTACAGTGCAGCTCTGAGGATTGTGTCTTTGAGAGGAGTATGAAGGCAAAACAAGAGACTTGTTATCAAGACCTGCCCTCCTGCTTAGCATATCACACCTGTTTAAAATCTCACTAATCACTCTATCTCTCCCTAAGCAGGGAACTTAAGTTAATTTTCCCGCTCTCAGCATCTGAAAATAGCAATATATACCTCCTTGACAATAAGATTTGAAATGAGTGGCACTCACTGCATCATCTGCAGTCTTGATTTATTTTTTTACAAAAGCAAACGCATTCTAACATTTTAGAATCAACATAAAGCAACAGTTTTAGAGTTCTGGATTTTAAGCTATTAATGATATTATTAAAAAATAATATATATTTTTAAAAATCTAGTTTAAACACACAGAGGTCTTTAAATTTGTATTCATGTTTGTTTTATATGGTTTTAAAAAACTACAATTTTACATAAAAATTAATGTTAATCTAAAAATGTCAATGTAAAAAGTAGAAAATATTTTTCTTTCATCTTAAGGTACATTTCAATGCATCATCATTATTTTCAAAAAATAAAAAACTTATTTTTCCTCTTACATTTTTTTATTGTGCATGTTGGTTGCACCACATGGCTCTTTGACTTTGAGGGTGTTTTTTCTTCTTCTTCAAATGTAAATAAGAATATTGTTACATGTTATTAAATATTATTAATATTAAACCTTTATATGGATATAATAAATTATTTATGAGAAATAATAATAGAAAATATTGTGAAATTATGGAAGGTTGTGGCTTTTCAAGAACCAAAACAAAATTCTCATCCTAAATTTTCACGTTAAAAAAATAAATGAGACCTCACATTGTGTCAGTCACATTTACACTGCCTCTGAAATGTTTTTCCGTCATTAAAAATTACGTAATGATCTGGTTAGATTTTTTGTGTTTTCACATCCGTAGCAAGCGTTTTATAAGGATGACGAATATGAAAAAGAAGAAACAAGCACCAATACTATGGCATTTTTAGTTACAGACATTTTTGTAGACTTTTTCCAAAAGAAAAATAGAAAAAAAGGTAAAGAAAAGAAAGAAAAGAAAAACATTGACCCTACTAATGTACATGGGTTAAAACACTAGGTTAACAACTACTGCATAACAGACTGCTCTACAATCTTTAACAACATATATGCGTTCTTCTATAACCCTGCATGGCCAGCAGTGTGCTATTCATTTGGCTTGAGAGGTCCTGGACTCCACAGGGAGAGCAGTCTTTGTTTGCTATTTTTGATGAAGTGCTGACTCCTGGCTTCACCTGTTTTTCTCTGGAAGTGTGGCATTGGTTGAGGGACTAGGGGAAGGTGAGAGTGTTGTTTCTGTAGCTGTGCTTTTGAGTTGCCTAAGAGTGCCATTTTTCATGTTTTTCTTTCATGTTCTCTACTAGAGGGAATATGACTGTCTGACACCTGGACATCCTAGACTGGAGTGGAGCTTTGGCATACATAAAAAGTAATTTCTATATTGCTTTACATTTTCCTGATATGTAATATTTAATTATGTAACACTGATGCATAACTACGAGACTTCCATCTAGGATCCATCAATATAGAAACATCGTGCAGTTTTCACTGTCCGAATGTACCTTTTCAGTTCAATA
Organism: Enteromius unitaeniatus; assembly: GCA_032359435.1. Taxonomy (NCBI): domain Eukaryota; kingdom Metazoa; phylum Chordata; class Actinopteri; order Cypriniformes; family Cyprinidae; genus Enteromius; species Enteromius unitaeniatus. Next base: position 1,339,783 of record JAUMHI010000006.1, on the reverse strand, counting down.
ATAATCAGCTTTTTTTTCAGCTTGTCAGAATTTAGAAACATTCAGCGTGTTCTTTTAAAAGGCAGGTGTTATGTAAAGGGTGGTGAGAGACTCATACAAGCTCTGGGAAAATGTCATTGACCCTTTTTCCCAATCAGTTTCCTGTTTGGGCCAGTTCTGTGAATACATATGTGTGTTTATGAGTTTAAAAAAATGGTTTCTGACATGTTTTTCCTCTTGTGCATGTGCCGTAATGCAGTCATCCAGGTGGAGGGGCATAGATCTGGGGGGGGGGATCTGCTCTGTCAGAAATATTTGTTCACAGAAACTAGAAAACATGTTTTCATCCTCTGCATATAGACCACATCTGCAGGGTTATTTATCTCAGAGCTATTCTTTCAGTCACCCCTTCCATTACAATGCCTACAAACACTCTCCGCTTTGCAGCCGTCCCCAAAGACGAAAACACATTTGTCTGATAAAATGCAAAAAAGGTCAAATTTGGTGCCATAGTATACTTTCCAGTAAGGGACACAATTAGCACAGCAAAATGCCAGCCGTGTGCTATCTTTGGCTTTGGTTTGCCATTAAAAGAACAAAAGAAGAGGCACAGCTAGGAACCACTAGTACTTTTCAGTGTAAAACTTCAGTGTATGTTGAAAATTGATCAGGTCATTTATGAAACCTTTTGAGAAGACAGTTTTTAAGAAGGCAGATTTCCGCTAAATGTTGTCATTTAAGCTGTAGCACAGTTTACAGGAATAACAATGGTTCCTGTGAGAGCTCATGTGATGCTGTAGCTGTTGTAAATATTGGTCCTGAGAGGGGTCAAGGCCACCAAAACAATTATTTTATGTCTAGCTCATAATGAAAGTGGTTACCGGCAGTTTGACGTCCATTTCAGAAGCCAACATGGTTTAGAGGACAACTGATTAATGAATAATCACATGAAACATTCTGAACATATGGTTTATATTCCCCTGTGCTTACACTCCTGTATCTCAACACTGCTCTTCTATCACTCAGGGTGTTCATGTGACCTTCAGTTGCAGACATATAGAGGGAAAGAGAGAGATATGAAGAAATGAGTCCTGAGGAGTCATATATATTATACGTCCTGTGGAATTTGCCACCTAATGTTTGAGGGTTTGATTTGTGATATAAGCTGTCAAATAAGGAGCCCCAGGTGGTTGACAGCTTTCTCTCCTGAGTTTCAGGACTGCTGTCTGCCCTTGAACATCACGGCAGCGGCACAGCTGGGGGTCATCTTGTCTTACAATTCGGTGTTCATTAGGCTTCAACAAAGGCTCTATCACAAAATGTCTGATCATAGCCTAATGCTGAAGATCTGAGAGGCTATGAAAGGAGAATTATGTTTACACTATATGTTTAGAATTATGATACGAGCACAGCTGACTTACAATCATTGTTCTTCTACAGAATGTGATGTGATTTATTGTTGAGTCAGAATTCTTTGTTCCATACAAATAAATTTTGAATGCATTTTTGGATTATTGAACTACATGGTTATGAGGTAAAAGTTTTTGTGCAGTAAAAGTGTAAGTGATTACTTTTTTTAATAATGAATGCATGATTGTCATTGGCTGTCAAATTCAGCTGCAACTTTGCTTGGTGTATGAAAATTGTAATAAATTCAATTATTATTATTTTTTATTATAGTTACATATTAAATCAGGATTTGCCATGCCAAATGAAAATTAGCACCTTTCTTGTTTTGTTATATTCTTGCATTAACGTGCATGAGTCAGGACTATCACTTGCAGGACCTCAAATGCCGTACTTTGTGCCGTCCTGGGCGTCCCCTGTTTGGATTATTTATAAGAACTGTTTTCGTCTAAAAATACTGATTGAATTAGTGGTCTCCTATCAGTGTGGAGTTCCATCAGGAAAAATAGAGTCTAAATCTTGAATGCAGTAATTCCCCAGTAGAGTTAACAGCAGCACCTTTGTTCATTTGTTGCTAAGGAAGCGTTGCCTGTTGTGCAGGAAAGAGGGATAGCAGTTTCCTGTTATGAAGTGAGGGTTTTAAAGAGCTGCTTTTCTCCAATCATGCAACAGATGAGCAAAAAGGAAGCCTGGCCAAAAGTATTTAGAGAACCTGATTTTAGGAACATTTGTTTACCTTTGATAGGCTACTAACAAAATGACAGCATTTTATTATTTTTGTACTTAGGCAGGACACAATTAAATAAGTAATGTTAAATATTCTGACACAGCTAAAGATCTAAGGCGCCTTTTTTAAGACTATAAACCTAAACAGAATGGACGTTGTGAACTTATTTTGATTTATAATTTCGAAATATTTGTAATTTTATTCAATAGCATTTTTTTCTTGTGAGAGCTAGAAATTTTGTAAAAGATCCTCTAATAGGGGCACTGAAACATACCATCTCGTGACAGCAATGGAGCAGCTGTTCGTGAAAGTGCCCACTGATGGTTATTGGCTTTAGATGTTTTTTTCTCTGGTTTCGGTCATCGATCCTTGCTGCACCTCCTCAGGAAGCGCGCGGAAAACACCTTCAGTCTCCACGCGCAGACCGGAGCGCGAGCGCATCTCTCTCATTCCTTCAGACGGATCCTGAAGAGACCTGCTGCAACAGTCGCTAAGTGACATTTGTGGAAGGAAACGCCGTCAAATAAACGATGAAGTGTTCATTTTTTACTTTTCAGGCTTTATGACAAATGCCATTGGAGTAAGTTCACGGCACCTCTGGATATATACTGTTGCTTCGGCGGAATATCAAGGAATAATGTGGAAATATTTCAGATGCCATGGTGGATGACATCCGACAATGAACGCCGGTATGAAACCAAGTAAACTTTTCTGTACAGTTAATTTATGTGAAACCTAAATATAATAGTCAACAGCCAGATCTGTCCAGTTTTGCCTGGTATTTTATGAATGCATACATAGACTAATAAATAAAAGTATAACAGACATAAGAAGTGTTTGTCTTTTCATCCTGTAGTAGTCCTTGTAAGAAAGCATTGAGAATATTATTATAGTGCTTTATTCAGTTATTTTTTCTCTTCATATCTTCATTTGAATAACATATTCTGGTCCATGGCCACAGTGTAGTTTATATGTATGTTTGTGTATGTGTGTAGGTTCAGTAATTTTACTCTAATGCAATCTATTGGTCTTTTCTATACAATTAAAGAAATATAGGAGCCTGATGAAAATGCTCATTTTAGAATAACATTTCAGACAGCACTCTTCATATATATACTATATATGCTCTTCATTAATATTAATTTAGTTTGTCCTGTTCACTTCCAGCTGGTAGGACTAAATTAGCGAAACACTTTACAGTCCATATCTGAGATCATGTATGTATGGCTTGCAGAGTGAAGAGTTTGTTTCTCCCTTTATTCCTCCCATTGTGTTTAACCATTTGTTTTAAATGAATTCTTGTTGCATAATTCATATCCTGTTATTTTGCCAAGGGGACCTTAGTTGGGATGTTGATGTTTCTCTTTTTATTGTTCTTAAACGCACTGAAACGACCTTTTCAGCAAAAAAAAAAGAAAAGAAAGAAAATCCAGTCTGGGGGGTTGTGTGTCTGGGTGGGATTTATCACTTGAGAGTGAATCATGGGAAGTCTGACGAGAAGGAAGTGTATATGTGTTGTGCAAAACTGCACTCTTGTAGAAAAAAATTAAGAGGGGGGTTCATGGAGAAGACATGGTACGCTGTTAATGTCCTTCCCCTTTGCACTTCCTTTTCGCAGTCCTTCCAGAAGAGTCTGCTGGAATAGTTAATTAGTCGTGTCAGGAAACAACATCTTAGCAGGGTGAGCACCAAGTGCAACGCGAGTTTAATAGGACGTGCGTCAAGGCAGGTAGCAAATAACAGGAAAAGACAAGGGGTGTATGAGTTTTGTTAAGAGAAAGGGTGTGTTTGATCAAACTGACCTAAAGGTTAACTCTGTGAGGAGATCCACTTGGAAACCAATGGATGGGATCTTATTAGTTATTAATTGTTTTTCAGTCTTCATATTTTTTATTATTATTTTTATGGCTGTGAAAATGCCATTTGGTGCTAATGGAGTGAGCATATAATCACTTCATTATGTTTTTAAGTTTAGGGGCTCTAGTTCATCAGTCAAATGATCAATGTAGATCAATCAGGCTGCTTTAAAGGATCAGATGATCTCATAATGGCACATTGTCAATCAATTTATAGATTATTTCACTTCTTTCTATTGCAAGGACAAGGAAAATTCAGCATCAAAGTGTAATTTTCTTCTTTCTTTCTATTTGCAGATTTTTAGAAGCAATTTCAAACGAAAAAGCCAAGACAAAGCCATTTGACTTTAACTGTGCTCCACCCTGATGTCAAGGCCTTGTCCTAACACCCGAGGTTCTAAACCTCCTGTGGCTCCCAAACCAAGGCTTGCCTCTGAGGTGAGCCAAAGCATTGCGGGCAATGGGGACATAACATCATCCGACAGACTGGAGCTAAACCAGGATAATGAATCAGATGTTACACAGGAAGAAGCAGACACATCCAGAGAAAACTGTACAGATGATGACGTGGACTTACCTGATAAAGTATTGACTGTAAATTATGAGACTAACCATGACACAAGTTGCTGTAATGAAATAGAGGAAGAATTGCAAATGGCCGTGGATGATACAGTGGGACAGGATGAAGATCAAGGTCATCAAGCAGCGGAAATACAGCATTTAGCCTCTCCAGATTTATCAGAAGTGGTTGATGGAAGTCTTGAATCAGGAGATGAGGACCACAGCAAAAACGCTGATGATACCAAGCCAGCTGAGAATGGAGAAGATTCTTGTATTGTACTTGAGGACACCTGTGCATTGTCTGAGAATGAGACACTCATTAAAGATCAGCCTTTGGGTGAATCTCAAAGTCCATATGAGGAGATTGAGGATCCATCGTCAGACGGTTTGTATTGTGCCAATAAACAATATGAAGAGGACACTAGGGCAGGTGCAAAATATGTTCATGGGGCACAAGAAGATGAGACTGGACTTTCTTCAAAAGCTACAAACTGCAGTCAACACTCACTATGTGAGGAATACCCTTATGATGTCATTGGCACGCTGGATGACAACAGTACTTGGCAGGCTGAACGTGCTACCAAAGACCCATCTGGACGTTTCAGGTTTGCAGAGGAGACAGAAGATTCATACGAGCCTTACTCTGTCATTGAAATGGTGCCAAGTGATTTGAGTTGTACCTCTGATCCAGAAGCAAGATGCACTGATGATGAGTCCAGCAACAAGAAACCTATAGACTCTGAGATTTTAACAGAGGGAACAGCAAACCAAGAGCCTTACTACGTATCATCAGACGATGTGGCAGAGTTAGAGGAGGAACAGGAGAAATTAAAAAACGGTATCTCTCAACCTGCTTCTGAGGGCCAAGAGATGGCAGAAAATGAAGAAATGGATGACTACGCGGACATCAAAGACAACGATGGTGATGATCAGAATGTGGAGTGCGTGTCGTCTGAAGATTATGTCGAGATAGGAGATGAAGATGAGCCGGTAAACATGGAGAGGAAAACCAAGGGCAAGAGTATAAGAGAACGATCAGCAAGAAGAGGACAAGCTCAGATGAGTCAGAGGAACAGCTGCCAGCCACGTCTCAGACTTTGCAACATTACCGTTCCTGCTGACTTGGATGTAGGCAGAACTCCAGAACTAACAAATCGAGTGGTTTTTGCCCACACCACAGAAGCATTTGAAGAGGACATCGAAGAGCTGGACTGTCACATTGTGCCTTTCTTTGAGGACTCGGACACAGAAAGCGACGAACACATTTATGAGGAGGCTGGCTTCGACTCGGAGGGCGAGAATTTTATCTCTCTGGACAGGAAGAGCATTGTGACGAGATCTCGTTCGCTTTCTGGGAAAGTACCTGGATATGTTCCTGAGACTGTGCCTGAGGAGACGGGCACCGAGTACCAGTCTCACGACTACTACACTGTGGCCTTGGACCAGAATGGAGTTCCACATCCCAAGCTTTCAGATGAAACAGAGGCGAACCGTGTAATTCCCTCATTAAAGCCAAGGCGCTTTCTTCTTTCTCCTCGTTCACTTTCTGTTGAGGGCAGAGATTTGCCATTTTCAGGGCACTTTGAGGGTGAGAAATCTCCTAGAGAGGAATGTAGATTGCAAAAAAATGACACACTTTCTTTACCCTGTGTGATTACTTCCTCTGGAAGTTTTTCTCAAAGAAGTCACCAGTCCTCCAGTGGTGTATCCACACCTACATCTCTAGTTGATATCCCACCACCCTTTGAGTTAGCTTACATTACTAAGAGGCCTGTAACCAAAAGCTCTCCATCACTTCTTATCCAACATGAATCTCCTGACAACTCCCAAAAGAAGAAGACTTCATTTAAACGTTTCTTAGCTTTAAAATTTAAGAAAAAATCTGAAAGCAAAGTGCGTGGAGATGGCAGTGTCCGCTCCTCCAGGTCATCATCTGAGTCTAGCCACCATGGGCCTGTTCGGGTGCTGGAGCTTGATCGAAGGAGTGCAAGCGGCTCCCCACAGTTTCAGTCCCGTGTGGGCAAACCACAACGTAATTCAGAAATACCTACCACATTTCTGCTTTACAAAGAGAGGCAAAGAAGGCAAGGTACACCCAAGAGTTACAGTAGTAGGGGAATAGCCAGAGTGGAGTCTTTTGAGGACCGCTCTCGGCCCCCCATGCCCCTACCCCTCACTAAACCACGCTCCATTTCCTTCCCAAGTGCAGATACTTCTGATTATGAAAACATTCCTGCAATAAGCTCAGACTATGAGAATATCCAGATTCCACATGGAAGACCCACTCGGGCAGTCACTATTACAGAGTTCTTCGATGACCACAATCGGACAGCAGCACTTTCCAATGAGAATGATGGCTATGTGGACATGAATAGCTTTGCAGGAATAGAGAACAAGCCCACCACTCAAGAGCAAGACCCTGAAAGGTATAGTCAGCTTTTTATACAACTGCATACTTAAAATGATCATTTTCCGCATTGGTATTTGTAAAAACTATAAAAAGGCATCTGAAACAAAACAAACTATATTAGAAAGAGTTATTTCTATTTAAGTCATCAAACTCTAGCAAAAGACTGTCTAGAGAGTTATATTTTGAATGCTGAAACACCTTCCTCTCAACACAATGGCAATACCATCACACAAGTCTGGAGGAAGTGCTGGCCAAAACAATGTTAACAGGAAATTAGGCAAGTGTTTGGTCACTCTGATAGCTCAGCTTGTGCCTCTCTCTGTCTCAGAATACTTTCTGCAATCTGGCTGGCTGAGTAAACAAGACTTAAAATATTACAGCTATTCTAGAATACATTATGAAACATTAGATGACTATATACAGTGTACAGGTTACCACAAAATGTTGTCCAGCATGATTGTTGAAAGTGTTGTTGATTTTATGCAACAGTTCTACACAAAAGTAAACAAAAGTGCCAGTTGTTTTTCCAATCAAAAATTGTTGCAAACAAAGCTAAAGCAAGATCAGCATGGCTGAAAAGCCATTAGCTGTTGTCTAAAATAGTGTATAATTATGCAAGCTGATTTGCCAAACACTGTGTTGCACAGTAGTGGAGCAGCCTTTGGCGTCGGAAAGATGGACTATGTTTGCAGGGTAGCTTATCTGATTTTCTCATTTGCAGGATTTGATGGTACATTTGTTGGAGTACCCTATCTGTGTGAGAAAGAATACAATACAATTGTTCAATGATACAAATAGTATGGGAAAAAAGTGGATTAAACGTTAGGGCTATTTTTCACCTTTATTGCGATGTTCTCACAGCCTGATGCAGCTGAGTGGAGGGGAATAGATGAGAAAACCAGAGAGAGATTTCTATCCTCTGGGTGAGCATTTTGGTAGCATGTAGTGTTATTAAAACTAATTCCCCAAGTGTGTTTCTTTTACTGGCCTTTGGGAGATTTGTGGATTTACAGAGGTTTAAAGACGGATGACTTTCTGACCTTCTTTTGACTGTATGACCCTCTCTGCTCTCACTGCCACCCTAGAGTCATCATTAGAAACCTCTGCTCGATTACCTCCAGTGTAGTCAAAGACCCTGACTTTTTCAAGTGGCCTCTGGGTAGCTTTTTAATCTGATTTTCGGATAAACACAAGGAACATTTCCAAAATTACTTTTCATTGTTTATTGCTATTTCTGCAGGTTTATAATATATATATATATATACGATTGTCATTATATATTCACTTTCTTAGATTTAAATTTTATAGATTATTGTAACGCCAAGCCAGCAGAGGGTCTCAGCTCCCTCTGCTTCCTCTCTGGCGACTTCCTCGTCATAAAGTCGTGAAGTATTGCTTTGCTGTAAGTGGACTCTACCAAGCGTTTTCTGTATTTATCCTTTTTTTGCAACTGTCTTTGTCATTGCCATAGCCTTGGTTTCATCATGTTGTTGGACTGCCCTCTTGGATTTTGATCCGATTCTGTCTCACCCTAAATATTACTGTTTGCTGGTATTTGGACCTTGTCTGTTTTGACCACGCTGTGCATTGTAAATAAAGCTGCATTTGGATCTTCAGCGCTTGTCTGAGTCCGGCCTTGTTACAATTCTAAATAAGCATAAATTTACTTTCTTAAAGCTTATCTTCATGCTTTAATGAAAAATAAAATCCATTGCTAGAAGTTAAGTAAAGTGATAGCTATAAAAAGGTTCAGATGTTTTTTTTTTGCCATGGAAACATTTGGATGTTACCCTGGGCTATAGTGTTTATGTACCACACTTTTAAGCATCCTTCATTATTCAGAAGACGATATGGGAGCCAGGGACCTTTTTCTGGTGGCATTATTGACTCATTGTGTTGCTGTGCAATCTAACAGCATTGCATGTTTGCAAATGGGCCTATGTGTCTGCACCATTAGCTGCTCTGTGTCCCAAGAGAATCCTCCGTCACTGCTGATGTTCTGTCTGTTTTTGTTTGTCATATTTTAAACGCTTGCAGAGAAAAATTGACGTCGCCTCTGTGGTGGATATAGACACAATGACAGTAAACTCTTGGTGATCGATTGCAGATGCATAAAAAAGAATATTTTTTAATGCCTAAGCCAATCTTTTCTATCGAAGATTTTGTACATATTACTGATACTAAAGGACAGTGAGAGAATGATTGAGGAGAGATGTGAGTCCTTCAGCATTATGGTGTTGTAGTTATAAATACCATTGTATAAAATACTAGTGTGTTTAATATTGACTATCAAAGGGTTAATCACCCAGAAATGAACATTAGCCTGTGTTTTCCCACTTTTGAAGCATACTAGGTGTATGTGACTTTCTTCTTTCAGACAAATTTAATCTGAGTTATATTAAAAACTGTCCTGACCCCTCCAAGCCTTTCAATGGGCATAAAGAGGTGATTGCTGTATGCAGTTCGGAAGATGTGAAATAAAGTGCACATATCTGTAATAAAGAGTCCTTCACACGGTTTCAGGGGGTGAATTAAGGCTACCTATAGTGAATTCATGCAATTTTGTACGATAAATATCCATATTTCAAATGTAATAAACACTTTTTTCTCATATCCACTGTGGTAAGAGGAAGACATGAAGGCAAATGACGTATGACTCGAACTGGGAAATAGAGGAGCAAACATTTCCTTACTTTAGCAAAGGAAAAACAGTATCTTTTTGCCTTATATCAAAATTCTGCATATGACAGATACTGGAGAGCGTAAAAAGTGTTTATTACATTTAAAATATGGATATTTATCTAACAAAAAATGCATGGATTTACAACAGGTGGCCTTTATTCAGTGTGAGGAATGTTTAATTAAAGATGCGTATGCTTTATTTCATGTCTTTCAAACTGTATACAGCAAACACCTGCTTAGTCCCATGGAAAGGCTTGGAGGAGCCTGGACAGTTTTTAATATAACTCAGATTGGATCCATCTGAAAGAAGAAGAATATATCACATATATTTAAAATGCTTCGAAGGTGAGTAAAACACAGGCTAATTTTAGTTTAAACCTCCCTATATTAAGAAATATTTGCCTATTTGTATTTTGAATAAACATTATTTTGAAAAGTATTTATGGGTCAAAGAAAAAAAGTACAATAAACTATGGGTAATAAAGCTTTTTTATATTGTATTATATTATTATTTTGGCTCTTCATAATCATGGTACTTATAATTATTATTATGCAATAGTTATAGAAAAGGAAAATTACAACAAACATAGCATCAAACAAAACTGAATTGTTGTTGTTGTGTATCAGTACATTCATAAGTGTCTTGTTTAATTAAAAAAATGTTCTGTGTCATTCAGTGTAACAGTCTTGTTAGGAATATTTACCACAAAAAGGTAATTACATATTAAAAAACAAATTACTTTTACCACAAAATTCTAGCCTACTTATTTGTAATTTTACGTTTTTAAAAGTGCCACTATCGCATTTTGGCCATTTGTCATCAAAAAAATGTAGTATGCTTACTATATATATATATATATAAATATATATAATTTAATAATCAGAATTTTTCTGTTTATATGATATTATATTTACTTTGGCTCTTCATTTTCATGGCACTTATTATTATGCAATATTTATAGAATAGGACACAAGAAATATATAATCAAACTTCAAAAAGAGGAAAAATAAATAAAAATGGAAAATAAGCATATATTTATATATTTTAAGCATATATATATATATATATATATATATACGTTCTGAGTGCCTTCTGCATTTTGATGCACACAAAATTGGGTGTGGATCTGGTCTGGTCTGGTCCAGTCCAATTTGGGCCCTGTTCCCAGGGCTCTCAGGTCATTGCCAGGTTATCCCAAGAGGGGACGCACCCAGCCAATGAGCCTCCATGCCGCTGTTTACAGGAAATGCAGGACAAGGGCGAGGGGACAGGGTCAGTGGGATGGGGTGGAGACAGGCAATACCGATCTCCCAGACTCCCCTGCGACCCAAACAACAAGGCGAGGTGTGGCAGTCAGGAAAGCAAGGCTACCACAAAGATGTTGTTGTTGTCATCGTTCCCAGCTTTCTCCATCCCTTTTCTAATATTATAGTAAAGGCAGGAGCCAGTGTTTGACTTCATTAATACTCCCAATGTAAATATGTACACATATTTGTCAGATCATCTGAACTTTTTTAACAGTGACGATAACTTACAGGACTCAACGATAAACAAAAACCCATTTTTTTGATCTGTTCTATATCTTAGCCCCAGCAAATCAAGCAAGAATGTGCATTTTTTGCTTCACACGTGCTGTTTGTCACTCTCTCCTCATCTGCATTCAAATACGTTTTGTTAAATGAAGTCTGATAATGAAGTCATCTCAGCTATGCTTATCTTCTATAATAGCACTATTACACAGATTCAGACAGAGAAACACTGCGGTTTCTAATGTATATTTTATTATCAAGAGTTTAAATCAATTGAATTACATATAACAAGCCTCAGGGAAGCATCAGGCAGTAGGACATATAGGTGCGTTATAGGAAATCATTGCACTCTCTGTAATTTTCTGCAGTAAATTTAGCTCATGGGTACCTTAAAGCGAACAGCTTAGAGAAGTACTTTGCTCCATAATTGCATCTCATAAATGGTAATGTTGAAGTGTCGGGAGGATTGTGTAAATTGTCAATTTTGGGAGATGGAGAGATTATGTACGGTATTATTTTTTATATTTGTATTTTACTTATTTTACACTGTTCAGTTTCTTTTGTGATATATTCATATGGATTTCTTAGTTTTAGTGGACTATTTTTATTTATTAGACTATCTTGTATTATTTTTTTAACGTGTTGTAACAGTCCCCTCTAAATGATGCTAAATTTTCGAAAAATATCTTGTTTTATACGATCCTGGAGCGCTACATATAAGCAGTTTTAGCTTTATTTGAAAGTTGTTTTAGATAAAAGAAGAAGCTTGTTTTGTCTTGCTAACCCTGAAAATGGAGTCCTCAGCTGGTCAGATCGCTGAAGATTGTAGTGATGTCCTGCCAGAAGGCTCCTATATGCTTCATCTGGGGCCTCTAAACGAACTGTCACCTTAGCTCGCCCAGTTCAGCTGGCCATGAGCAATGATGAGCAATTTCCACATCCAGCTGAAGACATTGTGTGTGCAGTGTACAGTGTCCTTGAGTTGTACAATGACACCCAGCTGGGCACCTCTAAATCTTTTGTACATTGACAACATGCACACACTTTAATTGCTTTGAAATGTGATTCTGTTGAACAATTTTGAATGCAATAGACAGAAGAGTTGCTTACTAATGCCTGTAGATAAGTGTAAGCACAAATGCACTCAAAGTTTCCCTTTTATGTGCATTTGAATGCACCATCCAGTATATAAGGAGGTTTACAATGTGCACATTTGCATATCCTCAGGGCTATCTTTTTTTGGGGGGGGGACGGGGGGTTAGTGCTCACCACAGGATCACCAAGCCTTACCCTTCATGCCTTACCATAAATGTCCTCGCAATCTGGCCCCAGCCATCCGTGTTACTACTGTAAGGAGGATCAGGGGAGAATAAAAACAAATTATTCTCACCAGGTCTTGTTTAAATGAAGAGGGGGAATTTGTTTCTCCTTGGTAAAGGATCATTTCTGCTCGGCTAGACACCAAAGTGCCCTCTAATATAAAACATTGTGGTTTGAGAGTGTTTGTTCCGTTGTTTTTGATATGGAGAGACTGGCTGGTTTGTGATGTTTGCCACATGCAGTGTTCTGAACGTAAATGTTTAGTTTCTTCTGGGGCCTGATAGTCACATCTACAATTGTGGACTTTGTATCAGTAGAGATGAACACAGCTTATTAAAGCGAATGATGTGCGTGATCAAATTGAAAGTGTACACTTTTCATAATAAAGTGTTAAAATCCAAGGTTAAGTGTTGTGTGAAGGTCTACAGTAACTTACCCATAGTGATCATACTGCATTTAACTATTTCATGTTTTGTCTGTTCACAGTGCCTACACTGAGCCATTCCCTGTTTGCTCTGTGTCTGCCACTGTGTCCAATGAAGAAGACCATGGACGCACATCTGAGGAAGAGGACGGTTGTGGAGACCACTGCCATGAACGACAGGTAAGCTCTTGCAAATATCTATCGCAAATATCCTAATGTCAGCGCTTGCTAGACAGTAGTGGTAAATACACAAATCAAGTTCAAAAATTTGGGGTCAGTCAAGATTATTAATGCATTAAATGTATGTTATAAAATATGTTTTTTCAAATAAATGCTATTCTATTGGCATTTCTACTATTAAAAGAATCATAAAAAAATTAAGCAGCTGTTTTCAGAATATTTTTTCAGAATTTTTCTGAATAAAATTAGGAAATTAGAATGATTTCTGAAAGATTATGTGAGACCTAGAGCTATGGCTGCTGAGGATTCATCTTTGCATCACAGGAATAAGTTACATTTTAAAATATATTTAAATTTATTTATTTATTTTTACTTTAATACAATTTCACAATGTTACTGCTTTTACTGTAATTTTAAATAATAATCAAATAAAAGCAGCCTTGGTAAGCGTAAAAACATTTTAAGAATCTTACCAACAAAGTATAGAGAGAGCCTGAGAGTCTACAGAAAATCGGAGAGATAAAGTTTCTTTCCCCTTGCCATCTCCCTCCTAAACAACTAAAACAACTGTCACACTGTAATACTGCTAGACCGCAACTG
>JAUMHI010000006.1:1305494-1326007 GCA_032359435.1 Enteromius unitaeniatus | reverse complement strand
TCAATATTAAAACAATAAAAGGCTTGAACTACTTCAGTTGTGTGTAATGAATCTAAAATATATGAAAGTCTAACGTTATCAGTACATTACAGAGAATAATGAACTTTATTACAATATGCACATTTTTTGAAAAGGACCTGTATATTACATCAGTTATTGTTGTTATAGATTTATAGATTTGAGAGTATCATATATGTGACCCTTAAATGACAGTTTTTCGAAAATGAGATTTATACGTTATATGAAAGCTGATAAATAAGCTGATAAATTCCATTGATGTATGGTTTGTTAGGATAGGACAATATACAACTATTTGAAAATCTGGAATCTGAGGGTGCAAAAAATGTAAAATAAAATCATCTTTAAATGAAGTTATTAGCTATGCATATTACAAATCAGTAACAATAGTTTTAATATATTTATGGTATGAAATTTACAAAGTAACTTCATGGAGCATGATATTTACTTAATATCCTAATAATTTTTAGCAAAAAAGTAAAATGGACAATTTTTGACGCATAAAATATATTTTTGGCTATTGCAGTCCAGCGATTTAAGACTAGTTTTGTGGTTCAGGGTCACATATATCAAATATATTTGTTTTTCACTACTTTGACACAAATATTCAAGCACACGGTTTGTATTTTTAAAACAGCATGCTTAAGTAAATAAATAAAAGGACTATTTTATTGTCACTTAAAAAAAAAATGAATGGAAGCTTTGAGAGTCTTTAAGCATTTCTAGCTCTTCAGGTGTGTTTGTTCTGTTCGTACATAAATGAATAGACTTGATAGTATATATATTGACCTGTAGCAACAAAATGCATTCTTTCATCTACACGTCACTGATCCGAGGAGGGGTGTTTTGTCTGTAATGCGTTCAGCTGTTCATAGTACTCATGCTCAGAAAGAGACTTTCTGACACTGACTGCAGTGCTAATAATATATAATGATAAGAGAGAGAGGGGGGATGGGGGTTACACAGAGCTGGTAACAAGGGTATAAAAGAGCCAGGACGAAAAGAAGACAAATACACAAGGCGCCAACTTGTCCAGAAACCAGACCTGTGCAAACGTACATAATGTCTCAGGTATGTAGATTTATCTATTAAGTGAGCCGATTAGAAATCAAAGTATGTGTAACGATTGAAGCGCTAACTACTGTAGGCATTTCTCTTTTGAAATGATATTTCCATCAGCCAGAGGTTAAGAAGAAGAAGAGGCCAGTTGTAAAGGAAGAGGACCTGAAAGGAGCCCGTAGTAAACTTGGGCTGAAGGGAGAGGTCAAGAGCAAAACATACGAGGTCATGGCAGAGTGCGGTAAGTTTGTCATATTTGGACCATAAATCAACAGATTAGCTTTTATAGATTAGTTTAGGACAGGGATTGTCTTTTTTTGAAAATGTATAATATACTTTTCTTTTTTTTTTTTTTATCTATCGTATAATTTTTGTAATACAAAGATTAGATGACTTAAGAAACCTATGGTATATTGTTGTAATACTGCAATATTGTAGAATAAAATAATAATAGTAATGTATAGTTATTACATACTATAAAATGTCTATAAGATTATCAGGGTCACTGTAGGTTTTTGAAGGATTAAGACCCTTTTAAGACCACGTAAAAATTATTTGGAAAAGAAAAGGGCACATGTCAGGATGTTTTGTAAATGTAATAATGTAGCATAACTAGAAAATAATAAAATATATATTTTGATTATACTGCAAAAAGTGAAATTCCTGCTCTGAATTTAAGCAGGAAAGCAAAAACCCCTGAAATCAAACTGTGGTGTTTTTGTCTGCTGTGTAGAACGCATGGGGAAGGTGGCGCCGTCTGTTTTCAGTGGAGCACGATCTGGAAGCGAGACAGTGCTTGAGAAACCCAAGCCTCCATCAGGAAGCGTGTTTGGCAAATGAGTGCATAACGGACAAATGGACTCTGGGTTTTAAATGTATGTTCATGAGCACACAGAGTACTCTTTTAGCATCCACATCATAAATTAATCAACTGTAATTTGGATAATTATGTAGAATATTTGTAAGTATTAGTGTATGTTTTTATACTGATTGCTAAACATGTTGCACTTAAAAAAAAAACTAGTTCTAGTGTCATGTTTTCTATATTAATAAATTGCTAAAAGTGTCTCTCGAGTCACAAAGTTTGATTTCTTGGGTCATGTCAGTACAAATAGAAGTGGGTGCTCATTAAAGTATGTAGTCATCTAAGCTTTCCTTGTCAATTTAGGGTTGAAATTCTATATGGATGGCTGTTTAGTACATCCATCATTTTAACATCACCAGTAAAGCAATTCCCACAATCGCATGAAGTTACTTGGTGTTTTGGGATATTGCCATCAGCTGATAAAGTGACAAAAGAACACGAAAGCTGTAAATTAATTTATAATTTTGCTATGACTTGAATAAATGAAAATCTTCCTAGTAAGTAAGTGTGTTTTCTTTGTCATTTACAAGGTTTCAAATGTTTTTTAGTAAAGCTAGGCCTGCAAACTTACACAACTATAATATAATCTAAGGTTTATAAATCATTAAACCAATAAATTGCCTATAAATTATATTTCTTAAAAAAAAAAAAAAAACTGTCTGAATGTGCCAAAACACAAAACAGCAAAATCAGTCTTATACAAAAAACAGCATGCTGTTCATATTAATCCAGAGACTGAAGCAGACCTATTTAAATAAGCGACTTTGTGATTGAATTTTAAAAATTGGTCCATTTTACTACTTAAACTAGATGACACTACTTTTACACACAAGTCTTTTACAAATGATCTTTAAAAAAAGTAAAAGATGCTACCGGAGGCAACAAAATGAAGCACAAATATTGAATGACACAACTTTACATTTTTAAAACAGCGCGTTTATTTATTTCATTTTAAAAAATAAAAAATAAAACTAAAAAGGACTATTTCATTGTCGCTATAAGAAACAGTACGGAAGCACTGAGAGTCTTTGAGCATTTCTAGCTCTTCAAGTATGTTCGTTCTGTTCATACACCAGGGGACTGTGCCTCTTTGAGGGCACGGGGCCGACTCGGCTCATTCGATCAAACTCCAGATCCTCTCCAACGAATCCATCTTTCCTTCATTCAGCAACAACTGCAGTGAAGTCCAAACAGCAGCAAACGGTTTCGAGTGGAAAAAGTGAAGCGGTGAGCACAAGTAATGAATCGAGTTAAGAGATGCACGTAAGAGGAAGAGCAAGACAACAGTAGAAGAGACTCAAAAGAGTAAAAAAAAGTTAGGAGGGAAGAGAGCAGTTGCTATGGTATTAAAAAACGAGGAGAAAAATCTCCATCCAGTGTATGTTAAAACCACTCCAGTCAATTCAATGCAATGCAACACTCAGGAAATTGCATAAATGTACACCCTAAAGATCATTACAAGAACAATGAACAACACGGCTTGCATTATTTCCAACAACAAATAAAAGGAAACGCAGCAATACAATTCATGTTGACGGAAAAAGATCAAAATGTAAACAAATTCACTCCTTCGGAGAAACAAAGAGGAAAAAGTGGTTGTAGGATTTGTCCGTGTCCTCCACTCTTGTGCTGCTTCCCTTCATACTAAGTGCAACTGAGGCAGTGTTAGTCTCCATCTTTGAATCAAAATTCCCGCCCTCCAGTCCCTTCACGAAACGACAACAGCAGCGCCCCTGCAGGTCATCTGGGGTGCAGCAGAAACCGGTCCAGGTACTGCGACATGGCTTCCCAATTCCGCCACAGAAAAGCCAAGATTACCACAAGGAGCAATGTGGAAAGCGTACGGCTACGTGTTTTCATCAGCGGAACTACACAGTTAGCGACCGTCGAGACGAATACTAGGAGCACCGCCATGACGGCCAGCAGCACGTTGATGAGTTTGCCAAGTAAAGTGCGTGCTGTGGCGTTTTCCAAACCTTCCAACTGAACCACTTGCTGTTGCTGCTGTTGAAGCTCCATCTTAGAGATGCGTGTTTGACAGGCCTCTAGTGCCTCCTACAGGAAGGGAGAAAGAATGGTGTTACGATTATCAAAAGCTTACAAAACAACCCGCCTGGCCTCAGTTGTTTCAAATGGAGACTGTTGGAGCTGCATGGAGTTACGGTTATAAAAGTGCACAAAGTTTTCAGATCTGATATACGCTTACAATGCAGTGTAATATTTCTACTCAAAATAAAACATCTTAACTCTATTACTGTAAAATCTGTGGTTAATCCCATTATGCTTGGAACAAATATGTTGTAATGAATAAAAAATTACTTGTGCCCCAGAACTTTTTTTTTCCAGATGTATTGGTGGTTATTTGTTTTGTATGGATATTTGAACACATTCATTATTCATTTTACCATAGTAAATAAGCAAAGGGGAACAGCTGCTACTGAAAGCTAAGCTATCCTTTCGAAAAAGACAACATGAAGTGAATGCGGCTCATCCACATGAATGTAAGACTTGAATACTAATAAAGGGTAACGCAGTACAACATGGACATTTCAGCTTCACCATATCATTAAGACTAAGCCCTCGAAGAGGACTCTGAGTGAGTCACATGGACGTCATTATGTAAACTGAATTAGAAGACTAAATGTTTTCCATCAGATCGATACAAAATAGCTTTATGATAACAGCTAATGTTCTTTCCCATCAGAAAACTCAGCTTTAACATTCTCCTGTTACACTTAAAGGTTTATATACCCAAACAAACTGGTAACAAAAAAAAAACCAAAATGGTAAAATATTGTTCAATATTTCCAGGTTTGTCAGCAGTGGAAGTTGTCTTAGTTGGTTTAACTGCAAGAACAAGAAAAAAAAAAATCAAATATAAACAAACTTAAGGATTTACAATGCTGATGGCCACTAAACTCATCAGTGTAGTCCTGTAAAAAGGGACCATCTGAATTTTTAAGACTATGTTATCAGGTTTAAGGGATTATGCTATTAATTCTTTGACACCTCTCACTAAAAAGACATCGATGTCCTTCTTCAAAAATGGTCAAATTAAAATGTAAAGATAACAAAATAACAGCCATGTTGGATGTGAGCACCTGTATGTCTCTGGCTCGTTCATTAGACTGGTAAGCAATTTTCTCCTCCATGCTGGCAAGCTCCTGCTTCAAGTTGTGAATCTCATTTTGATGCAGTTCTGTTAAATCATTCAACTGCTCCTCCAGACGTTCACACCTAACACATGAACATACAAAATGAGATAAAGCAGCAAAATAAAAGGCCAGGCAACTAGAACATCATCATCCTCTCCAGGGCCTTCTCAACAAGCATGCTGTTTGACTGTGAAAGCTTCAATATCTACACAAACCTACACAGACCACACAGCAGTGCCAGCCCAATCAGTTTCTATAGTAACATGTACCTGTATCTCTCCTCTTGCAGGGCTTGCATGATTTCTGTGTAGTCTCTCTGATAGTGACTCTTCAGGTTGTCAAAGGATTCTTCTAGGCGATTCTGGTTGTCTTTCAGTTCCTGGATCTCGTGCAGCAGTGCATCAAAGCCTGAGCTCTGGCCATGCTCCAGTGTATTACCCTTTGAGCTGGGAGGGCCTCCGGGAGCCCCCGTGGTGCTGTTTGCTCCTGCTGACCCTGATGTAGCACTGGAGCAGTCGTCCTCACTGCCGTATTTTGGGCTGGATTGCAGCTGCCCAGGTCCTGGGGTCCTGGTGACTGCGGTCCGTGAACTTGTTACAGACTCGTCAGGCCCTTGTTGTTCATCTAAAGAGTCTTTTAGAGCAGAGATGTTGTCTGCACTTCCAAACTTGTTGCGGATGAGAGAGGCAAACTCACGAGGTTTAGACACGACTGCTCCCGCGGCGGAGTGCGTTGCCTGAGAGATACTAGAGAGGCCACCAGTTACCTGAGAGAGACAAATGAAGTAGTCAAATATATTTAGCAGTGACACCAAGTTATGAACTGATTCTGATCTGGATGAGCTTGTGGGTGGCTGATATGAAAATCATTGTTACCCGAGTAGTTAGTTGCACAAAGAGACAAAAAGTAGTCGCAAAATATACAAAATTTGCTTTATGTTTATGGCTAAAATCTGGTCAAAAATGCCTGAAAAGAATACATTAAAAAAAAATCACTAACAGGGTAAGAGTGATACTAAAGCTCTGTTCCAAGAGCTAGTAAGCCGCCTACCCAGACAGCATTTTAAGGCACCACAGGCACGCTTCCAAAATGCAGGCTGTTCTGAAAGGTAGGCAGCCACATTCCAAAGGATACACTCATAGAAGGCAATACCAGAATGTAATGTCACAGAGAAAACTCAGGACTGGTTATTCAATATCATGAAGTATCAATAAAAATTGCCTCCATACATACTATTTCCAAGCTGCGCACCCTAAGTTACTTAGAGTCGCAGGCCAATGATTATTATTAATGGAATTAAAATATAATTTAAAAAAGGGTTCATTTATTAAATAAAAATTGCCCAATCCTTCTATGTGCTAGACATGTATAATAGTTATTAGAATATGAAACTGTTGAATTAGCAACAAACTAATATTAGACCATATCATTTGATTGTTTTGATAATGTGGAGATTTCTGTGGCTATATGCCAGGGCTGCAAGAAATTTAAGAAATACATTACCCATGCAATATTACATAATGCATGCATCAGAGGAGCACACACAGATCTTAGTAAAATAGCACGCCCAATCTCTGCTATCTGCAGTGACATTTAGTGACTTCATTGAAGTCATTTATGGCAAGCCTTGCAATATGCATAAACATTTGCTGGCTGCCCTAGCATTCGTGCAGTTGCTACTTATGTAAAAGCATTTTAAAATCTCTAATAATATTCTATTTATGTTAGGATACTGCCTTAAGGCTACAGCTTTTAAAACACTAGGCATCTGTGTTGATTATGATGCCCATGCAGAAATAGGTAGGCTACTTATAAAAGACTATAGCGTACATGCAATCCATTATAGCACTCCCCGGACAGTGGAAAAGTGTCTAGAAAGAGCTGGTGACTTAACATCCTGATTCTAGTGGTTCCATTAATTAAAACCAAACGTTTTGTTCCATACTGTAAAGATCCAAATGTGGCTTGCATGATTGCATATGTCATACGTTCAGGTTTGAATTAAAATATTTTAGATCGGAAAACATCACACACAACCTCCAATGTACCAAAATGTATAGAAAGTACACAATCTTTACCTTGGCACCTACATCCTTCAAACCCTGGTGCATGTCTCGCAGAACATCTTTGGGCTGGCGTGGTATTCCGTTGTGCTCCACCTCTCTGAGCTTGCGGTGGTAATGCTCTAGCTTCCTCTGCAGCTGCTGGATGGTCTGCGCAGACTTCTGGTTCTTCTTCTCAAACACTTGCTTGATGCGAGCGCTCTGCTGTTTGTCTGCATTGTTGGCCAGCTTCAGGTATTCAGCTACATTGTCATCTCTTGCCGTTTGTTCGATTTTGATCTGCTCTGTGAGTTTGAGGATCTTCTGCTGTAGCTGAGCGATGGCCTGCTTGGTGCGCTGAGGGTCTGGAGTTCCATCCACTGAGTCCACACCGTACTGACCGCCGTCTGAGCTGGTTGACAGAGCATTGGGAGACACGGCAGGACCTGACACCTCCAAACGATCTAGCTGCAAAGAGAAGAGTGAGATTTAGTGCTGTGATAAAACCATATAACTATGAGCTCATGTCACTGCATTGATAATTTACATCAGCGATGCCCAGAGTTGGCCCATGATGACCTGAGGAAAATTTATTTCACTTCAAGTGAGAGCTAGATGATTAGGTAATATTTTAAAGCACAAAATTAAAATGTCATTAAATACAACCTTTAAGAAAAATCTTAAACTGTACATTATAATAGTTATAATAATTTAATTAATGCTTAATTTGACTAGTATCATTTAAATGTATTTTAGCTTTTAGTGTTTTTTTTTTTTATTAATATAGAAAAAAGCATTTTATTTTATTTCATAATTATAGCTCAAAATTTTAACGATTGACTACAGTTAAAAAAAATTAGAAAGTTATTAAAATAAGCATGTTTCTTGTACTGGACAGAAGTGACAACGTTTCAATCGATCCAATTATGATATTGTTACTCCCTGCAATGTCTTCAACCATGACCGTGACCCAGAAAGGTTACTGACAAATAAATGATTAACTTAGATAACAGTAGAAAATTAAAATATAGATTTTAGTTTTAGTATTAGTTTTCATACAACAATTGAAGAATAGAAATAAATTACCATTAACGACAGTTCACTCTCAGTGCAGTCCATCTTGAAAGATATGCCACATCTGAACAGAACTATGCGAGTGACTACACCAGTCTCCGGTGACGTTGACAGTTTGGACCTCTGTACTATGACATAGCCCTCAAATTCTGAGATAATGCACACCATTCACTGATAAAAAAAAAAAAAAAAATTGCAAACTGCACTTTCTCATCAACTGAAGATGACAAGGGAGCCAACATTAAGGAAAGAACGTAACAATTATTAAATTCTTTCTGCTTTTTTCTGTATGATTAATACAATGTTTATAAGCAAGATTTGGTCTTGTTCAATCTTTAGCACAGCCTTGCAATGCAATGAACTCTGTCCTTCCACCCATTGACAGACGAGTCGAAACCAGATTATCAGTGATATGGCCTTCACTGATTGTAGATAAAGAGCTATGGATGATCTAAGCATCCATGAGAGCCATTTTAAACTGGATAAAAGCCCCACCAGCATTGTTCGACCATGAATAAAGGAATTATTCATGCTAATACGTTCAGGTGTTTACAGCAAATATTACATTCCCCTATTGCAATAAGTCACATGGGTGGATGTTGACATGCATGCAGTGAAAAACTAGGTGAACTGATCATGTGGCCAACAGCCCATTTGATAAGACCCAGGCGATGCCTGTAGAGATACAACTGACTTCTGATGCTTTTTTCATACCTGTCCATCAGAGGATTTTATCTGAGAAGCACAGTTCTGTTTGATTAACAAAGGTGTTAAAGCCTCTTACAGAGCTGAGCTAACTCCGTGACAAAATACGTTGACCTCAAGTTTAACTGACAACAAAACTAAGCTGTAAAAACAAAACTGTAATCACAGAGAGCGGCTAATCGATGGACAACCTGCAGCATTTTTTTCAACTCAGAAACAAAAACCCAGCACACCATACCCAGCTAAAACCATCTTAAACTCCATTTACCATTAGGCAGAAATGGTGGTCTGAAATAAATGAGAGGGCTTATGTTTGGACACTCCCTGTGAGAGGGGAACATTCTGGATGCTGCTAGAATCTGCTGCTAAGTTCTCCGGCAACAGGTGAGTCGAATCACTTTGGCAGTCACCCAGACCCTTTAGTCTATCTGGTAGAAATGCTTAGCTGTTGAAAAAGGCATGCTTAAAAGCATAGTACCATGCAAGCAAAAGTACCCCAGAGAGACTTAATACAGTAGTCTTGGACAACATCGCTCCAGGTAAATGAATTCTGAATGCTATTTTGAGAGAGCAGCAGGAAAAAGCATCTGGTAATGGGGTAAGGCTAAGCAGATGAGTAACTGGTTTTGCAACTATCTGCAGTTCTTAATAAGGTTGCTACACCTGTCACGCAAGAGCAAACTTAACCTTGACTGTATCCTAGAGGACACAGGAAAGCAAACAGTTACCCTGATCCCACATCCTGGTTGGAAAAAAGGCACAAAGGCTATCGTTTTGACATTACGCTCAATGCTGCATAAAGAAGTGCTCTGAACTGAAGTGAATCCAAAGACCTGGCTAAATATAGTAGGGCTTAAGAACATAGTGACCTGCCACACAAGCTTCCTGACCTGTAAATGCCGTCAACTCGTCCATCCATCCTGGAGGCTTCTTGCAGACACACACAGCAGGCAACAGATTGCCATCTGCCCAGAATGATGTTCAATTCAAATCTCTTTATCATTACTTTCAAACAATCTACTATCACTGCTTATTGAAAACTGATCACGCTTTCCTTGGCAAAACGATTGCGAGTACGTGCAAGGCATGCTGGAATATTTTTTTAAAACTCAACTTCAAAGATTTATTTTCTGTATGCTTGGTCAGGCCAGAAGATCAGGGCATCTTCCACTGAACACCTAAATAGACTGTAGAGACCTTTAGATTTTAGATTAGCATTTTTATATTAACAATTTTAAATTAGAATTTATATTTTATAATTTATATTTTATGTTTAATATTTGTATTAAATCATTTTTCATGAGTTTAAAAAGATTATAAGTTTAATATAAGTTCAAGAAGGTTATTTAAATTGAGGTATAATTTAGGAAATTCAAAGGAATACTTTTAATTGAAAACAAAGGTTTTCCACGCTGCCTTCAAAATTTCAACAGAAGAAGGTACATCTGGAGACAGGAAGTGAAGCAGAATTTGGATTCAGACATGCCTCAATGCCTTCCCACACTGGAATACTGCCTCCGACGGCAGCGATTTAAAGCTTTTGGACACCGCTAAAGATATTCATAGTAAATAAACTATTGGTAAATGGTAAATTGGTTTGCAATTTTAAACACATTCTTAATGAAAACCTCATCACTGTTACCCAACAAGGTTTACACTGTCATCACTTTGAGAAATTGCATCTTGACCACCACAATGACCATCACAGCTCAGTCATTGAAGAAATCCCCTTGATGAACCCGTGTCCCTCACGTTGCACTTACCCGATCAGCCTCCTCGGTGGAGTGGTAACCCGAGGTCAGCAACATGTCTGCCAAAGCTGGGCTGCTGGGTGTATCGGTGGTGGAGGAGGAGCGTGGCCGTCCCACCTGCAGCAAGGTCTCCTGAGTACTGCGCCTGTGGATCTGGGGGCTGCCTTTCTGGGGGGGCTCCCCTCCCCCCCCTGCCTTGCTGCGGCGACTCTGCAGGCTGGTCCCTCTCTTCATCATGGGGGGGCCTCGAATCTGCTGTAGCACGCGGCTCAGAGCTGCAGGGGGGGTGGAAGCGTGGGGGTCAGAGTTAGGGGCGGCAAGCACCACGGCAGGCGCTTCCCCCAACTCTGGCCTTGCTTCTGGGGGCTCAGGGATAGGGCCTATGGAGGAAGAGGTGTAGTCGTGCGGCGAGACGGACGAGCGTCTGCGCTGAGGTTGGAAGAAGTGCTTCAGGCCGTGGCCCAGCACGCCCATGTTCTCCAAGGCATTGTGGGTAATTTTGGACAAGCCGTGATCAGGCTCGGATGCCCTCCTGCTCACCTCCCGCTCTGCTCGACCCCCAGAGTCTGGCTCCTCCACCCCAGGCTGCTCGCTACCACCCTGGTCCATCAGGAGGCGCCAGTCTCACTCAGAGGGTCAGCACAGGGGGTGGGGTCTAGCTAAGCCCCGCCTCCACCCGCCCTCTGATTGGCAGTTTCAAAAGCCAGGAAGCAGAGCGTGGCAGCAGTCAGGTGGACTCTGAGAGCGTACATGCATCTGTGGTTTGGCGCAAAGTCATGCTCGTCTACCACAGAAGGAAAATAAAATGGATTATGTCATGCAGCTGTGAGCGATGGAACACAAGCAACAACTACATGAGCTCAAATCACAACAGCAGCACTGCATTAGTTGGCTCAGAGACAAAAAGTTGCAGCTGACTTTTTTTTTTTTCAGCTTCAGCCTGTTGCAGATGAACTGCATTTTAATTCCCAATCATGTCTCGCCAATCTATTAATGAGAGTGATGGCAGAGGTCATGGATTAAATAAGCCACGCCTTGAAGGTTCTGAGCCAACCAACTAAAACTACATTAGCAATATCACTATTGACAGACTACTAGCATCTACAGCCATGGGTGTTGCCAAGCAAATGAGGTGGGACAAAACTACAAAGAAAACATGAGGGTGCTAATTTCTGAAATGCATAAAGGGTCTCCGGGTCAAATGATATTAGAGCACTTAGACAGCATCACATGGTTGTTTATGCAATTTTACACCCTTTAATGGAAATCATTGCAGAAATTTCTTAAATCATTTTTAAAATGCTTTGTGAACAAGGTCAGAAGCATGAACACTAAGTAGGGCTGCACAATTTGAGGAAAAAAAAAAAATTGCAATTCTGATTAACACATTTTTAGGACTATACCATTTATCTAAAAATTTTGGGATTCATTTATGAATAATTATTATTATTAGCATTACACCTAAATAAAAAAACACTAAATAAAAACAAAATAAATAATTGACTATTATTATTGAAATTAACTGTAAAATTAATTTAAAGAAATGTAAACTAAAATTAAAGAATTAAAAATAAAAAAGTATTTAAGAAAAAATATTTCAATAGAATTTTATGCTACAACTTCAAAATTACAATACTAATATTTATGGCTGTTTCCAACCCCTGTTTTGTTGACAACTGCTTATTACAAGTATTGAAAGATGTTAAAAATGCAAGTCAAAGCAAACAAAAACCAGTGGAAAATGAAATGCTCTCATGTAAGAACACATGCCACATCTCACACTAAAATACACAGAGCATTTACTTATTCAAATAAATTAATTTCATAATCACACTAAGCCATAAAGATCTTATTTTATTTAATCATGCAGCCCTTATGTAAAGCTCAGGTGAGTAGAGGTGATGAGTTAAGGGTTTGGCATTGCTTAACACAAAAGTGAACTTGGGCATGGTGACAAAACTTCAGTGGAGCCGAGGCGATACTACAACCCCAGGTGGCATAGCAACAAATCGTTTGTCCATCAAGCACTTCTAAATGTTTAGCTTGTTTGTTTTGGACACACTCAAATTAGTCAAACTGTACGCAGGACTATATCACAGCAGATCTCAAAAGACAAATATGATAGAAAGCAACATAATGACAAAGTAAATCATGTCTCCTACCATTAGTCCAGCCTGGCTTCCACTGGCTCACAGTTCAGGGTTTGCTGTGGAGAAAAATGGTTTGTCAGATGGGACTCAACTTATTGTGGTACACAAATTCTACATGATAGTCATTTACTTTAATGGTACAGATTCACGCAGTGACAACAGGGTGTGTTCATGTTTGGATTATGATGCATGATTTTGGCAGCTGTAGTCGAGTCATTTCCGGGAACATTTACATTCCAATTTAGATTACATCATTAGATGACAGTGCATTACCGGCGTAAATAACCTTTTTATTTTCTTCATCAAATTTGCTCCACTAATTTTGTAAACATCGTTGGACGGACAAACAAACAAAAACATGATGCGTGTTCCATAAATTTTACATAAAACATTACAAAGTCTTAAATCAAAAAAGAAAATCCATTCTGCAGGCGTTGAATCAGGATGTGTTGAGTCTGATGGTGGAACTCAGACTTAAGATGGGCCTCGATGGAGAGAATAACAGCCAGCTGTAATCCTCTTTATTCAGCTTACTTTAACGCACATGAACCTTCTTACTACCACAGCGTAATACAAAAAACGCTTTTGAAAATTGAACAAAATGTACATCCACCAACAACCTTGTAGCTCACCTCACAACAGGTCTGTCATTCAAGGTTTATAAGTTACTGTTCAAAAACTATTTCTCTGTGGAGGAAATGAATGCCATTTTCACTTCCGGAACCTGACTGTTGCAGTCTCTAAAGTATATTAAGCTACGAACCAAATCAATTCACTTCAAAATGAAATGACATGCATAAAAACTTGCATGCATGAAACCTAATGGGATTTCATAGCCAAATTCTACTCTTGCACATTGCACCAGTGGTTTACTGCACTTCTTGAATGTCAAGCTCCCCATCTTGAGGATTCTGGGAAATATACAAATGATTCTTCTTACCCTTTGCAAACAGGCGGCACTGTCAAAAATCATCTTGCAAACTTAAATACCAACCACACCAAGATCAACCACCCATATTCAAACATATGAATATGAGAAACATGTCATCCAGACTTACTCAAGTCCTACACCTAGTTAAGCAGGAAACAAACCCACACCTAGTTTAGCAGTAAACAAAACCTGACCTTAATTAGTTTAGAAACATAGTATCCTCCAGATGTGGGAGTGGCACGAAAGCAAGGTGACACATGCGGTGAATGAACATTCGTGTCTGTGAAGCTTTACCCGGAGAAGAGTGTTGATGTGTCTGTGTCCTACATGCATAATTAAACGAATGAGTGACAGAGTGACGCACATGCCTGGCGCAGCTATTCTATAACACAATCATATTCAACACAACAGCAGTTTAACAGACCCTGCACACACCCAAGAACACCCTTGGGTGCTGTCGCACCAGTTCTATCAGCCCAAAAAAATGAAGGTATGGAATGAAGGTACCTTCAGAGACTTCTGTGAGCAACATTCTTGACACCACTCTGTACTAGTACTTTAGAGTTGATATTTAACTCTCCTTCATCTCATAATGGCAAAAGAAAAGGTCACAAAAAGCCATGCGTGTCATGGGCATCTGTTCATATTACATTGTGAGAAAGCTCTTTCTGAACTTTCCAAAGCTGTCTATGCATTTTGTCTTTATGTTGGCAGAGAAAAATATTTTTGCATGCATTCATGGAAAAAGCGACATATTCAAAAGCGACTTTAAAGGAATACATTTTATGTTTCCAGGAATTCAAATCCATGACCTTGCCACTGCTAGTGCCATTCTCTACTAGCAGCTGAGCTACAGGAACTCAATTTGATTTTTATAACATGGCACGTCATCTTAATAACACTACAGCACACCAATCACAGCAGGCTGCTCAAGAAAAAGAGTGAGATGCAACACAATGACCAAATCGTGTATGGCATTAAAACAGGATACATTTCAAGGCTTTTTTAGGTTAACTATCCCTTTAAAGTACTACTTGTCTTTGTTGGAAAACTAGTTGACCCGTGAAGGCCTAATACATGAAGAATTTGGCCTGCAGCGTTGTGCCAATAAGACAGAAACGCTTCTGCTAAAAGAAGATTTGCATAATTGTGTGTACATTCGAATGGGTTATACAGGCTCAATTATCTAAAAGTCATATTTCAGGATAGATGAAGTGCATCTGCAGGACTTGTGACCAGTATATCTTAAAAACAATGAATCGTTACATCCCTACGCCTTCAAAAGCACTGTATTTTCTGTGACTAAAATGGGTCAGTTTATTCTCTCCCCCAGTCCCGTTCTCATAGCTTCCCAAGGTCACATCACTGTCTCTACGTGTGTGTGTGTGTGTGTGTGCCTTTCAGCAATAATACAATCCACTACAGTCAAGACATTCAGGACACTCAGCACATCCAAACACAGTGGCATTATAATTCTTCATGCATCTATCTGCCAGTATGTTCAGGACAACTTAATCGGCAAAATATTTGTAGCACAATCCTTCCCGAATAAAAACATATGTGATAAATGACATAAACAGCGCCCCATACCTTCAGTTCCAGTCATCCTGCTCATTCTTCTTCTCAACACAGAAATACGATACTGTGGATAAATCTAAGAGGAAATCCTAAACTGCAGATAGACAAGGACCCTCAGGGCTGGGTAGGCTCTCCTCTTCACACTTCAGTCGACTTGCTCCCCGTAAATGCAAGATTATCACATGCTGAAGAGAGTAAAAAAATCGAATTCAGTAAAGTAGATGTATCAAATGTGAAATACTTGTACAGTGACAGTACATTAATATCAATCCTAGTCTGTTAAAAACGACACATTTAACCCAATTTATATTTAACTTTACACTTCAAACATAAAGAAAACACAAATGCATGTCTGTATATTAAAAAAGACGGTCAATACATGAAACAAGCCAGTAAACTACTTATTAACCAATTCGATGGGTTAGTTAGATTGCATGCGGTCCGTCCATAAACCAAAAACAAGACTGATTATAACGTCCTGTCAAAAACTGCAACTGAAACACAAGACTGGCTAAGGGTCTGAAGCTAACTCTCGTCGTGTCATCAAGCACTGGAGCTGTCACTGTAGGATTTCAGCATGGCATGTCACACGGAGGGGCTAAAACAGGAGTACAGACCCATTTCTCTTTATGAGACGAGCGACCGTGGCTGAATTAATCCGATCATTTCCCCGGACTGCGTGCGCTAGCTCAGTTAGCTGGCCGGCTAACGTTCGCTGGTAAATGGGCAGTTTACGCCCAACCCAGGCTAATACTATTAGATGGTCGATATAACACGCTCTTCAGAGACTGACAGACACACACACACAACGAGAAAACAGCGGAAACATTGCGCTCAAACCGCACGAACGGAAGGAAGGACGACCAACCCTTAAACCCGGCTTCTGGCTCAATCGCAGGCTGCATGTAAACGCCTGTCAAAGTCATACAAACACACAGCATCAGCATCTGATCACGACCAGGAGCTTGTCTGGGTGGCACCATGCACACGATATATTTATACACGAGTGGGTGGCTGATTTGTGATCATACAAATGATTATCCTTCCACAATAACTCATAACTGTTTGAATATAACAATAGCTAACAAACCTAATTTAATAGACATCAAAAATCAAGTGGCTGCTTGAAAAAATCAGGTTGCATTTCTCTTTGGTAAACTAAGTAACGTTAACGTTATGCTACGTTAAGATAACGTTATTTTCATCTTGAGAAAACGACACAATAAGGGCGTTGAATTTATTTTATAAACACAAATACTAGGTTTCTGAATAATAAAATGCTCGCAGTAGTGATAGCGCCGTTTGTTTTTATATGAATGCACGCTAACGCATGTGAATGTTGTATTCATATGGTACTTGTGCATGAAGCCTATAACATGCGAGATGTTTTCTCGTAGATGTCAGGTTTTGGTGATGTCTGAGAGCTGCTGCACCTGATCGCGAGCGGCGCCGCTAGGCTGCTAACGTCATCAGCGACACAGGCTAAACCCGACTAGCTGGCTAACAGCTCAGCCAACTAACTAACCGCCTGTGCCCAGGCCCACAGTCCGAGCTACACCATGTCGGCGACGACTTCGACTTAACGCTGTATATTTAAGGAAGGCAAACGCGTAGGCGATTCGCGGTTACAACTTACATGAGCGCCGATACAGGATTGTGCTGATGTCCGTTAATTTCTCCAGATGGGACACTCCCGCGGTGACGTCAGCGACGCGCTAACAACGCGAGGGAGCGTGGCACGATATGACGGAGTGACCGCATCAGAGGCTCGAAACCAGGGGCAGTGGTCATCAAAGTCATGCACTCACACTTTCGGAATAGTTAACACAAATATAAATCCTCCTGTTATCCTGTTATGCATATATCATGCGATTTCAATGATGTATGTTGTCGATTATAGATTATAGTGTTCATAACCAGTTTTAGAAACACTGAATTTGATTTACTTTATAATGCATGTCTTTATTTATAAAAATATAAATACTAAATGCATGTTCGGTTCAGATTGCCGTGTACTTCAGGAGCTTTTCATTGATGCTTGAAAGCTTGAAGAGAAAATTAATCTCTTACCCACTAAAAATATTATAAAAATGCTTGGTTTCAGATAACAAATTGGCTGATATTTGCACTAGACTGCTAGCGTCCTACTTATTCTGCAATAATTTATAACTATAACCCTCCATAAACCATTGGGTGGTAATTTATTGTAATGCATTTTTCCTCAGTTGGTCAGAACAAGGCAGACTTGTTACATACCTGTGGAGAATTTTCTTATTAATAACTTTCTTAACTGAGTTAAAGGACTCAAGGAGAAGATCATGCAGTTCTGCAGAAATGATTGGTGTTAAAAGATATAGCCTTCATAAATAGCACTAGGCTTCTCATTAATCTCTTTCTGACAGAGACAGATCTAGATTAAGCGGTAGCAGAGATCAATATATCGAGGAAAAAACAGATGTGATCAGATATTGGTACATCCTTAAAGGGGTCATATGATGCTGTTTTTAAAGATCAGTATTTGTGCTTTTGGTGTAACTGAATATGTTGACATGATTTAATGTTCAATAAACACATGATTTTTCAAATGTTGTTGTTTCAAACGACAAGCACAGTCTGCTCTGATTGGCCAGCTGACACAGTGCACTGTGATTGGCTGAACACCACAAGCGTGTGTCAGAAATGTAATGCCCCTGACCATAAACGTGAGCTTCAGCTTTCAAAGTATATATAAAGACAGTTAATAATCTTGTTAGTTTTACCATCAGTTCAGGCCTGGAAGTGGAACAGTTGCATGACAAACACAGAGATGATGCTTGTATTTCTTTGCAGCACACAAGCCATTGCTAAGACAGCTGACATACTATGATTTCTGACAGGCTGTACGCTTCGCTGTGATGCGACTCTGTTCCCAATGTTGCTAATTCAGCATTTTTGTAGCTAGATTTAGCAACTTCCCCACCCCTTGAGACTTTTTTCAAAGGCTTGGGGACAAATAAAGCATCTTTTTGGCATTATCAATTTTCAATTGAAAGCAGTTGGCAACACTGTCTGTTCCCCTCACACGCGTTAGTTTACACTGCGCAAAACTCTGCATTTAAACAGTTAATAGCAAATAATTAAACTAATAACAAAACATAGTTGCTGATTCAGAAGTGCCAGACTGTCATGATATTAAGATGGACAGACAAATACAGGTGCATCTCAATAAATTAGAATGTCTTGGAAAGGTTTCTTGGAAAAATGTATTTCAATAATTCAACTCAAATTGTGAAACGTCTGTATTAAAAACAAATTTAGTGCACACAGACTGAATTAGTTTACGTCTTTGGCATAAATTGTGTTAATTATGCTCACATTTAAACATTTATAGTGAATTGTTGGCCTACTGGAAGGTATGTTTGTTTACTGTATATGTACTCAATACTCGATAGGGGCTCCTTTTGCTTTGATTACTGCCTCAATTTGGCATGGCTTGAGGTGATCAGTTTTAGGCACTGCTGAGGTGGTGTGGAAGACCAGGTTTCTTTGACAGTGGTCTTTAGCTCATCTGCATTTTTTTTATTCTCTTGTTTCTCACTTTTCTCTTGACAATAGCCCATAGATTCTCTGTGGGGTTCAGGTCTGGTGAGTTAGCACACCACGGTCATTTAACCATTTTATGGTGCTTTTGGCAGTGTGGGCAGGTGTCAAATCCAGCTGGGAAATGAAATCAGCATCTTTAAAAAGCTGGTCAAAGTCAAAGAAGGAAGGATGAAGTTCTCCAAAATGTCTTGGTAAATGGGTGCAGTGACATTGGTTTTCAAAAAACAATTGACCAACACCAGCAGATGACATTGCACCCCAAATCATCACAAACTATGGAAACTTTCTGGACTTAATGCAAACTCCTTGACATGTGTGGTGGCTCTTGATGCCTCAAAATCTTGGATCGATTTTGCTTCTCGGTTGGTTGTGGGTCTTTTCACTTCCTAACAACTTTAACATGCTTGGATACAGCACCCTGAACAGCCAGCTTCTTTGGCAATTAATGTGGCTTACCCTCCCTGTGAAAGGGTGTCAATGATTGTTTCTGGACAACCAGCAGTCTACTTCATGATTGTGTAGCTTTATGAACTAAACAGACCATTTTGAAGGCTCAGGAAACCTTTGCTGGGGTTTTGAGTTTGACATTTCACCATATTCTAATTTACGGAGTAAATTGGTGGGTTCGTTAAATGGGAGCCCAAGTCATCACAAAAGAACCAAAGACTTCAGTCTGTGCGCATTGAGTTTAATACAGGTTTCACAATCCGAGTTGAAATACTAAATTGTTTCCATGATATTCTAATTCGAGATGCACCTGTACTATAAAAGCAGTGTACAGCCCAAGAAATGTTTGAGTTTAGCAATACCAAAAACAGCAAAAAAAACAAAAAACAAAAAAACACTGTGGCATGTAGTCACACAAACATGACTACAGCATGTGTAGCTTGTACAATAATGTCCATTGACTCGTTTGCTACATTCTTTTAGCACAGGAATTCATCAGTATGTGCTAGTAGCAAGCAAAACGAGAATGCTGCATGTAGTTTGGGTGTACAATATTTTACGAACAGCTTGAAATCATGTCAAATGCCGCAAGATCAGTGCACAGGGTATTTGTAACAACCCACATTTATGGACCAGCCAGACAAACTGCAACAGGATTGTTGGTCAATGCAACATGACTCAAACTGCTTGAGGTTTGTTCTTTGGAGCCAGATGAACCAGCTTTTTTGGCCAATGTTCAAAATCTTCAGTTTAGTTAAACTAACCTACAACTTTAAGGCACACACGTTTTCACACAAAACACCCACACGGCAATGAAGTCTCATGAAGTTTTATTAGTCTCAAAGTGGGAAAAGCAAACAAAGTAACTGGAGTCTTGTCTAGCATTTAAAAATAAAAAAAAATAAATAAATCCCTTCAGAGACTATGAAGACCGGAGATCGGATCCTGGCATAAAAGGATATCTACCTGGAGGCACAAAAGACTTCATAGGTTGATAACCATAGAATGGTGGGTACATTGGAAAACCCGAGTACAGCTTCGGTGGCCGATATGGGGCAGGTGTAGTTGTTGCAGGAGTTGTCACTTGAACCGGGTTTTGAAAGCCATACACAGGAGGAAACTTTGGGTACCAGGGAGCAGCTGGGTTAGAGTAGAA
>JAUMHI010000006.1:1292649-1305394 GCA_032359435.1 Enteromius unitaeniatus | reverse complement strand
CCTATGCTGAACATTGTAGACCCCTCCATGATTTCTAAGTAAGAGAACTTGCAAAATCACAGGGTGATCAAATACTTGACCTCACTGTAAATATAAATATTCAGAATCAGAGTTCAAACAGCTGATAAAAAATATCACAAAAATCCACCATTGTCATAAAGGATTATCGTTTTTTACTCTATTCTCTTTTTCTAGTCTCTCCAGTTTTTACAGGACACATGCAAAATTCTAGTTATTGGAGCTGGTGGACTTGGATGTGAGCTGCTCAAAGATCTGGTACAGTTTTTGTTGTGCACAATACAGATTCTTGTTTGTTTAGTGTTTAATGACAGCTGGAGTACTCTATACCTTGTAATTACGAAGAGGCTAATTGCTGTGTTTTGTCTTAACATGCTCATGTGTGGTGCAATTTTATCACCCAGGCCTTGTCAGGTTTTCGGCACATTCATGTGGTGGACATGGACACCATTGATGTTTCTAACCTCAACAGACAGTTCCTCTTCAGGTTAGTCTTTGTCAGCTGTCTGTTTGAGCATTTTCTTTTTTTTTATCAGTGTAAACTGATCGCTGTTGTATCTACAGACCAAAGGATGTGGGACGACCAAAGGCAGAGGTTGCAGCAGACTTTGTAAATGGCAGGGTCCCAGGCTGCAATGTTGTCCCGTATCCTTTAAAGTGTATTAAACTTAGCCTGGATGTTTGAATTCTAAAACATTGCTTTCATCGTTACCTCAAGACATTTTCATTTTTGGGAATGCTTCAGTAGGTTTTTATTTTCTTGAGCACAAAAATCTGCATATTAGCATTATTTCTGAAGGATCATGTGTTAATGATATCTTGAGTAAGGGCAGCTGAAAACCAGCTCTGTCATCAAAGGAATAACTCATATTTTAATATAGACAACTGTAAAACAGCTCTTTTTAAAGTGTAAAAATATTACAGTTTTTACAATATTTTTGGAGTGTATATGTTATATTTATCTGTGGCAATATATTTGTATTTACCTTTATAAACAATACAGACATTTTAAGAAAATCCAGGACTTGGATGAGACATTTTACAGGCGTAAATACCCTATACCTATTTTTCTTTTGTCTTAAATGTTATAGCTCATCTTAACCCAATATTATATGAAACAGTTTTGTCCTGCATTGTGATATTGTTGTTTTCATAGGTTTTGCCTGGAGATCTGAGTAATGTACCTTTTTTTGAATTATTATAATTCATTTTACTGTCTAGAATTTCACATAGTAGTCTGTGGCCTGGACTCTGTTGTCGCCAGAAGATGGATGAATGGGATGCTGGTATGTGTTTGTTGTCCTGAACATCTTACAATCTGTCTGTTTAAGTGCATAGACCTAAAGTCCTCTCTATTTCATTTAAATAAAGTGTTTCTATTCTTTGAGAAGTTCTTATATTATAGCTTACACATATCT
Organism: Enteromius unitaeniatus; assembly: GCA_032359435.1. Lineage (NCBI taxonomy): Eukaryota > Metazoa > Chordata > Actinopteri > Cypriniformes > Cyprinidae > Enteromius > Enteromius unitaeniatus. Next base: position 1,303,958 of record JAUMHI010000006.1, on the reverse strand, counting down.
ATTCACATAGCTAGAAATATGAGAGAATGTGCTTGTTAATGTTGGTTGATGTCCTTAAACATTACCAGATCTAAAAGTACACTGGAAATTGAATGTTTTTATAAAGTGTTACCTTGTTCTGTCTTTCTCAGTTATCTCTGCTGATTTATGAAGATGGTGTCCTAGATCCCGGTTCCATTATTCCATTAATAGATGGAGGCACAGAGGGCTTCAAGGGCAATGCCCGAGTCATTCTTCCAGGCATGACAGCTTGCATTGATTGCACCCTTGAGCTCTACCCTCCACAGGTGCACACTGGGATTTTGTGTTAAGTTGAATTTCAAAAGCCTTTTGCCATACTCATTTTTGTCCCCTACACAGATAAACTTCCCGATGTGTACTATAGCCTCTATGCCACGGTTACCAGAACATTGTGTTGAATACGTCCGCATGCTGCTTTGGCCCAAAGATAAGCCTTTTGGAGGTGCTCGAATTCATAGTATCTGCAAAACAACCCATGCACATTTGGTTATATTGCTGCCAGTTAGCCTGCTATTATTTCACATTTTAATGTGTTTTTCTCAGATGGGATAGCCCTAGATGGAGATGACCCAACACACATCCAGTGGGTGTACCAGAAATCTCTGGAAAGAGCAGCAGAGTTCAGCATCACTGGGGTGACTTACAGACTCACCCAGGGTGAGTGAAAAGGGCCTGCCAGAGTCCAAAGAGAATTCTTTAGCAATTTTGTAAAAACCTCTCATTTTGACGGAGACAATGTCCGTAAATGTATTTATTGATTGATTTATTTAGCAAGAATACATTAAAATCTATCATGGTTTCTGCACACAAATCAGACTATTTTCAGCATTGATTATAAGAAAAAATGTGTTTTGAGAAGCAAATATTCTGAAGACTGGAGTGATGTCTGCTGTAAGTTGAGCTTTTCATGGCTGCAAAACCTTTTAAAATATATAAAAATGGAAAAAAAAAATATTGTAGTAACATGTATTTTGAGCAAAAAAGAGACTTTTTTCAAAAACTTACCCTAAACTACAGAAAAATGTAGTTCCCACGTTTGGGAACCTGTACCATATTGAGAGACCTGGATATCCGAGTAGGTAACTTGTAGCAGCTTCATTCCGAGGCTCATTCTTTTGACTGTCAGCAACCACCCAGAACAATGTGATATAACAATATAACAAATGCATACTGTACCACTGCCCTAGCAAACACCCACAATGCATTATCATCATGGCCCATAACTTTACATAGGCAAGTACTATTTTAATTTAGCAAGTCAAAATCAGGTTTCTACTTACAATCATACACATTGCCGTTTGTTAGTTTTTGTTCAGACGCTCCTGTTGTTGATGTTCTACCTCACCTGTGTTTCAGGTGTCGTGAAGAGAATAATTCCTGCTGTGGCTTCTACTAATGCTGTTATTTCTGGTATGCTGACATTGCAAGTGTTTCCCTGTTTAATGATGCTTGAAAGCCATTTGATATTTTGATAAGTTGAGCTGTAAGTGGAAATACTGCTTCTTCCTTTCTTTCACATTTCAGCTGCGTGTGCCACCGAGGTTTTTAAAATTGCTACAAGGTAAGTTGTCATAACCTATTTTCCAGGAGAGAGTGTTGTATTCACTGTTAATTTATGTTTCTGAATCCTTTTTTATTACCTCTGCTGAACAGCGCCTATGTTCCCTTAAACAACTACCTGGTGTTCAATGATGTGGATGGGCTGTACACGTACACCTTTGAGGCTGAGAGAAAGGTTAATGATTTGAACATGGTTTAAAGTACGTGAAAAAAAGGACTAAAGAAATGGCACATTAATGCTAAATGTCTCTGTTAAATGTGTAGGAGAACTGTTCTGCCTGCAGTCAGGTGCCGCAGGACCTGCAGTTCCCACCTTCGGCTAAACTACAGGACATTCGGGACTACTTGACTGAGAACGCCTCTCTGTGAGTCTCAGTGTTCCTCTATGGTTCATATTTATAATCATAAATGTTAGCATAAAAACAAACACATCAACAAAATATATGTAAAAATGAATACATATACATACATACAATCTAGTTCTATACATATGTGGGGGTGCTTTTGAAAATTGTCATAAAATGTTAAAATAAGACGGAAACTGTATTTAACTTGATAAGTATGAAAAAGGCTACATGTAATTTTGTAAAATTTAAACATAATTTAATACAAGTTTTTTGTTTCATTATCATTCTGAATTATTACTATATTAATTAAATTGTTAGATACACTTGCCATTAAATGATAATTTCACTGTATTAGATGAATACATATCAACAAAATGCAAAATATCTTCTGTTCTACTGAAAGAATCTGATTCATCTTGCCACTTAAATGTTATTATAATCCTTTTAGTTAAAATAATATATAAAATTTGCAAAAAATGTGTTGTCCTCATGTGTTAACTGTTGATCTTTTCTGGAGCTATTCTTTTTGCATTTCCTCCTGTTTGTAATAACACTGAGTTCTTTGTCCACTAGCCAAATGAAGTCTCCTGCCATCACGACAACGTTGGACGGAAAAAACAAAACTCTGTATTTACAGGTTTGTACCAACTTGTACCAAAAAGTGACACTTTTTCTGAAGATGCATTTTATGCTTTAGCGGTAAATTTTTGATTATTTGAATCATGCTTTTACTTTCAGACCGTAGCATCTATTGAAGAGAGAACGCGACCAAATCTAAACAAAACACTGAAAGGTGATTGGAAGTCTATTGTTATTTATGATCTTGTAGTATATGTATCTATTTTTAAGTTTATTTAAAAAATATATATTGATGTTGTTTAATGCTTGCTTGTGCTTGCAGAGCTTGGACTAGTTGATGGGCAGGAACTGGCAGTGGCTGATGTCACCACTCCTCAGACTGTACTCTTCAAGCTCAACTTCATCTCATAGGACAAATGCTTCATTCTTATAGACATTTGCAGGTGATTACTGCAGTCATCCTCAAAATGAACTCAACATATCAGCAGAGACATCACATGCACATGCTCGGCTGGAATCGCTGCAGTTTGTATTTAGATTTTTTTTTGGTCAACCCTGTCCATCAAAGACACTTACAGGAGACTTGCACTGCTATAGTTGTAAGAGTCGTTTTGGTGGATTTATTTTTTATGCAAACTGTTTATCTATTTATTTTGTTGTTGTGCATTCACGGTATCTTGTTCTATGTCTTGTAGAAAAAAAACCCATTTGGAATTAAAATTAGAAACCATGTTTTAAACAAGTGTTGAAGTACTAGTCCGGTAATGTTTTCCTATAAACTTAATTTGTGAATAAATATATTTGATTACATATTTAAATAGACTCAAGGTATTAATTACAGAATAAAAATGTACATTCTGTAACAAATACAGAATGTTGCACTGTAATGTTAGGAAAGCGGTATTAGGTATACTCTACTATTTTATTGGTTTTATGTGGCAATGTCATGTAACAGGTTTGCAAAAATACAATGTAGACACTTATTTGCAAGATCAAACTTTATATGTTGTTTGACATGCTACAAACTGATTAATTAATATGCAATGAAATGATTTGTTTGATAAAGTTGATTGCTATGTTTATTTTCCTACTACATTTTTAAACCTACTTCAGTTCGTATTTGAGTGTTAATGTAATCATTTATATTCATAATTATTTCAGTGAAATATCTTAATGCAAGAATTTCCACATTTGTGCATTAAAGACCGCATGGTGTCACCCTTTCCCCTAGCAATACAAAAAGTAAGCACTTGCAAAAAAACCAAACAAAAACTAAAAACCCGGGGTCCGTTCTTCGTCCCTCGCTCACTCAGTGAGCTGGATTTGATTGTTGTGGATTTGTCCTGATCTTGGATCTAAGCTCATCCGGGACTTGCTGTCATAGCAACAGGTCCGTGAGCTTGAACCTGCTCGGGAGGAGGTTTATTTGATGTAAACAGGATTTAGGCTGCGCTCCGGGCGGGTTATGATTGGTTGAAATGGAGAAATCACACCTGATTGGTTAAAGAGCACGACTGACACGGACTGACTCACGTGGGAAAAGAAAAGTATCTTGCAAGAAAGTGTAGAAAATAATTACGATGATTCACACACGAGTGATATTATTAAAACATATTATATCATTTATATATATATATATATATATATATATAAATGCAATTATAAATTAAATATTATATAAAGGAAAAAAACATGTAACGTGGGCAGCACTAACGCATTTAATTTGTTTGCCAGCCCTCTCTCCTGGCTTTTGCTGCATTTGCTGTGTTTCCCGGAGTCTTTATTAAAGTTTGAAATGCACAACAGCATTTTAGTGCCACCAAAAAAAAAAAAAAAAAAAGAATCTAAAACTACGAGATTAAAGTCGTAATATCTATAATAAAATCTTTAAAGAATAAAGAGCACCCGGAGATATCCTCTGCTTTTAAAATCTAGCAGTTTTATAGCGAAATACAAACAATATGGATATTATAAGATGACATATATATATAGCCTGACATATAGCTGAAATGGCTTTAGGTTAAGCGGTAGTGTAAATCAATAAATTTCCTGATTTCAGTGAGAATTCATTATAAATGAGTCCATAGCCTGTTTTCCATGCCTTCTGATGTTCCTTCACTTTTATATCTTGCTATACACTTCAGAATGATATCATCTTGGATGTGTCATGTGATCTTGGATGTAGTAGAGTTTGAAGTTTTTATATTTTAGTATAATGACAGAATTCATAGCATAATATCATCATAATATTCATAGTATAACAGATTTTTTTTTTTACGGAAAATGCACACTTGCTCGTTTATTTATTTTAATAATTTTTTTTTTTAATTTACAATTTTTAAAATAAACACAAATTGATCAGTAGGATATAATTTCATATGGCTTATACTGTGTGAGATAAAAACTGTCCTGTAAGTTATTCACTGGTGACGTGAGCCCTGACGTCACGTTCAGGATAGGTTGATGCGACTTTGTTGACGCTACGTGGAAGTGGACTGGGTCTCGAGCTGCTGGAGGAAACATAAACAAAACAATTTAGAAGGAACATAAAATGCCGCCCAGTACGTCGTTTATTTATTTCTATAATCGAATTTCATTTTAGCGTTGGATTATGTCAACTGCTAACAAATTGCAAATTGTTTTACGAGCAGAATTAGCCGCCAAGCTAATGTGGACAGCGGCCTAACATACACACACAAGACACTTGCTCCGGCTCTCAGTGGGGAATAAAACTGCTCTTATTTGGGATGCTTTCATAATGTCGTGTTTAATGTAAGACGTTCACTGAGCTGTCACGCCTGGAAGCTAAAGCAATATGAGCTGGTTCAACGCGTCCCATCTGTCGAGTTTTGCTAAACAAGCGCTGACAACTGCTCAGAAATCCATCGACAGAGTTCTGGACATTAAAGAAGAGGACCAGTGGAGTGACACGACCGGACAGACCTTCACTGGTAAGTTTAGTCATAAATGATGGGTTAACGACGTAGAAAGTAGACAGACATGTTATTGACAGTGCATCATCAGTGACATTTGCTGCCTGGAGCATGACATTATTGACATAATGATGCATTTATACCCAAATGTACTGATCACTTTTCAGATATCCCGTGAGATAAACAAACATTTTTTTTTTGCAAACCTTGGATAAGTGCACAAGCTATTAAATATTATCCTTATAGTGTAATCAAGCAAGCATTGCTTAATTGTGTGTGCATAACTTGCAGTTATCTTATATATAATTGTCATATGATCATTAACACATAATATTTATTTATAGTAACATTAAAACATGCATTTTATGAGAAGCTGCTTTAAACAGTGTTATGCTGTGGAAAGCACTATGCAAATTGAACGCTGAATTTAATTGAGCTCAATACTGACTTTATGTGGAGCTGCTTTGTAGCTGTGCTGTATTTGTGCATTATGCAACACGGACAGTGTTATTTCCTGTTTAGTTCTATGAATGTGCTTTGACACAATCTTGATTGTATGATGTGCAATAATCAATGATCTTTTTTTCTTCAGATCCTCTAGGTAAGCCGGTATCAACAGGATGGGCTATGAACCAGTGGAACTCCCCCTCCGAGGAGCCTACCAAAACTCTCCCTCCATCATCCGAGGCCATTACTAAGCCTGTCACATGGACCGTGGTTGACGAATCTGAGGATTTCTTCAGTGCCTTTCTGCCTCATGGAGACATACAAACTGTAAGCAACACTAAAGTGGTGTCTGTGCCACCTGCCAAGTCGAACCGCAGACTACGGGAAAAAGCAGACAAGGAGAAGGAGCTGGAAGTCAGTGATGTGCAAGGTCAGTCAGACCTCAACAAATGCAGTAGCCTGGAAACTATTGAGATCAATCCAACTGAGACAGAGCTTTTGGAGCAAGATTCATTCTCGGCAGATGAGCAGTCACAACCAGAACTGGTTGTTCCTGTTGCATCCGTTGCACCAGAGCAAGTAGCTGAACAGGAGACCAGCAAGGACCAGACAGACAGCTTAGTTTTACTTTCAGATGTTACACTCACAAATGCACCTTTATCATCTACTGAGGCTGAATCTTCAGAAGTGTTCGAACCGGCTTTGTCCATCGAGACCAAAAATCCAGTGAAAACCTTGCCTGTCCCTCCTAAAGAAATCCTGCTAGAATCCAAAGACGCTAAATCGGAGGACAGACAAAGCAACACCCCGTCTCCCCCTGTTAGTGCCTTCTCTTCTGGTACTTCCACTACCAGCGACATAGAGGTTTTGGACCATGAGAGCGTGCTAAGCGAGAGCTCAGCCAGCTCCAGACAAGAGACTGCAGAGGCTAAAGCTGGACTCCACCTAATGCAGGGCTCTTTCCAACTGCTGTCTGCTTCTACGTGCTCCGACTTCCCTCGTCTGGATGAATACCCAAAACTCACTGAAAGCTGCGGCTCATCGTCTGACGCCTTTGAGCGCATCGACTCGTTTAGCGTGCAGTCGTTAGACAGTCGTAGCGTCAGCGAAGTGAATTCCGATGATGAGATCCCAGGCAACCGCACCTTGGCTTCTATCACGGCTGGACATTTGCCTGCTTCTGCTCAGTCAGCCCCAGAGACCAATCAGAAAGAAGAGGAAGTTATGACCGAGTCCATAAATGACCAGTCGCTGGATGATAATGAGATGGAGGAAAGTGGCCGCAGTGCGACGCCAGTGAACTGTGAGCAGACGGATGAGCTGCAGGACCAGGAACCTGAAACCGACCTCACACTGACCAGCCAAAAAACTGATATGAATGAAACTGTAATTTCACAGGGTACTGACGAGAAACAAGGAGATTCACCCCTTCAGATTTCTGATCTCCAAAAGGTTGGCTTTTTATATAAATAGGTATATAAATAATAAAAGACCCATAGCCTAATATAATGTAAATATTAGATATGCCCTACCATTCAAAAATGGTGTTTGGTAAGATTTTTAGTGTTTTTAAGAACTTTTAGCACTTTAGCGCAGTAAAAGTACAAATATTTAAAATAATTATTTAATATCTCTCCAGGCTTCAGAGTCACATGATCCTTCGGAAATCATTTTAATATACTCACATGGTGCTCAAAGAAACATTGAGTCTTATTATTCTTCTTATTCATGCTTAAAACATTTGTGCTCCTTAATATCTATTTTGATACTTTATTTTTTTGTATTTGATTATTAGTAAATTCAAAAGAACAAGATTTATTAGAGCTTTAGTAGCATTAAAGCTCATCAATCCTACTGACCCCCATTTTTTGTTATATTTTGTTTGTATGTGTCATGGAATGTATGCTCTGTTATTTTTCTTACCTCCCCAGATTATTGAGGAGCTCTCTAGTCGACTAGAGAAGAGAGAATCACAGTTGCTTGTGGTCAGTAAAGACAAGGCCAGACTTGAGGAGGAGTGTGACAATCTCAAGGAGTGAGTTAAGGAACCTGTGCTCCAGAAAACCATCTGCTGCTGTGTTTTTTTTATGACAAATGGCTGTAATAACTAACTAGGGCATAAGAACAGGTGGAGGCAGCAACAATATTTACACAGCTTGAGGAAAACTGGACGCTGTGTTCACATACTGCTGGCAGATAAAAAGATTAGCTCATAAAAACCTTCCACACCTTTCAGCATGTAAAGAGAATAAAAAACGTAATATTTTTTTATTGTACAGATTCTGCTTATGGTATTTATTTCTTTCTATTAAAGAAATTTCACTGCACTAGGTGTTCACATAGTAGTGCTATGAATTCTTCTTATATGCATATTGTATTACAGTCGATATTTGTGTTTTGCAGTGAAATGATCAGCTTGAAGGAAGAAAGTTTTTCTGTACAGTCTTTAAAAGATGAGTTCACTCAGCGCATTGCTGAAGCCGAGAGGAAAGCTCAACTTGCCTGCAAGGAGAGAGACATTGCCAAAAAGGTATAAATGTTTTATTATCATTATGAATTAATATCATTCTTAAAACCCCAGAGTTATTTTGCACTGAAATGCATAATTTGTCTTGGTCACAGGAAATTAAGGGCCTTAGAGAAGACTTGGCGAGCAGGTTGAATTCAAATGAGACTTTGGAACTGATTAGAGAGAAGGAGGAACAGATCCGAGAGCTGCTTGAAGAAGGTGAGTCTTTAAGGCTGTTTGATGTGTTCAGTATTCACATTGTTTGGGATGATCGTATTGAGATAAAAAAATATATTGCATCATCCTTGCAGTATCTGGGTCATTGTTAAGGGTATGTTCTTTCTTTTGATTAGGGGAGAAACTGTCCAAGCAGCAGTTGCAGCACTCCAACATCATAAAGAAACTGCGTGTGAAAGAGAGAGAGAGTGATGCACAGATCACCAAACAGACCAAAAAACTGAAGGAACAGGAAGAGGAGCTGAAACACTTGCAACAGGTCAGGGACACAAACAGAGCTGTAAAGTAAAGTGCAGTCAGTGTTCAAGCAGTAGGGTGCCTATCATCCTTCTGTCATCCAAGATATAGATTTTTGTTTCTTCATGGGAACAGTTTGGAGAAATTTAGCATTACAGTATTTGCTCGCTAGAGGATACTCTGCAGTGAATGGATGCAGACAGAGTGAGAGTTCAAACAGCTAATAAAACATCCTCATAATCCACAAGTGATGTTAATGTCTTGTAACTTAAACGTCTAAAATCCTAGTCCACGTAATATTGCATGCTTCAGTGAAAATAGTAACTAAAAGAAGCAGCGGGTTAAAGTTAAAGCACCTCAGTGATGAATTTGTTTTTTTACGAACACAAAGCTTTTTGCTTCACAAGACGTTAATTAACTGTAACTGGACTGGAATCATTGGGATTCTGACACCACCCTTTCACTGCAGTGAGTGATGTAATGTTAAACTTCTCCTAATCTGTTCCTTTTAATAAACAAACTCATTTATATATTTGGTATGGCCTGAGTGTGAATCAAATTTTCAAATTTTGGTGAACTATTCCTTTTTGTATTTTATTTGAAATGTCAGTATAATGAGAAGTGAATGCTGAGGTTTATTCCATGTTGATTGTAGGTTTTGGACGGTAAAGAAGAAGTAGAAAAGCAACACAGAGAGAACATCAAGAAGTTGAATGCTGTGGTGGAGCGTCAGGAGAAAGAATTAAGCAAACTACAGACCAGCAGCGAGGAGCTTCAGGAAAACAACCGCAGTTTGCAAGCCGCCCTCGACAGCTCCTACAAGTAAGTAAACATCACACACCCGACCTCATGCTAATACACACTCATTCACTGTCCCATTATCTTTGCTGGTTACGTAGTGGTCTTTTCTAGCTTGTTTGTTTTTTTTATTCATTTTTTTTATTATCTAGAGAGCTGGGAGAGCTGCACAAAGCCAACGCCACCAAGGATAGTGAAGCCCAGGAACTAGCACTGAGCAGAGAGGTACAGGCGAAAGAAGAGCTGAGTCTTGCTTTGGAGAAAGCCCAAGAAGAGTCCCGCTTGCAACAAGAGGCACTGGCTAATCAGGTAAGTCCATTTTAGTTTTTTTTTTATACTTGTACTGTATGTTTTTTTTATCACCTCACTTTATTATAACTACTTATTTTTCTGTGCTTTAAATGTTTATTTACATATTTTGAGGAACTTTGTGTACTGTGTTCTGGGGTTACTCATCCACTCGTAGCATATGTTTAATTTTAGTGACTGATCAATCTCCTTTTGCGCCTATCTTGACTCTTGTTTTTTTTATGTTGAGGTGGCAGATCTAAGGCTGGCTCTACAGAGAGCTGAGCAACAGCAGGCCAAGAAGGAAGATTACCTGAGGGAGGAGATCAGTGAGTTACAGCAGGTAACTAGAGCACCTTATTTCCTGCTTACAGGAACTATAGAATACTGGAACTATAGGAACTATAAAATTTTGTAGCTAGATAAGAGACTATCCCACCCACCCCCTTTGAGACTTTTTTTCAAACATTTAGAGACAAATATCATAGAGACAAACCTTATCTAAGTTCTCATCTTGTCCATATCCTGATCCATATTCATCTTTATATAGATCCGTACATTTTCCAATATGATGTCATTAACGAAATTTAGCTACCAGTTTTAGCTACTTTGAATTGAAAGCAGTTTGCATCTTTTAAAAACATACATTTACAGAAATATTTTTTTATGTAGCTAGGACACATTAAACTAATAAAAGTGACTCGCGTGTAAGGGGTTCATTATTTGTTTTTCAAATAAATGCTTGTAAAATCTGCATACTAGTATGATTTCTAAAGGATGTTGTAACAGAAGACTGTAGTAATGGCTGCTGTTCAAACTGTTTTTTGTAATATTTCACAATAGTACTGAACTTTTGATTGCTGAGCAAAAAAAACATACTTAAGAAAAATCTTACTGACCCTAAGCTACTGAATGGTAGTGTCAGTTAAGGTTACGCTGAATTTCTGCTTTTCAACAGAGGTTACAAGAAGCGGAGACCAGAAACCAGGAACTAAGTCAAAGTGTTACATCTGCAACACGGCCCCTCCTTCGACAGATAGAGAACCTCCAGGCAACACTTGGGGCTCAGACAGCATCATGGGAAAAACTAGAGAAGAACATCTCTGATCGCTTAGGTAAGACTTGCCTGTTTTGATTGAGTATAGATGGCTTCTTTCATTTGCCTTAAATCTGATGTTTTTAACCAATAAACTACATGTGACACTGTCCAAATGTTTTAACTTGTCAAGTCAAGTCACTTTTATTTATATATTATTTATATTTTTTTATTTATTTAACAATACAGATTGTAGCAAAGCACTGAACATTATCAAGTAGGAGAACAGAGTAATGGTAATGTATAATGACGAGATT
>JAUMHI010000006.1:1251049-1284984 GCA_032359435.1 Enteromius unitaeniatus | reverse complement strand
ACATTTCATACATTTTTTTCATATAAAATGTACTTATGTCTCTGTCAAAAACATTTTGAGAAAAGTTTTGTATTACTACTGAAAAGCTTTGTCAGTAAAGGCTGAGGAGAAATATTATATTACTCAATGCATTATTATAATTTTTCCCAAGCATAAAGCAGTTCCAGCATATCACATATAATAAAGCACTTCTGAACTGGTAAGGGGGGACTTTGTAGGAAGCAATATATAGTATGACCTTTTGCATTTCATACAGTTGTGTTTTAAAGATATGGTGTGTGTCACTGGAATACGTGTTTAATGTATTTTTAGACATTGCTGGTCATTCCATTCCTTTTCTTAAATATCATACACATTTCAGACTGACCTTAGGGATTGTTTGTGTTGCACTGTGCTGCTTTTCTTTTTTTATATGTACATTTTTATATGGAAATATGTGTTAGTCTAGCTTTATAAAACCTCAAGTTACAATAAAGTCCAACTTAAAAAAGTTTCTAAAACTTCAAAAATGCTTTCTGTGACCCCATATTCGGTCCTGTAATGAAAGTTGGCTAGTAATGCTTCAAGAGAAGAAAACTACTTATAAATGTTCACCTCGAATACATGTCACCTGCTTGTTCTCTCTCATGACAGCAGGGCAGATGGTTATGCCACCTATAAATTTATCAGTAAAAACAGACTGACTAGTTGCTTTTGCATTTAAGGAATGCTAATGGTATTTGATAACTTCATCCATATTGTGATTTAAATTATTTGGATATGTTATTTTACTCAGCCACCTGTTATAACAGCTCTAAATATGTCATAAAGCATTATTACCACATTGCATTTACATTGAGGCATTAGCTGATACTCAAACACACCGTGCTGCATACAGAAGAGCCTGCAATTCGTGGAGACAAATCTTAGTTGTAATTGAGCACTCATGCTAGACTGGCTGAAAAAAAAAATTCAACGCTCAAGTGATTTATTTACATTCTACAACAGAAAAATAGAGCGTTGTGTTCATTATGTATGTACCGCTAGGTGAAGTAGGAAAAAAAAGTGTGAAGACTTGGACCCAGCAGCCCTTAAGCTACTTGTTAGACGCTGCTACTCTCATTAAATATACATGTTTTTTTATACTGGGTGGGTTATTATTATTAAACGATAGAGTTAAATCCATGCGCATACCTTTACATAACTTGTTTATTTACATACACAAATAATGTTAGCATTTCCTCTCTTGATCTCTTGCTGTCTTGCTCTGCTAACTGAAAATTAGACTTTGTATAATGTTGCAATTTCTCCAGCGGGGAAGAGAAGAGCTGCATGTGTTAATATTTGCTCTGAGCAAAACATTTTCCTTTTGTGAATATTTTTAGGACCTGCTTCTATGGGAAAAAGTAAAGCATCTTGTTTTTTTTTCTCTTTTTCCGCAGCTTCGTACCAGGTGAAGCAGGGAACCTGTGAGGTGGTGGCCATTCACCGGTGCTGCAATAAGAACAAGATAGAGGAACGTTCACAAACTGTCAAGTGCTCCTGCTTCCCTGGTCAGGTGGCTGGTACGACACGTTCACAACCTTCTTGTGTGGAGGGTAAGTGCTTTGTATGTGTTGCTAATTCCTCTATTGGCAAAAACAGCTATTCATACATTTCAGTTTTGAGGTGAAATGGCAACCCAGGCTTATTGGAAATATGTACCTCTGCATACATTTCTGCAACCCTGTACATATATCTGTACCTTGCTGCACGTTTTGCAGCAGTTTCGAAGTGAAATGTCCAGAGAGTGGCACTAAAACACACCTTTAGAATGTGATTGTGGCACTTTTTTATTACGTTGGTACAGGTACGTTTATTGTATGTGTTTTTATTATGCTGCTTAAGGTACATTTTGTGGCAATTCTGAATTCAAATATCCAGTGAGTGTTTGACTCCCTCTAGTGCTAACTGCAACTGAATCTGCAGCGATTTATATGTATAGGTACTTTTTTCAATTTTGCAGAAATTAATGCAGAGGCATGTAAAGGCAAAAGATTATTATTACAGGGGCAGATAATCAATGAATAAAGGCAATGTTTGAGCAATTTCTTGCAAAATACAATTCTACAACCTCAAAACATGTTTACTGTAATGCATATTTTTTAAACTGATACATTTTAATATCTGAAACACGTACTGTAAACTGCTCCAAATGTATGGCTTTTCTAACATAGTAGGCTTGCTCAGTAGCTCACCTGGTACAGCACTGCAATGTCAAGCGCTTGAGCATGAAACTTAAGTTGCGGGCAGAGTAAATTTATGGATCCACAGAGTGGATTTATTTTATAGCACCACCCAAATGTTTACACAAAGATGAAGGCGAAGCTATTATTCTTGCTCTGGTGTTGCTTCAGGTTGCTGGATGTCTTGGGGGTCTTTGTGAAAGTGAAACTACTTTGTTTGTGCTGCCGCTGTCCGCTGTCACCTCTGGCTTGCTTAGTTGGGGGCACCAAATTTCTAGTGATTATAGTTGTTTTGATGACAGAGACTATCTCTGCATTTAATAAATAAATAGTTAATCTTGTTATTATACATCACTCTGTTCTCCTATTTGATAATGTTCAGTGCTTTGCTACAATCTGTATTGTTAAAAGCGCTATATAAATAAAAGTTATTGATTTATTGATTGATTGAGAAACAAAAATGTACAGTATGTGGAAAATAATGTGTTTTTTTTTTACCTTAAACTGCATGAATACATTACACAAAATAAGGATCTTTTTAGCAACCTCATATGACCCCTTTAAAAATACAATATAAGAATTAAGTTAAGATTTTACCCTGCCAAATTTACCCTGGTATTATATCCGTTTTATGTGAGCCGTTCATGCATGACACAGGCACGTTACCATTTATACCTAATGTTAACCTGTCTCTTGTGGCCAATTGTGAATGGGTTTCATTGGGAAAAGTATGTGATTTTTGCAAACTATTAGATGTATTTTGATATCAAAGCCATTATCCGTGTGAAAAATGTGACTACACTGTCCTCCGGTTCATCTCTTCTCCATTACCTAAAGGTTTAGGACAAGAGAGTGTAGTTTGGGTGATGAAGGAGGTTTAAATGTGTCCCTTCGGTCATACTGTACGCTATTTAGTTATGAAGGCAAGAGGGCGAATGCTGGCAGCCATTTTTCTTCTTTGTCTTCTTTGACACCCGAGACAAAAGACCCCAATAGAAAGTAGGGAGGTTTGCACCAGGGGAGGTATTCCATGTTATGACTTTCATGGCTCTCTTTGACTATAGTTCCTGTAATGACAATAATGGTTCCTATGCACATTTTGTATTTTCCACAGATGTGAGGCTGTAGGATTGTATTATGGAGGCAAAAGGAATCTGATGTAACCGAGAGAAAGACGACCAAAAACTATAAAAAGAATAAAATACACAAGCATAGGGATAAATTCATCTGATTGTTATAAATTGTAGCTAATACTTTAATTATTTGGCTAATTAACAAGACAAGTAATATACATATACAATACATAATCTATATATTTGGAAAAAAGGATGGAAAGGCTACATTTCTAGCAGTCAAAATAACACCTATAATGTCACACCATCATTTTGAAATCATTTGAATATGCTGATTTTCTTGTTGTGATGCTTAATATCGCTGTGAAAAACATGATGCTGTTTTTCAGGATTTTGGCTAATTGAAAACCTGAAAGATTAGCATTCATTTGAAGTAGAAATGTTTTGTAACAATGTAAATGTTTTACTAAAAGCCTTTACTGTCGCTTTTTTAATGTGAAAACATTTCAACATACTGTACATGTTAATCTTTTATGCATTTATGTGCATGGGTGCAATATTAGACATTTATTCTTTGTTTTTTAAAACAGTTGGTATACACTCAATGTTAGAAAAAGAGTTGGAGAAGCCGTGTGTGAACTCACATCAGAGGTCATGTTAGCTTTGTGCTGATGTAAGAGAGAGTCAGTATGACTGACCTGTGTTTTTGTGCAGTGAAGGAGAGAGTGGTGTGGGTCATTTCCTCTATCAACAACGCTGGATCTCTCGATCCCTCAGGCCATCAGTCTCACTTTCTCCCTCAGGACCACACAGCCCTCTGGAGGGAGGTCACATAGGAACATATTCTCCACTTCTGAAGCTTCATAAATATCTAATACTCAGTGCAGAGCTGGAGAGTAGCTAACTAGAAGTAGTGACATGACTAACTACATTTTTCAGTAGATAAGAAACTGTAGCTTTTCTAGAAAGAAGCTTTTAAAAAATAATAAAAAATCGTGTAGCATGAGAAAATGCTTTGTGTCATAATATATTGCATCGGTTCTGTACTAAAGGTTCCATGTATGCAAAGCAAAGTAAGTAGGATTTTGACAAAAATATCATGCAGCACAACTGTTTCAACATAAAAATTATGATGAATGTGATGAATTAAGGATCATAAACATACAAAAATAATGTAATATTATTTTTTTAATTATTAAAGAATGTATAAGCAAATATACTGCATTAACATATTTTACATCCAAAAGCTTAGTACACTGATTATCCTACCACATACTAATTTGAACTACCTTACTTACTATTAATAAGCAGCAAATGAATGGACCTTAAAATTAAACAGAGTGACCATGTTTATATTTATATGATTGCCGTATTAGATATTTGTAATGTGTTGATCCTCTGTATGGCCATTAGAGGGCACTTTACTCATTCATATATAATGAAAACATCAGTGAGAGGCCCCAGAGGAGCCTTAGAAAGAGCAGAAAAAAACTTAATTGAAACCTTCAGACAATGAGAGTTGAGATATACCTCCTTATGGCAAATCAACTAGGATCAGAATTTGATCAATGATGCACTGAGAACTTGGACTTTAAATCTCATTCAATGAGAATGTAATAAATAAGGGATTAAGTATCTGTGCGGTCTGATGCAGAGGTCCTTTGGTGCTCTGTTCTGGCTGGGACTGTATCTCTAGTCATTCCTCTGTGAGCTCTTGAGTCTCTGCAGGCCTCTACCGACCTGCCCATTAAAATCTCATTAGAAGGAGCAAAGGGAAGGTGGAGAGAGATTCCCTTTGGCACTCTGTGGGGAGATCTGCTTCACTCTGCATGAGGGCCTCTCTTTCTGCCCTGTGTGCCCAGGATTTGTGCTCTACTTTGGGGCTTGAGGCGAGTCCCCTCTGAGCCTCTGCCATCTGTGATTTGGGTATCAGTGCTCAGCCACACATACAGAAACTTCAAAATTCTGTCTAATAAGTCCAGCATGTAGTTCATCTAGACATTTGTCATAGTCCATGATTCAGATATAAGCCTGGGTTAATTTTGCAGTCACACTTACTGTACACTATTCTGCTTATTTTACAGACAATACATAATGACATATTCATTTTTGAAATATTACAGAGTAAGCTAATACGAGCAACATGACATTAGCCCATCTATAAAAAAATTTTGCCAGTGATGGTCATATAGGGACTGTCTAAAATTATTTGAATGAATGAATATAGTTGAAGAGTAGGATCCAAGAAGTTTACAAATTACTTATAAACAACATGTTTTAGATTGGAGGGATTTGGATGAATTGGTATTCAGATTGTGGTTACAAATAATCTCCTTTCTCAGTGTTCCATTTGTTGAAGTCTATGACCTTTTAGTCTTATTGCCATTTGCCAGGTCAGCAACTAAATTCATAATAAATTATGCATTTGGTTTCAGGCAGGCATATGACGAATTCCTAGATCACCTGTAAAATGTGACAAACAAGCTTAGTACACTGATTATTCAATCAGTTCGGCCAGCAAATTTGAGTTTTCTCAGCAAATCTGCTTTAAAAAATGTTGTTTTGGTACTCTGGCTTAATTTTCTGCATTGATTCCATCAGTTGCTGCTGGGTCCTTGTAGAAACACTTGTTTAAACAGTGATTAGTCACACCAGTGTTGAATAAGATTAGAAACATGCAACCAAGAATAACATAGACTATTCTATGGCATTTACTATCAGCTCTATGTCTTGTGCCAATGTAAGACTGTAGTTACATTTATGCAGTAGATGTGGAGAAAACCCACAGTGATTTCATGGCAAACAGTGAGTGGTATGCTGGATTCGTGAGCTGGAATGCCTGCTGTTTAATAAATAGGTCGGTGGGGTCAGGTGTGTTTCCTGCACTGCTCTTCGAGCATATCCTTAAGGAGACAAATGTGCTGTTAGCCTGCGGAGAGTGATACTGAATTAATACACTGCATTAATGTGTGTCAAAGGCAGAATCTGTAGCTAAGCTGATAGTGTTGTAAATTAGGTCATTTCAAGCTTTGTGCTGCTGAGACGGAGTGCTGGGTAATCTAATAGACGAGTATAAATGAATTTGGATTGATACTAGGGAGTTTAGAGTCTCTGGCTCATTGTGATGCACACCCATATGCATATACGTGTACAGATATACATTATTTTTTAGCTATCCCTTTAAACTGAGGTATGGCAAAATACATGTTTATATTGTGCAAGTATGCATGTTTGTGAACTTTTTTTGTATACCTGTAAGCTTGATTCAATCGTCAAAACATGCTGAATTCTGTCTACCTAAAAAAGACAGTTTTGTATTGTGAAATTTCTGTGCCGTGAATGTCAACAAGTGGAATTGCAAAACAGAGTTGCTGCAGGGATGCATTATTTTTGTTAGCATTTTTAGCACAAGCTAGCATTTTAGCACTTATGGCACTTCCATTGGCAGTCATTGGGTTTTTTGAATTGGTTAAATTACAGACATTAAAGGTCTAGGGTTAACACAAGCTGAAGATATTTTCATGTTTTATTACTGATGTATTACTCTATTACTGCTTTTACTTGAAAAATGTCATCCCCGCTGAAAAAAACAGCATATGCTGGTCAGGTAGCTTTTGAAGCTGGGATGCTTTTACAGCAGGGATCTTGTACTTGCTATTCCACTTTTTCAGCCTTGTTGTGTTATATCACAATCTTGCAAACTATACATACTCAAACTTTCAGAGACAATATTTTAGGGACTGAAAGGTCCGTTGAAGCTTACGGATCGTGATGCTGCGGTGTAGTTTGTTTATAGTCTATTTAGCTTTTGATGACTGTATTTAAGCTTCTAATATTACTGAAAGTTGTGTTAATATGAAATAATATTGCCAGAGAGCTTTTTATTTTTATTTTTTGCTACAATCTAAAAGCCTATTGGTTTTTTTGTCTAGGGGAACCAGGCTGATGCTAAATTTTGCATTAGCTTACAAAAATGTGCTCTATGATGATGGTTTTCGAACAGGTTTCTCAAACATTCTCTCTCTCTGCCTTCGGTTGGACAAACAGATTGTCCCGTCTCAAATGCACACCATTGGTTGATGCTGTATTGGGATTCTGAAATAAACATTGAATTTTTGATGTTCAAATCAGTTTACAAATGGCTACTTCGAAACTTAATAAACATGCCAATCTTAAGTTCTCAAGCACACAAGTTAAATTATGATTGTTTTTCCTGTTTGTGACACACGCGTCACATTGAATAGTGGCAATGTTTGTTGGTTTGAGAGAGAAAGTCTGCATGATTTAGAATACTTATGATTACCACATGCTGGCTTTCCCCACCAGGCCCACTACAACATGCCACAAACCCCAGTGCCAACAATTACAAAAACAAACAAGAAAAGACAGACAGTGAGATACTTTCTCAAGATGTCTGACATGCTGTTCTCATCCCATCTTGCTCTCTGCTTTTTCTTCTCGCCAGTTTTTTCCAAGCTGTCCTCTCTCTCTCTTTCCCTCCGTTACTCGTTCTACTTTTCCTGCAGTTTCCTCAGCCACCACATGATGTCAGACACATTTCAAGCAAGGCCTCTTCATACCTCTGAAATGAGGGTAGCAAAAACATTTCTACGTCCTGGATAGTCACATCTGTAGCAATGACTCTGTCTAAATCCAACAAGGCACCATACATGGAATCAAAGCTTGAATTAGGGCCTTCATATCCTCACACAGGGCTTTTCATGACCTAGAATAGAAAGACCATCAGTGTCATGCAGTTGTCCCTGCCACTTCAGCACTAAAAGTAAAAAAAAAAAACCTTCCAAGTATGTGGGCTTTGGCCAAACTCTATCCGGTTAAATGCCTAAATGGTAAAGTGAGAGATTTGGTGTGGAAAAGCTGAAAAAAGGATTCAGATAAAGGTGTCCACAACTGCAAACCCAAAGCCATTTAAGTCCTGAAAAGCTTTAGCAGCTCAGCTGGCCTTTTTCTTTGGGGAAGTTTTATACCCTCAGTCTAAAACACCTGCTCTAACGTTTAAAAAACTAACCTGTTTGTAAAATGTAACATTTCTGTTTTAGCAAAAGCTTCATTTTGAGCATCATTACTCCAGTCTTCATGATCCTTCAGAAGGATCAGATACTTCATTTTAATATGCTGATTTCCTGCTCTGTAAACAAGCACGTCCTGATTTTGCTGAGTTAGGCGTGTTCCTGGATTAATATTTTGTTGACCCTGGAACAACATTTTATTCCAAAATTTTAGTTTTGACCATATCTCGACACCTAAACCTAACCCTACCCATGGGTAATGCCTAAAATCAGAGGAAATGATAGATGACTGAAATTGATGTACAAGCACCAAACACTGATTGTAAGCCTAAACTTCACAAAAAACATAATCTGATTCTTCAGATCTGATTGGCTAATCACAATGTTGTTTCAGGGTCAATAAAGATGTTGACCCAGGGACACGCCGAACTCAGCAGAATCAGGTTATTATTACTCAGCAAAATGATCTTATTATTATCAATATTGAAAACATTTGTGCTGCTGAATTTCTGTGGAAACCATTATGCTTTTTTTTTTTATTAAATAAGAACAGTGTTTGTTTGAGTTAGATGTCCTTTGTAACATTATAAATATTTTTTAATGGATCCTCACTGAATAAAAGTTTTAATTTACTTTCAACTCCAAATAGTAGGGTTCATATACCGTTTACTTCCAATCTTTTTATTGGTATTTTGTGTGATAACACAGATTAAAAATGATAACACTGTAAACAGTAGGATATTACCCATTAATAATCATTTCATTTAAATTCATATTAACTCAGAAAACAACAACAATTCAAATAGAATATAAATAAAATAAAAATAAAATGAAATAGATATAATTAACCAATATATTAAGTAACCAACTAAAGGTAAAAGGAAAACGAAATCCTTCTAACATGACAAACATTACATGTTACCAGTCACAGGTGCACAAGGTAGGCCTTTAATAAAGTCCAAAAAGGATCCAAGTCTTATACCTATATATATATATATATATATATATATATATACTTCAGATGCCTACTACATACAAATAAGTGATTTACCATACATATTATACACTAAAGACTCTACTATATATGTGATATGCTGTACAATACAATCAAATACAATATACAATCTACGAAATATGCTGTTCAAAACAGTACACAAGTGACATAAAACACATGACAACAATTGCGCATAAATTTAAACATTATGTGCATAAAATTATGTAAGCATAAAATGACAAGTGCTGGTGTAGTATAGTTGAGATCTTGACCATGATAAATTTACTTTTACACAATGAAATATTGCACAGTAAAGGATATAAGCGAACCAGAGAGTGAGCATCTGAACATTTCAAGTCTGATACAATAAATAATGTAGCTCATCTAATAACTCATCTGACCAAGATTGTAGTGTATCAAATGTATCAAATGCACCTGAACAGAAGGTTGCCAGCTGTGGACATGTCCAAAACTTATGCTGGTGATTGGCAGGTGAATGTTTGCAGCTGTTAGAGGCATTTAACCAACTGGGAATTGGTCCAGTGAGCTCTGAATAGTATTTTACACAAACTATGCCTAGCATATCTAATAAAGACAAATAAACTAAAAAAGACCGATGAAAAGAAGAGAACAGTCAAACCAGGACTAACATTGAAATCTTTTTAAACTATTGTGGGCTTATTTATTGTGCAATTTTTTTTATTGAATTTATATTAGATAATCTGGTGAGGAAAAAAAAAGTTTTCCTATAGATTTATGATTTATGATTTTTACTGACAAGCTGTAAATATGTTTCTAAATGTGCAAGCGGTTGTTTCTTTGTAACAAATGCTATATTGATTAATTAAAAGAAAAAAGCCATGGCCTGGTACTGATTAATAGGCTATAGTGTTATTATAACAAATGCTACAGTTAAAAACTACTGCTTTTCAGATATACAGTACTAAAAGATTGCATAGATTAAATCATTAAGAGTCTAACGAACTGTTAAGGAGTAAGAAATAAACAAATCAATATAAGAAAATGTTAAGTTAGCTTGACTTCTCATGACATGTTGAATTAGCCCATAAGTGCCTAAAAAATATCAAACACATTGCATATATATCCTGTAAACCAGTAATTGCTAACTAAGAGATTTCTTAATTCAATGTTTCCTAAATTGTTCCAAAATTATGAGGTACATATACAGTGAGACATGTTAGTTCGGGACCAAATGTTGAATTCTTGTTCTACAAAACCTGTAAATTAAAGAAAAAAATGTATTTTGATCATTTTGTCAGATAATAACGGGTTGAAGAAGAGGTGTGTTTAATGTGAATTTAAATCATGACTCTGAGCTCTCCACGAACAGCGAACACCCATGACCAATGTTTATCTTCACAGCAGTTGTTATTGGTTGCTAACAAAAGAATGCACTCATATTATTGTGTACGTTTGTTTAGTCTCAGAAGTCACACTCACGCAGACAAATTATGGAGAGCTCTCAACAGTAATGAAAACATCCTTTCATAAGGTTGCCATTACACCTAATAATGCCCACATTAATGCTAATTATGCACCCACTGATTCTCTGAACCACTGCAGTCAGACTGTGGGCTTCACACAGATGCAAAGACACACACACAGTCATTGCCTTTGCAACTGCTTATTTTGTTGATTTACAAGCACTGTCATTTGACTATAGCTGTCCTGTTCTCCAAATCTACATACACATATGCTGTATGAACCCCTGCTTTCATGTCCTGTAAGGCGTTCACTCATGGTGCTTGAGAGGATTTGTGCGTGTTCCTTTGCATAATTCCATGTAAAGCTGGTTTTTGCTGTGTATATCCTCTCTCCTTCTATTATTGAGGACAATGGGCTTGTGACCGGCTCTCTTATGGACACACTCATCTCAATGAGCCTCATATGAACAGACTATTGATCGGCTTCTCAATGCTGGATTTGGAGTGAACTAGGCTTTCTTGGAAGTGACACAGCAGTGCTTGGACTGCTCAGAAGACTGGAAAAGCTGAGTAGCAAGGGTGTTTTCAACTGCATTGGTAAAAACTTCTATTTAGGTTTAATAAACCCTTTGATCTAAAATATTTATGTTTATTTAAAACTTTTATGTATTTAAGTTAAGATTTGAATAATTTAAAACTCCTTTGCATATTTATGATTCTTTAATGTTGTTTAATAGTCACAACATGCAGATAAACAAGTGTCTCGTTTTTATTTGAGATATATATATATATATATATATATATATATATTAAGCTTTCATTAGTTCACATGAACCACAGTTGGGGAATGATGTTAGCATTGCTTTAAAAAACATTACATGCGGTAACATTAGCTCAACCAATGGTGTGGGTTTCAGCAAGCCTTACTTCCAACAAAAAATGACCCTATAGGTTGTTTGTGCAAGTACCTTATTACGACCTATATTTATGTTTTAAGGGTAAGCATCCTCTAGGGGGCGTAGAAATAATGACAGTATCTTATTGTGTCTGTCGTCATGAAATGACCTATGACTGTGATTTCCAATCAAAATGCGTGTTTTGTTGAAATGCAGACTTTTTATTGATCTCACAAGGATAAAAACATTTTACTAGGTGTAATTTGTACGAATGACCACACCGAACCCCACCCCGAAACCTAAATCAGGATTTATTGGTTTTTTTGAGCATACTGTATGTCCTGTGGGTTCGCACCAATGATCGCACGATCATGTCTCGTCTTATAACGTATCACCCTAAAACGTGAGGCACATACAATTGTACAAAACATTAATATGCAAATGTCCTGTTGCTGATAGGGGCACAATTGTAGTATATGTATTTCAATGCCATTGTACAAACGACCTATATGGGCGTATTGGTTATAGGACAGGTTGGTTTCAGCAACTCAGATTTAACACTTAGATCATATTAGATGTGATTAAGCATTGGAGAAGACCTCATGTGATGGAGATTGCTGTTTCCGATGTACTGCTATTTAGAGGGGATAATGGAGCATCACTTCCTGTGTTGTAACAAATCAAGCTGCTAACAAAATGATTTTTTTCACACTATTATCTTCTTGTATGGTGTTAACAATTGTTTATTCAGCCTGTGCTTCAGCAGAAAATTCTTGATCTTTTATGTAGTTTCCTCTGTGTTTCTCAGTTGGGAAGTAATGCAATCTGAATTAGTCATATTAGTTGTTTTGCTTGCCATTGCAGGTCAAAGCAACATCTGAAATAATATTGAGATTATTTTAATATATAATTTTACCCATCTCTTTTTCAGCTTCCATCGTGCTGCAGAAGTGGTGGTGCCAAATGCACCCATGTTTGGATGGCGAGGAGTGTAAAGTTCTTCCAGATCTTACTGGCTGGTCCTGCAGCACCGGTAACAAAGTCAAAACCACCAAGGTGAGTGGGTCAAATAAAAGTGAGTTGCATTTTGCTGACGTGCTTTATTTGGTTCTTAAGGAACTATGGGTTACACTGATTAAACACCTGGTTGCAATCTGACAAATGCTATATTTAAGTCCAAAAAAGCCAGGTTGGCAGAGAAACTGTTTTCTGCCCATGGAAAGAGAACCTTTTTGTTGCCATAAAAGTACCCTTTAAACAGACTTTTCTAAGAGCTACTATATATGCCAGCAAAACACTCCCCAGAAGTATTCTCAAAGGGTGCTTCTTTGAGGACCCCTTCTCCCAATGCCTTTTTCTCAGGCAAACCATTCTTCAAAGAAACGTTTTGTTGAGGCCTAACTTTTATAAGATGGTTCTCTGAAGCTACTGAGAGAACAAGAAGGGCTATGTTATGATATAAAAATTGTCATATACAGGGTTTTGTAAAACAATTAAACACAACTTAACTTAAAGTCAACATTTGTAAAATGTACCCGGTTTGATGGGCCCAATTCTTTTTTTTAAATTGATGCTACAGTATGTTATAGGCAGATGCATCACAATTTCTAAATGAATCAGCAAAGCTTGAACATATATAACATTTCAGAGTAACTCCACAGAGTTTGTGGCTCAGCGAATAAATCCCAGAGGATTTCAGTCATACAGAGAAAAGTTTCAAAGAAGAATTTTCAAAAGCCGAGCCTAGACAAACATGCAGAGACAACATTGTTGGTCCATGCTAGCTTTGACTTAAAAAAGGCATAAAAGCAAGCAGGAAAATGGACTTATTTGCAATTAAATATGTCATTTTGTGCATTAGCTCATCTAAAACTATGGTTTAATACTTCAAAATGTCAGTAATGTCAGGTAAATGCTTACCTCATAAATCGAAATAAAGATTAGAAATGATACTTTGAGACATAAGATGTGCTTCTTTTTGTTCAGTGAATGCCGGGTGACTGCTGTTTCATGCAGTTGTGACATACAGGTGAAGTATTAAAGAAATAACGGTGCGTGAGAACACAACTGCCGTAAGAATAATTGCTCAGAGTTATAAAGTAACAGCAGAACATCTGTTGTGTTCATTAAAATGCATTATGGCTATGAGCTCCGCTGAGGCTTTCAAATTAAGAGTCCTAATTAAATTGGTAAGAGGTAGAGACAAGAAATGAATGACGGCTCTGGGTTTACATTCAGGATTAATGACTCTGTTTATTGAGATCTTTATTGGCTGAGCTGACTGTCAGTGGGCGAAGACCCGCCTTCTGCCACCACAGGAACCAATGGCTTGCAGTCAGTCATAGATGGGAGGCGGGAGGGTGTGTCTTACTCCAGTGAGCATTAATTCTGAATTTAATAGCAGTGGAAATGGAACAGTAACCAGCAGGCTTCAGCGCACATGTCACAGGAGATTGTGGCGGTGAGCCAGGATACATCTTGTGTTCTCTCTGTCTCTTTCCATCTGCTTTCTTATATCTTTACATTCTCCTCCTGTACCATGCACTTAATATCTGTCCTGACTCGTTATGTTTTTATTATCCTTTTTGCTGTACAGCTGCCGTACAGCTTAATGTCTCTTTTCAACATCATCTCATGAAAAATTTGTATGCATTTTGTGTAAAACGTTCTATAAAACGTACATTTACTTAAGTTTTTACAGGCGCTAAAGCATACAACGAAACTAGTTAGACCGAAACGGCAAAGGCCGTGCCTCACTGTAGAGCTCATTTCAAAATCAAATGTTGCCGCTTCAAACGACAGCAGGATAATCGAACGCTCATTGGCTCTCGCCTGCATTCATCATAGATTGCAACATACCATGTTTCTGGTGAAGTGTATGCAAATATCTTCACAAATTCACAGAAAGGATCGGGAATATAATCTGGAGAATATTTTCAGCGATTAACAACATTATTTTTTCTCTGCACCTTACACAAACCTACTGTATTCCGCCAGAGAGGACTGCACCTGCAAAACATCATCATTTGGGTTACTTTTGGTGCTGCTTTTCGACATTTTTGCAATAAATAAATGATTGTAATTGCATTTATCTGTCTGTCATGTTTTTCTTATACTGTACAGAGATAGTTATGTTTAGGTTTATTTAGCAAATATTTTACATTTAACTAAATATATGCAGTAAATTAAGTTGTAAACATTAAAACGCGTCTAAATTGAACGTTTTAGCATCAGTAAAAACGTTCAAAAATGTATGTTTTATGCATGTAAATGTCTCGTATTAATGTTTAAACATGAGATCAGGCTGCTCTTAAGCATCTGAGCATCTATTTCTCTAAATCAGTATAAATATTTTTTAAATAATTTAAAAATAATAGAATTTGTTTAGTGTTTGGAACTGTAATTAAAATGTTTAAATCATTTAATAATTTTATACAATTAACCAAGGAACAATTGTATATTTTCTTTCTTGCCCCATTGACAAGTGTTTTTTAAGCATAAGGATAAAATTATCCCTTTTTCTTCACAGGTCACTCGATAGCAAGAACATGGTTGCACTACCAAGAGGCCCAAGACTCCTTATCAACTGCTAATGGAAAAGAAGACCCTCTTGTTTAAGACACTGTCATTGCAGAGGATTCCACGCATGTGAAAGATGGACAAACTCACTGACAGACTATAGATGGCTACCTTGCTTTGACAGAAGACACGAGGATAGACAAGGATCTCTGTATAAACCTGAGGTTTGACTGAAGATGCTGGACATGTGCTCCTATGAGAGACTGCATTTGACAGCTTTTTGTCAGTGACTTTTTGAACTTCCACTGGCTCTCTTGTGTGTATGTGTGTGCATGTGTGAGACAGATAGTAGAACGTGAGACTTGTAGGACAAACTGTGGTCAGTTCAGACCTGTTTTGGAGCTTGTGTGTCTGTGTGTAAGTGTGTGTTAGTCAGGTTGATGATGATGAGACAGTAGTTGAACACTGTTTATCCAGCTTTCCAGCACACAGCAAACTTTATATTCATGTGTAGGGTGGGGATTGCTCTGAATGGGTGATTCACAAGTTATCAGTTTGCTATTTTGGCTCAAATGTTTCCTTTAAGTCATTTTGCACTTCTAATTAGGGTTGCTTAATAGGATCATAACAACAAATATAAAATCATGGGCTAATTTTTTGCACTAGATAAGATCGTATGGAGACGTTTTCCGTTTTCTAGTCTTTTACTGTCCGTGTAAGATGGAATTCAAGAGAGAAACATTTACTAAGCTTCCTTCCACAAATGCGCAAAGTAGAAATGCAAGTGATGTAGCCATCAGTAAAACAATGGTAAACTGCAGTAAAATACAGCTCCTCTTTGCTGTAAAATGTTACGTACATAATGTGAGCTTTACAGATGCAATCCCCTTCAAAAAACTGACAGCTGGCTAAAAACATCTATGTTACTCTGTAAAAAGATCTACAAAACCACTTAAAGGTGCACTAAGTAATTTTTTTACTAGATGAAAAATCTAAATAAATGATTATTACTTAAAAACGAAAGCTGTTAAATTCTACAAATGGCACATCGGACCATGATGCTTTGATCACATGACTTGCCAAATACAACTCAATGGCAACCCCTATTACTAGACACTCTTGGTTTCAGAATAAATTAATAAGAGGATACCAAATGCATCTGTATATAAAAAAAACTTTTACAGAAAAACTTTTACAGTACATCCAGGCCAGTAGGTGTCAGTATAAAAGTGATCTGTAAGTGAAACACAACCAGAAAGTTACTTGGTGCACTTTTAAACAAAGAAATATTTTTTAATTTATTTTTTTTATAACATTCTGCTTTCTGGTTTAACTGTGACTCAAAAGTACTATGTGAAGTTCTGAAAACAGGCTAGCAACTTGCCGACTGAGATGATGACATGTTTAAAGATAGGCTCCAATGTGAAGAGGCATAAATTATGCCCAATACTGCAACGAAATAAAGTTTGAAATAGAATCAGCTCTACCATTTATCACTGGTTTTCTAATCTCAATGTGTTCCTCCACAGACTCTAACCTAACCTAAACTTGAATTCCAAACTCTAATCAGCCCTTTTGTTGGCTCTTGCCGAGCATTACCTTTTCCAGGGTTGGATCGAGCTTGCAGAAAGACGTTGTCCGTTGTGTCTTTATCTCTGAATGTCTTTCTCAGGGCTCTGGTGGCTTGTGAAGTGTCGAATTAGGTTTTCTCTCTACAAGACAGCCCTGTACGCTAGGCTCGCCCTGGGCCTGCCCAGACGTCTTCCAGGCTTCAAAGCCCCTTCAGACTACAACCGTCTGCTTTGTGAGCTGTGATGAATGTATCAGAACCACTGTGATTCCAGTGTGGAGCCATGGGAGATAGGGTCGAGTGCCATCTCGAATTCTCATTACTGAAGCCCAGGATACCGCTAGCCCTCTCCTGGGATGGTTCGGGTGTATTTTTAGGTCTGCTGCTATTGGGAAAAGCTCATCTTGTTCTCGTTTCAAGTGGTCAACTGGAAGTGCGCGAGCGATGACTAAACATTTTCTCAGTTTTTTTTTTTTGCAAAGGTGTGTATGTTTGTGTCTGTATGCATATGTTATCTACAGAGCCATCTAAAGAGGCTTTGTTGTGTCGGGACGGCCTCCCGGGAAGCAGAAAGCCGCTAAATCCTGATGCGGACATGGAATATAGCCTCTTTGCTCGTCATCCCGAGAGGCGGGCGTGCTCTGAGGATGAACCTGATACGTCGTCTGACCCAACATCACTTTTGGTTCAAGAATCAATATTTGAAGACAATTTCTGCACCACTCCCTAGTGGCCACAGCCTGTTGTTGCAGATCCGGCCTGTCACCGAGAGAAGAAAAATGAGATGAGAATCGCCAGTAGGTCAGTGATATTTCAAAGCAGAGCTGCACCGCATTTTTTGACATGGTCGAGTGGTATTGGCAGAACAAATACACATGCGAGTCTATGATACTCAGATGATGCATATATATACACCCACTGTTTTCTATACCTTTAAGCTCTTGAAACAGCCTGGGAGGAAATGTGCCATGCATGACCCACGATTTCGATTGGCGGATCGATGTTCTGCTCTGCCGGGCGACTTGAACCTTTCGTCAGAATAAAGAAAAAGAGAACACCAATGAGTAGGGCGATTTCATAAGTGAGTTTACTGTTTGTGCTCAAATCTGTCCACGTCCCAGGAGCCTACTTAAACACTGGCTCACTTTGTGGGGTGGCACGTACCCTGCCTTCTCCTCAGCAATGAAAAGAAACAAAACCTAAAGCAAAGATAAACATAAGCAGTGCGGGCTGTCATCCGTTGTTGAGTTTAATTCACATTTGCTCGGAGTGAACGTTTCTTACGGCTGTGTTTGTGTAGAAAGTGAATTGAAACCCTGATATAAACAACTGATTATCATGTGCTATGAGGGAGCCGTTGTAAACACCAGGACTGGGGAATGTTTATTACAGAACTGAGCACACATGCTGAATCGTCCCCAAACTCGGAATGAATTTGAATGACATTCCCTTCATATCCAGTTCTTGAGAATTCTCCACTGGCACCGCTGTCACAATACAATTTGTCAAAGTGCTACAAAGCATAAATAATCTATGATGTAAAATGCTTAGATTGAATAATTTATGGATACTAGACTATGAAATAATGAAAAGTAAGTATGAAAAGCAAATGACATCTCGTCTGGTCTTTGAATTAGAGTGATGTGCTGCTTGCTTTGACAGCTGAAATTAATTACTGCATATGACGACCAGCTACAAAGAATAATTGCTGTTCCGGGCATTTGCAAGGAGATGTAAAACTTGGATTTTGAGGACACATGGGAAGAATTTTTCAAAGATTAATGACATTGCAGTATGGTCTGAAGACATTGGTTTTTGACGTATGCAATAAAACTTTTGAATATTTTAAGATGTTCTAGATAAAAGTTGTGGCAGGTTAACTAAGGCTAATCGTGACAAGAAAAGCAAACTGCACGGTCTCAGTCTATTTCCAACAATTAAATTTAGGTGCTAATATAAAATTAGTTGTGTTAGGGGTATTTACACACAACGTGATTTCCGCAAAACTGTGAGGCAACTGTGAATAGGAAAGAAGGCAAGGTCTTGAGATGCATTTATTTATTTATTTGTTGTTAAGTTGAAATTTAACTTGTTTTTAGAATGTTATGTCATGCATGAGAGGCTGCAAGACACATTCACAGTAAAACATGTCAATTTAGCACACATTTACATAGAAAAACAATGGAAAACAATATAGTGGAGTGCAAAAGTGTTCAAGGTGGTTATATTTATATACTGAACATGTTTTCCATCAATAACATGAATCGCAGACAGTTATATTACATGTTGCAAGACATGTCTTTTTTAAATGATTTTTCTGTCTTCTGCATGTAAACAAGGCTCAAAATAAATTATGTAATTATTGTTTTCTTTGCGCACAAAAAGTATTCTTGTAATGTTAGAACCCCTGAAGTCACAGGAACTATTTTACTGATCTCCTTACTGTTTCTGTTTGTTGATCATCTTAATATAATCTCAGTTTCCATCAAAAATATCTTAATTTGTGTTCCAAAGGTGAACAAGTAATGACTGAATTTTTGGGCGAACTAACCCTTTACAAAACATTCTGTCAGGTGGTGTAAGGAATGTTCTCTCTTCCTTTCTCTTTTTAAATTGTCTTTAACATTTTTTAAAAGAATTACCAACAAAGTTTTAATAAAAACTATTTTTTTATTTTTAGTTATTTCAGAAGAAATAAGTGACTGTATTGTGAATTATAATAAGCCTATATTGTAAATAAAATTAAAAGCTTAAGGGCATTGTTATTGATGTGTGCAACCCCTTAAGCTGTAATTTTATTTACAATATAGGCTAATAAATAATACATAAAAGGCTGAATGTAATGCTAGTGTTTCGTAAGAGAACGTGAGAAAGTGAACATTCAAAGGGTTGGCGAGACACAGCCTGTGACCCTGAAACCATTAGCTTTGTTTGTCTCTTCGTGGTACAATAATCCAAATCTGTTATCTCACAAAACCAATTAACCATACTAGCAGTCTATGTTGACCTCAGTGTTTGCTTTGGATATGAGGTTCAGGAACATCCCTGATTCATTATCCTCAGATACCACCCTGCTTTTCACTAATATGTGCCAAGGGAGGTGCCAATGTGACCGAGCTTGATAACATAGACGCCTGTGGGCACCCACTTTCACTCGTGGCCAGGGTTCTGGTGCTGGAAGCACATCGACATGGCACAGCTAGTGTGTCGAATGGGATT
Organism: Enteromius unitaeniatus; assembly: GCA_032359435.1. Taxonomy (NCBI): domain Eukaryota; kingdom Metazoa; phylum Chordata; class Actinopteri; order Cypriniformes; family Cyprinidae; genus Enteromius; species Enteromius unitaeniatus. Next base: position 1,265,034 of record JAUMHI010000006.1, on the reverse strand, counting down.
GAGGCAGCAGATATTGCGACATTCATTACATCTGTTTGCTTTGAAATAGAGCTGCGGTAATGGAGGAACCTGGTGTATTCGCATTAAGTGCACGTGTTTATACGCTTAATCTAGCTGCGCGTGATGTTTAGCTTATGTCTCATCTATATATGTATGACCATATAGGATATGTGCGTAAATGGATCAAAATGTGCTTGTCAGTGATAAAACTCATGCACACGTGATATTGCGCCGTTCAATTGTGTTTCTTACATATGTCCATACAAGCGTGTAAGCGATATCACCTGAGGCTTGTAACCAAGCCGCTCTTTCAGTCTCTCTTCCTTCCGCTGGTATCGTGACAAGAAGGACAGATTTCCCATTGTCACATACAGCATAAACACAAAATGCCAAACAACACTTCATAAATCACACAAACACACAAACCCGATATGCGTTGAGACTCCACAACACATCTTACAAAACCTCTGGAAATGATGTAATACGATATGATTGGATCTGAAAACATGTAACCCAACACAGCCTGGGAGTATGTCTTTTTAAAGAGCTATTTAAAGAACTTTGCCCCCAAAATTGTGGAAATATGATTTACTGCCTTTCCTAATTACTGTCAAGGAGGCAGCGTGCAGGATAAGATTTAGAAACCGCAGTTAGAAAACGACCCACGGCAACGTTTGGGTACAGTGCTAAACAACTGCCTGGGAAAATTTTGTTTTCTCTGGCACAGAACAAGTGTTGAAATGTTTGTTGTTAGTGACGTTTTTTCCCCCTTATATCTATCATACATTATTCATAATTCATGCCCAGAATACAGGATTTGTAACCGTTTAAAAGATTAATAGCTTGTTTACTTGACAAATTGTGTCTGATTTCATGGGTGGGAGAAGGGAAACGCTTGGAAATGATGGCGTTTGGAGCATTAAATGAACATATTTCTCTGTAAATTTAAACAATTAATATTGTCTTTGAATTACTAACAAGTAATTGAGTATTTTCTAATGTACATAAATGTGTAGCTACTTTCTTTCTTTGATTCCTTCTTCATACATCTAGCAGTTTTCCTTTTCTTTTTTACCACCTTCCTTCCTTTTTTCATCATAATCTGTGTTTCTTTACTTTCCCGTACTTACTACTTTCTATTTTTCATTCGTATCTTCTCCACTGGTTTCTCTATCAGTCCTTTTTCTTAATTCCTTCCATTATTCCACATTTTTTTATATTTTCTTAAATCCTTTCTTTCTGTATTTTCATTTTCTGTCCTTTCATCCATCCATTTCTCCATCTGTCTGTTCTTTTCTTTTTTCTTACTTTTATCATTTCTTCAATTTTCTTCTTCCTTTTCACTTTCTTGCTTTTTTCTTTTATCAAATCTTTAGTTCCTACCATATTGTATTACTAGCATATTTCTTCCTTCTGTTCATCCCTCCCTCTTTATGTCCATTTTTTCATTCTTCCTCCCACCCATCAGTTCCTTTTTATTAATGTCCTTTCCTCCTTACCTTTTCTCCCCTTCCTTTATTTTCCTTTGTTTCTATTCTCTATTTCTACCGATGGCCCCTCCATCTGCCATTTTGTCCCTTACCTGAATTCAATTTTCTCTTATCTACTTCTTTAAATTCTTTTAATTTTCTTTTACTCCCTTTCTGCCTTTTTTCTTCCTTCCAAGAATGTTCATACTGAAAAAAAGGGAGAGGGGAAAAGTGAGAGAGGCAGATTACAAATGTCTTCCACTATTTGCCTGGCTGTGTTTTAAATCCAAATACCCTTTCTGTTGCTCTGTATTAATTATTGCATGTTTAATTATAATGGATGTTTGCGTTTATCTCATAAATGTGTCTCTCTCTAATTTTCATGACATTTACTGTCCCAGTTCTTATTTCTAGAGAGTAAAATTCAGGACTTTTGTGCACGTGTTTTGTGTGAAGGGATGTGTGTGTCTCCTTCTTTCTGTTTTGATCTTTCTCTTTCTCCACCTCTGAAGGTGTTGGCAGGCTTATCACGTTTAATATCTTCCAGCAGAAGAAGTGTATTTAAGATCGCAGAGTGTGATCGAGATAAAGATCCTGTAGTGGATACAGTGGCAGAGTGCACAGGAATGGAGACCTATGCGTGCACTTACATAACTGAGCAGCTGATTGACTGAACGAAACATGGCATGTGGTCATGTCTCCTCAGAGGTCACAGTGGTTGGTGAACCAGTGATGCTTCCTTGTTAAAGAAATAAAAACTGATATATAAAAATATTCTTAAAGAAACAGTTTGCCACAGAAGTCTATCCAGCTTGCACCTAAATCTTCTAGACCTTCGATCTTTTGAGGGAACTAGACTGATTTTAATTGTTGTTCATTTGTAATATTCCTCTCCAGTGAGCTGCCAAAACCAAATAATTTAGTCAGTGAAAAAAGCTTTCTTTAGCATTAGAGATACAAGACAATTATTGAAATTTATGTTGCAGTATTCATACACGTTCTCTTATCCAGTCCTTTAAATTCTTTTAATTTTCTTTTCTCCCCTTTTCTTGGATCTCTTTAATATTTCAGTAAAAATTAAATAAAATGGCATTTCACAGAAGGGACTGTTAAAATGAATTATTATGCTGGTCTAATTGGATCTGATGCGGGAAACACAAAATCACTTTTCTCTTTGATTAGCACTATTTTAAAGCCAATTTTCAGAGTTTTCAAACTCTCATACATACTCTTTTAAATTGTGTGAAGAATTTATGTTCTTTTTTTAATTGAATTAATTTATCAGCAAATGGTTCCACCTAACTCTGTTTGTAACACTTCCCCTGGTCAAGTGTTATCTTTATCTTGTGTTTCTACCTTTTCTACCTTTAAACTATCTACTGTAGAAGAAGTATGTTATATTGTACAAAAATCTAAATCTGTCACTTGTCAACTGGACCCATTACCGACTCACTTGGTTAGCTTACCTTTGCTCTCTTTTGCAATTACAGGCATCATGCATGCTTCACTTCTTTCTGGTATTGTTGCTACTGGTTTTAAAACTGCAGTGATAGCACATTTTCTTAAGAAAGGGCTTGACTCAAGTAATTTTGACTATATCGTCCTATTACCAATTTGCCATTTTTTGTCTACAATTCTTGAAAAGATTGTTGCTTCCCAGCTTTGTGGTCATCTCTTCAGTAACAGTTTATTTGAACAGTTCCAATCTGGGTATCGTTCACAGCATAGTGTTGAGTTATCAAATGATTTGCTACTAACTGACGATTCTGAAGTTTTATCAATTCTTATACTTTGTTGATCTTAGCGCAGCATTTAATACTATCTCAAACACCATACTATTAAACAGATTGGAATCTATTGGAATTACTGGTACAGCCCTTTCTTTGTTTTGTTCCTATCTTACAGACTGCACACAATTTGTACAACAGTTTCAATCAACCACTACTCCAGTTGTCACTGGTGTTCCACAGGGCTCTATTTTGGGACCTCTTTTGTTTCTTATTTATTTTTTTCCAATGGGCACCATCTTTAGGAAACATTGTTACGCATATGACACCCAACTTTATCTCTCCTCTAAACCTTCTTCAACATTTCTCCCTTCTGCTCTTGTTGAGTGCCTCGACTATTATTCAGTTTTTCTCAAACTGAATAATAGTAAAACTGATATTTTTCTTGTTGGTACAAAAACTACATTAGGTAAATCAAACATGTCTTTTCTTTTATTTGATCATTTTAATGTTCCATTGTCTAACTAAGGTTAAAAGTTTGGGAGTCATCTTTGATCAAATGTTCATAATAACAGTGTTACCTGTTCTTTCATATTAAGAATATCAATTGTTTACATCCCGTCCTTTCAACGAAGAGTACGGCTACTCTTGTTTTACAGGCTTCCTTTAAAAGCACTCCCTAAATGACAGTTGGTACAAAACGCCACTGCTCGGGTTATATACAACACTTCCATTTCTCAACATATCCTGTCTTACAAAATTGACTAATAATAATAATAATAAAATATTCAAAAAGCAAACTGGCAAGTTCATTTGGGGTGCAAACCTGAAGCTGTCACTCTGACGTTCGATGCATTAGGCCTGTGCTGCACACTGTCTGTGTCAGTCTATCAGTTTAAATATTGGCATATTTTCTCTTCTGACATATGCAACATTTACTCCTCATTTCTGACTTCTTCAATCATTGGTTTATATGCCAGTCTTCAGCAGAAACATTCCCCAAGAGTCAACAGCCCACACTATGCCAAGAGAATTCAGATGATGAAAAGTTTGTAGTCATAACTGAGACCCACAACGCAGACTCAACTCTGATTACTGCTAGTAATGGCTGTTGGTTTTAATATCTTAAAACTGACTCGATGTATGACACAACTTGCGTCATACATTGTGTCAGAGGGCGGTTAAGCACCTTGAAGCTGTATGCCAACCGCCATTGAAATGCAATGAAGAAGAAGGAACTCGGCTCTCAGTCAGTTATTTTTGTTATTTTCAAAAACAAATCAATATGCTTCAGATATTTTACTTTTATGTTTTAGGTTTTTACTTTTTAGGATTTGCTTTAGTTTTATGTGGCAGTACTTGTGGATATATCCGATTTATAGTGCTTCAAAATCATGGCCACTATCCACCAAGTTTTAAAGAGCCAGGATAAAAAAAAAAAACATTGACTGTGTTTGTCTTAAAAAGCAAAGTCATATACACATACGGTGGCATCGGGGTGAGTAAAATATGGGGTAATTTTCATGTTTAGGTGAACTATTCTTTTAATAACAACAATGTTAATACTCATCCTTTTCATAATTAAATAACATGCAATAAAATAATGTCATTTTTGGTAAAAAAAAAAAATATCTATATATATATATATATATATAGAAAGGCCTCATGTGTTATATTGGACTTCTGCATGGCATTTCAGTTTGGGTTAATATGTGATGATTTATAAAAAGGAAAAAAAAAAGATTGTGTGCAAATCAAACAATTTCAGCGAGCAGATTATTGAAACCATGCTGACCAAACAATCATCAACAAACATTTGCCATGACTCTTCCTCAGGCTTCTCAAGTCATCCCCTTTAGAGCTGTAATGAGTTATTTCCCTTCTCCCTCTTGCTTACATAGACATGCTCCAAACCCAGATTTCTGTTGGCTGTGTTCCCAGCTTGTGACATTCAGACAGGGATAGATGGAGCGCGTGGGTATGTGTGTGTCGTGCACAGGCTTCGCCTGACTCTCTGCCACCTGCTAGCTGCCTGTGAATGCCAAGGTGCCTCAGGGCATTCGGCGGCACACCACTGATTCACATGTTTCCCATCCTGCCCCTGTGTCCTTTCATTACCACTGACTAAGGCCTGGGGAAGGGGTCTCTCTCTGTCTCCTCCTCGCTCGTTCGCTCTCCCTCTCATCTCATCTCCCTCACTCCCTCAGGAGGAGACCACCGCATGCTGATGTGACAGGAGCACAACACTAGTCGTTCTCCATCTGTGGAGTGCCGTCTGCTGCCACCCTGCCATGACCTTTGACTGTCTCCAGGAGTTATAAGGCAAGGGCAGCAACCGAGGGTCAGTCCCTGCTCTGTCAGGGGCCTGGAGTGCTAAGGCGAACGTGTCAGCAGAAGGAGGGGTGGGTCACAGACACCATGTTGACGTGCTGACCTACAGAGATATCTCAGGTCAGGGGAGGGTTGTTAGAAACGTGCAAAGTTTCAGTTAATCAGGCCTCTTACTCTCTCTCTCTCTGTGGCTGTTTAATGTGCTTTAGAGTCATTTTATTAGCATTCATATCTAACATTTACATGTATCTTTTTAATTACAAGCAACATTTGCTACACTATAAGTAAACTTAACCAACCTAAATAAGTTATCTTAACAAAGTTTACTTATACTGTAGGGTTAGTTGCTTGTAATTATGCATAATCTATTTCTATAGTAAGTATACTTGTCAAATTTGTAACTGCCTCTTTGATATAAAGTGTCTCTGTCTCCTTAAAGTGAAGTATTATGTATTTCCGTTATATACTGTGATATTTCTAAGCAAACAGTTCTGTGTACAACAAAATTAAATAGCAAAAAATATATGATTAAACAATGACTGAATTGTCATTTAATATTTATGAATATGCCACATGAAATCACAAAGAACAGAATGAAAGCTAAAAAATTAGATGAATGTGTTGGGTTTAAACATTATTAATCTAATTTGTTAAATACAAAAAAAGAAGAAAAAAAATAATATTCAATATTTTATTAATTTAAAATGACTTTGCAAACATTTGTTAATTTTTACATTTATTATGCTTTTTTTTGGTCAAAATGCTAATAATGTACATTTCATTATTTTTTTTGCAAAAGTACAGAAACTAATTAAATGAGAAAATCGCAATTTATTTTACATAAAGGAACATTCTCTGTTACTCATATTCAAAAATGTAATTTAATATCTATGGTTTCTGCACTGGTTTCATTGTCTGTGCAAATGTACAAGACTATGAACAAAAAGTGAAATATGGTCCTTTTGTGACAATTGTTTAGAGGTGTGGGGTTGAAAAAAGAAAAAGGTAATGGTCCCACTTTATATTAAGTGTCCCTAATACCTGTTACATAGTAACTAGATGTGTATCTAGTATGGAACCACAGTGTACAGCTGTAATATTTCTGTAACACATGTAACAACAACAGAATGGTGTGTGTAAGTACAAATGTGTAACAGGACATTGGTAACAACACTTTTATATGATAATGAAAGTACACATGTGCAACACGACTAACAGCACTTTTTGGTAAAGAAAGTGTTGGACTTTTTATTAAATACACAATTGCTATAGATTTAGCATGTAATTACTCTGATGTTACACAGCAGCGGGCAGTAAGTTAGGTTTTGCATATAAATTGTGGTTGGTGTCCAGAATGTTACACTTTATTTGTGTGAACAATTAATGAGGAGCTACCATGTATATAATCACTGGTATTACAGAGGTGCACCAACTCCACCCACTTTACATATCCCTAAACCTACCCAACTACACCCCCTGATCACCACCTGTTCCAGTTACTCTGTGTACATACTGCTGTTACAAAATGTAATACCTGTTACATGACTACTTAGTGAAGTGAAAAAAGTGTTGTTACCAATGTCCTGTTACACATTTGTACTTACACACACCATTCTTAGGGTTGTTCCATTGACGTCTGCAGATGTCACACTGTTTGCCACACACTTAGAGCTGGTAGATCCTAACTGGTTTACTCATCAGGCTCCACTGGTCTATCACACTCAGATTTCACACTGTGCTGGAAATGACATGTTACCCAATGCAATATTCACATCTCACCAATGCGTCTGTGTCGTCGGTCTCTCCACAGCCTAGAGACAATCACAACAACACTACTACATTATGATGTGCTTAACATCTACACACAATAACAAATCAAACACGCTTCCAATAAAACAAATTGTCATGCAGATTGCCAATTACTGCTAGAGGTAATTATGAAATTTTGGAAATTACAGTTTTGCCGTCGTGCACAATTTGGGAGAACGAAACCTAGGGAGGCTTGTGGATACTTTTCACAGGTGGCTGTATGAAATTAAATCCTTCGTAGAGAGTGGCACTGACATTCAGAGTTTATTTAGACAGTCTATTCCATAAAGTGTGTGCGTGTGCAGATTATCAGACCACAGTAGAAATCAGTCCGCAGAAAGGCTCTCAGAGTGAAACCCCAGCAGGGATGAATCCTTTGTTTTTGAAAAATAGAGTTGCTATTAAAATAAATAAGTGTCAGATAAAGAGGTTAGGGAGAGTAGTGGGGATCAATTAGGTCCCAAGATCCATTAGTGACACTTTAATTACATTATGAACAATGCAATGATAATTACATTGTCAATAATTAATAGGCTTTTAATATAACAAAAGCATTGGGAACACAGTCACCAGCTAATAGGTTATTACTGAGTTGATATCATCAGCAATTCCATAATGTAATACTGTGCCAACAGACCGAGTAGGGATGGTGTCAAACAGCATACTGTTATGTGTCTGGACAGTCCAATACACCACTGCATACTAATCAATAAATTAATCAATTAGTGCTAACTAAATCATTTAATTGCATGTAATCCAAGTGATGAATCTGAGATGAACATGCAGAATACTGCAGTCTAAATTAACATCATCTAATGCAAAACTATAGCTCTACTAAAGCTGCTGATACTGATACTGTTGATTGTAATTTCAAAAAGTCTTGCCAAGTGGTTCACAGTTAGGCTGTTACCCAGAGGCCAGTACATTTAACATTTTGTTACGACGGAAATAGCACTAGAAAGGGTTGCTCTACCTCCGGGGATTATGCTGGCATGAATTTCAATTTTTAACGTGGAAGTTAATGCTGAGATTTACAATTAAGCACACAGGACACAGAGATGAGCCAATATTCTGCAAGAGGAATGGGTTTAGCATTAAAAATTGATCTTGTGTTCAGCACGATAAATTTGAAACCCTCATTACAACTCTCAAATCTTATAATTTTTTCTGGTTATTTTTTTTTTTTTTATATTTAGCATGACTATTGTAGAGCTCTTCTTTTAAAGACCTTTTTTGCTTTTATTTTTTTTATTAAACTGTACAAATAAGTATATAAATCGTATTAATCAATTATTACATTTTTGTGTTAGATCTGGTAAAAAAAATGTATAGTCCTGATGAAATGGAAGTAGCAATCTCCTCTCTATTATGTACATTTAAATACAATGGATAACTGGGAAAAAAATGTAGTTATGTTGGTTGTTGTTTGGATTTTGAGATGTGGGAATTTCAAAATTAACGCAAGCTTGTAGTTGAAGTCCTACATCATATGGCCAAGTCTGTCTTTTTTTGACATTCTGATTAAACATTACAAGTTTAGAACTTAGCCAGAATCTTTTGCGCTTACATACAACATGCAATTGCAAAACAGGGCGAGTTTTCAATTAATTGCTCATCCGGTTAAGAAAATAATCCCGATTTAAAGTTGAAGTGTATCAAAGCTGTGCTATCAGAAGCACCAGGCCAAACTACTAAATTCATGCAATTAGTTTAGCCAATGTTGTGTTAAAAGTTACAGATAGTGTCTGTAATTAGACACTTCTCTACTCAATAAGTCAGAGTGAAGCTATATACAAGGGAATCTGGGTGTAATATTTATGAGAGCACTTCCTTTTAGCACCGGCAGTCCTAGAGGATGCAGCACTCACAGCTGTTTTTCACACAGTCTTGTCACACACAGCTCTCTCTCTGCGTATGCCAAAATGTCAGTCTTCATTTCCACGCACAAACATAGCATATAAACCCACACCTAAACACATTATAAATGACCGATCTACGTTTTACCTTCTCATGCATGCATGCCAACAATATACCGTACATATGTTCGTGTTGGCATTAGAGCATGCGTTATGTAATAGGCTGAACTTCACAAGAGCAGAATGTGGTGCCAATATTAAATAAGTCTTTGAATAATGTCTCAACCTGTCAAAACGGGCCTTCCTTCTTCCATGATCTTTTATTCAGCTTCATCATGAGGAAGCAGATAGGGTTATAAAACACTTTCTCCAATAGATAGAGGAAGACGAGGAAAATGAATGGCAACTTGGCCATTCAAATGTAAAGTGAGCTGTGATTAATTTACTCAGCCCAACTCGTTGCCTGCTCAAACCGTTCCCAACAACCTGGCTCAGAGTTTGACCTTATCTTCTATTTAGAGGATTTATATTACTAATACCTGGCACCCTTGAAGATAAAACACATATTGACATATTGACAACCTCTGAATAAGTTAAAGTAGAAAGAGATTGGAGGGGTGTTAAAATCCCCAAAAAAGAAAAATGAAAAACAAAAATAACTGGAGAGCAAAGATAAACAGCCACAACCCAAAATGAAGTCCAATATAAAGCAGCATATATAGACAATGTGTCATATTTACACAAATAATGTTTTAGTCCAATATTAATTCAAATGGAACTGAATGTTTATATGACTTTCAGGTTAAAGACATATGGTATATATTCTTTATATTTTATCATAAAGCAACCAGTATTATAACATATACTATATATATAATAATACAATATATAATACGTAAGGATCTACATCTATTATCTATGCGTGCATATGTGCAGGATGTTGAGAATGAGTTCAGGACAGCTGGAGATGGGGGGGTTTAATTAAAGACGTGGGGTTTAATTTGGTTTCATCTGGGTGTTCCATTGACTGACAGACTGCAACAGTTTGAGTTAAAAATCTTCATTTGTGTTATACTGAAAAAAACAAGAGTCACCTACATCTTGGATGCCCTGGGGGTAAACAGATAAACATCAGATTTTCATTTTTGGGTGAACTATCACTTTAAATGCAATTTTTAAGCTATTTTGGTTACTTCCTTTAAAACCTCAATCAACAGATATCACTGTTGAACAGTATTTGATATATGATTTACACAGTGTTTGATCTCATATTTTGTAACATTAGTTTTTGCTCTTGCAGTACTGATCTGAATGGTTTCGAGGAGGGACTGCCTGCTCAGAGAAAATGTCCTGATGTGTACGTTCTGACCGATGGTGTAGGACAGATTGCCTTTCATGGTTAAAGGAGTGGAATGGAAAATCAATTTTACTTTTAGATTGAAGTTTGGCTGAGAAGCTGAAAGACAGTAGTAAGATGCTGTACGTCTATTCATCAAAACGGCCTGTAGTGTACCCTTTGACAGTCTTTACAGCGTGTAAGTCTAATTAAAATCAGATGAGCCTTCAAGTAAGCTGACTAGTGTATGAAATCTGCTATGTTTACTGTGGCCACTCGGATGAATATTCTGAACGTGATCTTTCAGGTGGTTGCTCATTCAGAGGCAGAAACCGCCGTGATTGATGAGTCTCAGCAACGATGATCTGCTTTCGAAGTCTGTGATCCATGGACACACGAGGCACTGATGCTCAACAAAGGATATGCACATAAGCAAAGGAACCACCCACATACATCTCCTCTTCTGTAGTCCACATTAATCACACAGTTATTAGTGTCAGCTATAATTTTATCAGTTTGACTCCTGTGCATTTATGCAGACCTTTGTGCAAAGCATTAAGACTTCTCTCCAGAGCATTTTCAGATTTCTTATAAATGCATTGCAGTGCATTATGAAAATGCACACTGGAAACAGACTTGTTTGAAACTGTCTGTTTCTTTGGTCCTTTTGACCACATGGACCTTTTAGAGAACGCGCTTCTGCACAGTACACACATATATACACACTTTTATTTTTAATGCAATTAATCACGATTAACTGTTTGACAGCACTACTATTTAACATATTATAGTTCTAAAATGTTATATTATTTACGTAGGTAGAATTTTCATATCTTTAGATTGAAAGTAAAAATCAAATGTATGTAAACATGCTCTTAAAAAGAAGACAGTGTGACCTTCATACGATAAAAAGAGAAGAAAAAGTTTCAATCTGTTGTATCAAAATCAACCCCTGGGACACATAAAGTGCCAGTAGTTGAAGAAACTACCAAGCACAGGATCAAAACAAAGCTAGGTCAAGATTTAGACTAGTGTACTAATTCCTTGAGGTAGCCTATATACAGTAATAAGAGTCCTTACAGACAGGTTTCCCAGTGCCCCTTAGCTGTTCAGTGAATTGTTCCCTTCTTAAAAGGCTAAAAAAGGTGATCCATTGAGCTTTTTAAGGTGGAAAAAGGGGGTCTTTCCCTCCTCTAGACCAATCCATTCATGTTTTATTAATGTCATATGCTCTTGGGTATGGAATCTTTTTTAAAATAACTCACCAGGTCATCCTGTTCGTTGTCACAAATCAAATTAGCCCCAGCGAGCGATTAATCTTCCTGTCGAAGTGACTCTGAAAGGGCCCTGACACCTTATTCATTTTCTTAATTAGATCTCTTATTAGGTGTCGCAGTCGTCCACGTTAATTACAGCTTTCTTTGACTCTTGCACTTTTGAGTTGGCTATGCAAACTATTTGTAGAACGTAAAGGCAAAAATGTAAGGTGATTAGATGCTATGAACTGGATTAATTTTTAAGCAAAAGGTGGAGGTGAGGCGATGTGTTAGGAGGGACATTAGCGCTGGATATGGTAGATGCTACTGAACTACAGGCTGAACACACACACACACACACACACACATCTATAGGATACAATAGGGCTAGAGACCCTCCTTAACAAAAAATGTGCCATTCAAAGGCTCACAGTATCGATACAAATCCACCCTTCCCTTGCGGTCTATTAAAAATGGAGTATCTAATGGGTAGAAATGCTAACAGAAAAAAAAATCACCTAAATCATAAAACCTAAATTCCAGCAATAAAAAATGTGAAAAATAAATAAATAAAATAAAAATTATTAAAAAAAAAATTGTATAGCTTCCGAAAGTATTAAAGAAGATCCAATAATAATTAAATATATATTCACAGTAGTAACAACAAATTATATTACATCACAATATGATTAATATGTTTTCAATTATGATATTTAATATTACATTTAATGGTTTCAATCTAAACATGGTGATTATTTCTAATATGGACACCCAACATACCATTTTATATTAACCATCTGAATGCATATGCTTGCTTCGTGCTGTGATATTCTCTAAAGTGGCGGAAGATGTAAGTCAAAGGAGAAATTGGTTTGAAATATTCCAAGGTCGCAAGGTCAAAAAAACCTTTCATTTTCTTGTAATATGCATTTATTTTTACCTTATTTGTCAAATAATTAGTTCCAAACATGAATGAATGAGCCAATGGTTCAGTCATAAAGATAGTCACACATCGCCACCTACCGGAGTAACCTTTGGAAAGAGTCTTTGAAAAATCCCCAGCACTAATGCACAGACTGACAGTCTGTCTGATATTCAGACACAGACACGCAGAGTGAAATGAAGAGGGAAAATCCCAGTGCTGCTATCAAAACAAACCACTGACCCTGATTTAATTCTCCAGAGCTTAAAAGTGTCCTTCAGACCGGTTCATTGTGAATCTGAAGCTAACTTTAGAAATACGCCATGCTATTTAGCAATGATTAAAGGAACATCCTTGATCCAGCAATGACCCCAAAGGGAATGAACTTTCTTATGCTGCACTAGCATGTTATCAAATGTCTCACAGATAGCCTACACTACTGGAACATTATGAATGACACTTCTACAGAACACTAGACTGCAGTTACAAAAAATGAAAATAAACATATTACAGTTTACTATAGGAAACATAGCGTTTACTGTAAATGGGTCAGTCAGAACAGTTTAATGAGAAAGCTTCACTTCATAGAATAGGAATCAATTGCCTTTGCCTAGAGCATGAGCACTTTCTACCTTTGAATTGAATAGCTGAACAAAACGGGTGGAAAAAGGACCAGTAAAGAATCTTGAATGCTTGAAGCCTGGAGTTTCTGTACTTGCTCTTCTGTATGCCTGCTGTCAGGAGTGAATCTGATGACCCAGCAGGAGTACGGTGTTGACCTGGATTTTATTGATCTTCTGGTCTTGCGAAGTGGGATTGTATTGTGGCATAGAGCAGGCTTTTGAACATGTTATCACTTTAAACAAACCAAAAATTGCTGATTCTTATTCAGCATATAGCCTGGATTAAAAATGGTACACTTGAAGGGGTTGGCTCTTCTGTTTGCTGGGCACCTGCTACAAATATCTGCATACACAGCACCACAATTGTCCACTGAGACTGTCTACCTGGAAGAAGCCTTTTTCAGTTCTATTTATGAAAACAGTACATATTTTAACATATGCGTCTATAGTATATAGCAATTTGTTTTTAAACAACAAAACTTTCTTAAAAATGTGTGCTTATTTATACGACCTCATTTGTACAATTTTGTATGATTTGTCTAAACCCCAGTGACATTTACTGTAGGGGTTAGGTGTAGGTCATTCGTACAAATTCATATTAATTGGCCACTAGCAAAATACGTCAATTTAGCAAAAATCATATTAATTTGTACGAG
>JAUMHI010000006.1:1237578-1250949 GCA_032359435.1 Enteromius unitaeniatus | reverse complement strand
CTATCGTGTTTGAGTATTCCACTGCGCTACACGGGGACTCGTTCAGATCATTCATCTCTCGTCCTGCTTCCGTGACATTCATATTAATTGGCCACTAGCAAAATACGTCAATTTAGCAAAAATCATATTAATTTGTACGAGTGAGGTTGTAGGAATTATAATGTGTACAAAATATGTACAAATAGAGGTTGATTAAATATTCCATATGAATTCTTTATGAAAAACCAGTGTTCAGAAAAACAACTGTTATGAATAAATAAATAAAAGAGAGAAAATAAACAATGAAGAGTTTTTGCACGTGTATTAAATCTGTCAAGTGCCAGAGAAACAACTTTTTTTGTTTGTTTCCCCAAGAAAAACATCCTATGAAGATTGTAGGGAGTAAATGAGAATAAATGTTGGATGAACAAAGAATTGTTATAAACTAACATGAAAAGAATATTATAATAAAAAACATAAAGGCTCTCCCATTAATTCTTAATTCTTCACAGTAAAATACATTTATAACCAATTGAAGGATTCAGTGAGAAACTGTACAGTACTGTATTGAGAGTGACTGATTTGTGAGCCTTAGAAATCAAAGTGACATTAAAGACTACAAATATGTAAATTAGATATAATAGCAACTGTTGACATAAATATCTTACTTTATACACTACACTCTTCATTTGGCACTTCGGTTTTGTTTTCCAATACAAATATTTACACATTATGACAGTAGGATACATTTACCTGAGTATCAAATAGCTTTAGTAGGGAAATCAGGATTATATTTATTACGCTACTGGCAGATATTTAATCCTTATCCTATATACGTTTCCTTCAGGTAAATGTATCTTGAGAACATTTAGATGTGTGTCCTTGCAAACATGTCAAAAATTTTAAGTAACAATTAATTTTTTCCTTATGAAAATAGAGTTAGATATCGGAAAGCCACTGCTTAAATTTAAATGAATCAACATTCAACATCAAAACCTGTCGGCAGTAGACAGCTACTAGTGGACGCTTTAACTGCAAGCTGCTTGGAGAGATTCGTCTAACCATCTTCGTTGTATGCTGTACAATTTAAGTTCTCTCAGATGACATCTCACTGATATCACTCTGTGAAACCTGTGGAAATATTACTCTGAGCGTAATAGGATGGTGGAAGGCTGAAATCTTGCACAATTTTCTATGTGTCCCACAAGGGACAGGACTTGTCATGTATAACACAGACCCACTCAAGAAGAAAATGATGGATTTCACAGTTTGGCTTGTCTCATGACTTGCGCATTTCAACTTCAGTTTGTTTTGAGGGAACACAAGGGAGAGAATAAACCGGAGAGGAAATGTATTATCGTGATCATATCTGACAGTCCTGAACTTGTTAATCATTTGATGTTGAAGACTCACACTCTTTTTAGGCTGATTGTGATGACACAGTAAGGAGACATTGCCTTCAGGCGATTCAAATGGAGCAAATAACTTTTCTGTCATCATTTACTCACCCTCATGTCATTCCAAACTGTATGACTTACTTTAAAAAAATATTACTGAAAGTCAACAGTGTCCACAACAACACTTACATCACTTTACGGACAACTGTAGGAAGTCATTTTGGTCTGGAACAGCACAAGGGTGAGGAAACGATTTTCATTTTTGAGTAAATATTTCCTTTTACTCAATTAAGCTTCTTCCAAATATGACTATTTTTGAATTAAGGCAATTTACTTTGTAGAGTACTGTCAATAGCACCCATTATCGCAGTCATTGCAAACATAGTCGTAATGTACAATAACCTTTCCATTCGAATAATCATACAGTGGGTGGTTATAAATAAATATGAGGTAACCCAAGAGCAGAAGGCTCTTCTAAGAACTCGATTGAAGTTTCTTCAGCAAAGAAATGGGCGGCAGTAAATGCATTCAGTTATCTATGCAAAGGCAGTTCTAGCTCTAAAAAGAAGCAGGGCTCTCTTCACAGCAAGACTCCAGCATTCGTACCCAGAAAAAGCAGATGCATGAAAGAGAATTGAGAGCTCTTCCTTAAGCACCCATCCCAAAGCACCTTTTACGACCCATCCACATTAAAACCTCAAATACACCACGGAAGAAATCCCTTGATTCCCATTTACATACTTTTTTCCTTCCACAATAATCTCACCATTCTGTCTCAGCGGCGGCATCTTTCTCATGAAAGGTCTGCTGTTGGGGCCTCGGTTCCTATAACGCATTAAATGCACACTGAGCTTCTCTGTATCCTTTTAGATAGAAAAACAACAACAAAATGAGGGAACGCCTCATTGAAGAAGAGAAAACACAGTTTTTTGTTTGTAATTCCCTGCTTAGCATTCTGGGAAAACTGCTGGGAGATCGATGTAGCTGTCAATCTCCGGCCCTCTGTGACTTCGCTGATAGAAAGAGTGACTTGAAACAAAAAAAGTGTTGGTTTTTTTTATAACAAATTATTACTAATATGGTACTTTTTGAGGAGACGAAGCAAACCTGAAGAATTATGGGAATATTCTTGGTGTAGAACTGAAAATCTGTATCCTAATTGAATGAGTTAACAAAATTGGCAATGCTGATAAATGCAGCCTGCCACAGGGAATTACATACATCAAAGATCCAGTTATGTCTGTATATACAGAATGCAAACATGGCCCTCTAGGCAAAGATGCACATCTTTAGCATTGGTTATGTTTTCCTGTTTAAAAGGCTTCACTAGAGAGGGCATATTTACTATGATTACACATACCTCAAAGTACCTCATGAGAAAGCATTTGAATGATGCCTACGATATGGATTTTCATCTTCTGTATTTTTACAGTGTATATAGACAAACCAAACTGCAAAATTCCTGTGCAATTTAATTGTTGAAGACATGTTCTTAGTCCCCATTGCAAAAAGTCTGGGAGAAAACGGTGGAGGCCAGCTTTCCTATTTTAGAAGAAACGTAATACTAGTAACAGTTAGTTTTGATTCTTAATTTGATTTCAGACAGTCGTTTTAGATTTTTTTTTCTTCTGCAAGTTATATGCCAGTAGGTGGCAGCAATGAATTTGTTCAAAAACTTATTTATTCAGTAAGAAAATTATTTTCTACAACTGTTTGATGCATTCAAAACCCTGATTCATTCAGGGAGGACACTTGACTTGCTTGGAAATGTTCAGCTCTTCTGCTGTGGCTTCATTTTTAGACCATTTTCTCTGGTGAAGTAATTGCAAAATTTGATCTAAATGACTCAGTACTGTTTTTCCCTTTTCTTCTTTCACTAAAGAAATCGTCAGTGTGGATAAATTGTTTACTTTACTTTAAGTTTTAGTCTGTTTAAAACATATTTCCCATATCCAGAGATGCCATAAAACGGCAACAAAGTGTGTCATTAAATTTAAATAAGACATGATAATCAACAGAGAACTGAATTACTGACAGAGACATAAAGGTGGACACAGTTTATAGAAAACCATTTTTAATATCGATTTGCTACTGATAAGGCTGCATGACTATCTACCAAAACTACTGTAGTTGCATGTCTATTAATCCCAGTAAAGAGAAATGAAGCCCACTTTTTGCTTCCCAAAAAGCCATGTTTAATGTGACATTTTAAATATCCATCTCCCGGATAATTCATGTGGAGGAATGGTAATTGTTAAGATGTTAAAAACAACATAGGTTTTCTACTTACACTGACCCTACCAAATTAGGGCTTCATTTTTCCAAACTGATTCAGGTTTCTGTCCAGTGACACAGAGTGTTTGGTTATCATGATTACCTTTAACAAAATGAATGTTTTCTATTGTCTTGTATTTACGAAACCCACACAAGCATAATGGATCTATTCTCAGAACAGTATAGAACAGACTGGATCATGGACAGGAGTTAGACCTGCCTATATGAATGCACTCTGAGTTCCAGTAGGTGACTGTGGCCGCTTTTATTGGGCCGTTAGACTGATATCTTTGGGAAATTCACTAAGGATGAGTTGCGCCCGCTGACAGAGGCAATTAATTACATTGTTGAAGTGCTCAATTCAGAATTATGCAACTTTATATGATAGAACAAAAGCAACTGAAAATGCATGGTTTTGCATGGTCTGCATCCGTGCACTATTGTTGTTACACACTACCATAATCTGACATACTTTAATGGGACCATACAGCACCGAGTGTGGTTGACTACTCCGCACATCGCTCTTCTCCATTATTTGCTCATTATCTGTTGCTACGATCATTCGAAAATGTACATAAAGGTATTTTCCATCTGATTTCTGCCAGCGGTAGTAACACTAGAGTTTTGTGAATATGCCACAATCTATTAAGAGTCTAATTTGTATGGAAACGTGTCTGCGCTGAAAATGAATGACGATAAATACTTACAGCTCAGGGCTATTTAAGCGCTAAAGATGTTGGTGCTAAAATATTGTGTTGCAACTATTTAGTGAATTTTCCTCAGTTTTTTGTCATCATGGATCCAAAGGAGCAATTTCTCTATCAAGCAAAAGATGCTGGGATTTCATTACATCAAGAGGATATGTATTTTCACAGAGATCCTTAAATTAGGGATTAATCCAGTAATTCAATAAAACAAAACCATGAATACAGTCTTAATTCAAACCCACTGAACAGGTTTAGGGCATGATAGATCGTCATATGATGTCTTTTAATATGTATCTATATGTATATATACAGAAATATATACAGTTACTTTCAATACAAAGCTCCCACAAAATACATTGAGCATGCCGACAAATAAAAAGATATCTGGACCAAGTAGGTGTAGACAGTGACCTTTGACCTAGGGATACTCCCAAATGGACAGCATGTTGACACTAGCGGTGAGCGGTAAATTCAGAAGTGGAGGGAAATAGCAGGGCTTCACGAGCTCCTAGTCAGTTACCAAAGCCAGCGTGGACACAGAGCAACAAACTGATGGTGGGATGAAAAAAAATCTATCGATTTCCACCTCATTTTCACAGACCAGCGCTTATCCGTCATGATCCTTCATATAGTCATTCACAGCTTATATCAGGATTGTCCAGTTTACCTAGGGACATCAAGTCTTCAAATATAATTTGAAATCCAGTAAACGGCTCCCCTAAGCTGTATGAGTTTAGAACCAGAGGAAGGTGGTGAGGAGAAACGCAGAAAATCGAGAGAATTGGACACGGCCGAGTCCGCAGTATTGGGCTCATTGATCAAAAACACAAATTAGCCTGCTTTATTTCTGTTTGTCATATTCCTTGGCACCGAATGAGCAAATCAGGACTTCATCCCCAAGAATGTCCTTCTTTATTGTTCAGTCACAGGTAATCCAGTCCAACACCCCTTTGAATGAATGGTTTCGTCCATTCTGACAGAAAAAATCCACATTCGCTGCCTGTGAAGGAGCTCTTTGTTAAGTCCGGGGATGAATCTGAAAACAGACAAAAAGAGAGAAAAAACACACACGTATGCTTAGAACAAAGGTGAAATGCTCATGAAGAACGAATCCCAGATTTTGTAACCAGCAAACAAAGCTCCTTTAAACTGTGGGGCTATTGTTTGTGTGTAGGTGATTGTAATTGGTCTACTGTAACACATCTATATTGCTAATGGACCGATTGGCACACTGTGCGTGAATGTGTACATGTTCACTTGCCATCTCACATCTCTGATGTTCCCTGTATACATTGCGCAGTAAAAAGAACTCAGTAGCACTGCCAAGAGGGAAATAAGATTCTTTTCTTCCTCTCTGTTTCTCCATCCCTCGTTTTCGCTCTCTTTGTGACTTCAGGGACCCCTATTTAGCCTGTCTGGTGAGTGTGTCTTGCTCTCAATGCTACATTGTGCTTCACTCAGACCGTTATTAACAATTCATCTTCTCCCTCCTCAGACTGGAGGAAATACATGATAACAGCCACAGTCACTAGCGATTAGCCAATCTTATGTCGGCACAAATCGTCTTTTGATGTGCTTCCAAAAAGCCTGCCGCCAAACGAACATGTAGCAGTCGTCGCACAATGAATGTTTAATATCAATCTCAACACGTATGTTATGACACCACGGCTGAGTTATCATGCCATACAACTGTTGACATAATGTCATCTTTTATCTTCCTGTCCATCTGTCTGTCTAGATAGATAGATACTGCAGATAGATAGATTACCAAATCTAGATTGCTAGTGCTCTATGGAGCTCATAAAGGGACATGGTGATGGAAAAAAAATTGTTAGAGTAAAAAAAAGATCCAATGTTTTGCATTCTTGCATTTACACAAATAACTGCTTCTGACTGGTCTAGCTCTGATGATTGTGGTAGTGTAGTCTACAATCAGAGACTGGAAAAAAACAACTGCTTTAAATATAACATTTATGTTTAAAACTGAAAGCTGTTTGGGGATTTGATTATAGATTAAACCACAAACATTGTAATTTTTGGAACATATTTTTGTTCCTAAAATCCACCCTTGTGCTGGGATCAGAGTAATCCAGTATTTTTCAGATCAAAAGTATCCCAAACTTACCAAAACATTCTGAACAACAAAACCTGAGGATTTGATCCAGATTTCATGATGTAATCCTTTCCTTTTGAACAACCCGTTTTCAAGATTTAATCCCCATAATTTAATCTAATTCCATTTAGATTATTTTACACAACTGGCCCCTGTATATCTAGATAGATACATAGATAGATCAATCCATCCCACTCAAAGCTATGGTGGCGTTTTTTATCATGCAGTCGTGATGTCAGTAGTGCAATGAAGCTAATTAAATGCTCAAGCCTGTGGCTTCGCCCT
Organism: Enteromius unitaeniatus; assembly: GCA_032359435.1. Classification (NCBI taxonomy): domain Eukaryota; kingdom Metazoa; phylum Chordata; class Actinopteri; order Cypriniformes; family Cyprinidae; genus Enteromius; species Enteromius unitaeniatus. The sequence goes on along the minus strand of JAUMHI010000006.1, from coordinate 1,244,194 downwards.
CAGCACATAAAGCATATGCTGACATTTCTCCGTCTAGATGTGAAGGAAGGCAGCCAGGTGTGAGCTACAGATTGAGAGAGAGACCTAGACAGAGACTGAGAGAGTGACTGGGGACAGAAATTAGAAGCACCCCTTGGGGCCCCCTATAACCCAACAGACAGACAGCTATCATGCGGCAAAGTTACGCTCCACATGCTCCCATCATCCTGCGCAAGGCACGGCAGAGGAGGAGGAGCTGTCCATCATAACGGATCCCCTCTGGAAAGGGACCAGTTCATGCCAATCAAAAGAGGTTAGCCAGCCAATGACAACCAAACACAGCACCCTGGCTAACATCAGTAATATCCTACACTCCTGTGGCACTGCACCAATGCTAACATGAGACAAAGGGAAAAAAACAGGATGCAAAATAAGCTGTGTAAAATAAGCTGATTTGCTGGACTGAAATGCTTGCTTTATATACACGTTAACATTAGCTGACAGCTCTTTGTCCTAAGCCGAATGTTGCTTGTCTCTCTCCAAATAAGAGCTTTTGCATGCTGTGCAACCCCCACATACAACGTAAGAAGCTGTATAGTGACCCTGATGCAATTTGTCTTCGGCTGTCTGCAAGTATGTATGGCTCCGTCTCTCCCAGTGTGGTTTGTTATATTGGACTCTATGCAAATGCTGCCATATTTTCTCCATCTCTGCTCAGGTGTCCTCTACTGTCTGCTACAGCTTCCATTGATTGGCTGGATCCAGGGTTAAAAGCGCATCCCAAAGACATTCACTGTACACCATTTGCATTTTAATTCTCAAATGATATCTCAATTTTGTTGCGCGTGCTCCATGTGCTAAAAATGTAATCTGGTTTAGGTTATGCAGCTGTTGAATGAGACTTTTAAATGAGGATAACATACAGCAAGACTCCAGACAGCATGAATGTGTTAGAATTCATTTAATGTGACATTGACAGCTGGAAAAAGATACAGATACAGTCAAAGCTCTGGGTTCAATGGGACTCTTGGGACAAACCGACTTAATCATCATGTGATTTAATCTTAAACCATCACTTGGCAGATTACTTTTGCTCTGAAAATCCACGCAGATGGGGTTCTTTAAACAGTACCGGTATCTTGTTATCTGGTAAAAGGCCTCCTGTCAAGAATATGTGTTTCAAAGACATATGAGGAAATAGAGAGGAAACAGCAAGCTATTACAATTTCTCAGAACTAAACACACTGTTTCCATGCACTCCAATTATTTGTGGAACACGTGGGAAAAAACCCTGTTATAATTGGTTGGATTTGACTACTCACACTCGTTATCGCTATTTGATAGTGTAGATCTAGGACATGTACGTTTTTGTACACGCGCTTGCATAATAAAATATACAATATATTAACAGCATCTATAATGCTTAGATATAACAACTTTAAAGACATATGAAATGTTTCTAAACTTAATATAATATTGAATTAACGGAACTAATAGATTGACTTTATTGTATATAACTGAAAAGATTTATGTAATATTATTCAATTTAGTGCCATATTTACTGTATTTAAAGCATTAACCTCAACAGCCGGCTTTGCGATTTCTGCTGCCATATTCAAATCATTTTAAAGTATTTCATGTCAAATACACTATATAATAATTATAATAATACATGTAATCCATTCTATTCATGCATTACATTTCTCCATAAAACATGATAGATGTGAGAAAAAGACCACGATTTAATAAACAGACTGAACTGAAACTTTAAGAGATGCGTTGTGACTAAGTGTTTAGTCCTGAATGTCTTCTAACCAAATTCTTCATGAAAAAAGACTTGTATATGTATATAAATCCGTGCCGATAACATTTTGGGCAGCATGCCAACATATGGGCATCCTGAGTTCGCAATTCACTTCTGTCAGTTCTGATATGACCTTTTATAACAAAGGCAAAAAGGTTAAAAAAAACCCCTAAAAAAACAAATAAAATATCAGAGTAACAGAATGGAAAATTGTTATTAGAATTATTGTTTTTTTAATGGGGTTATGGGCTCAAAATGTCTATAGTTGTAACTATACAGATATAAAATCTAAGTATAATATAAAAGAATCATATATTTAAGTTTCTAAATCTCTGCACAAGCAAATACATTTTAGATGCTGTCCAATAGAGTATGTCCATATTGTACACTTCCCAATCTAAATGTATGTATGGATACCTATGAGTGCTATTGAGATTAGTATCTTTTGAACCTTTTCTGGCCTCTGACATTGGATTTAAGGGCCTGTCCTGAGGTGATCGTGCCTGGAGAAAATGGCTCACAGCCATACAATAGCGACAAGGTTGAGTCCATCTCTCCTTTTAAACGAGGCGTAGGAAGTTACAGAAACTAGACGAGAATGTAAACCTTGTCTTCATTGTTTACGCATCATTTTGGTTGTATTTTAAGGAACAGAATGATATAACCATTAGGAACAGGAAAAAGTAGGTATATGCAGGGTGAGGGTGTCTCTCAGCCTCTTTCACTGTGTGCCTTCCTCAAAAGAGGCCTGCCTTGTCTGGAGCTACAGGCAAGGAGGGGTCCCTCTCTGTAAGACATAAAGAAAAAAAGAGAAAAAAGGGTGTCAGGCACACGCTTTGGCTTTTTCTTACTCACATGCCAATTTGAAAAAACGAGAATGGACGCCATACCAGCGTTTGTGAGTAAACAAGCTAGTGTGTGTAAGCGTGAGTGCTTAAAACCGTAATTTTCAGAGCAAAAAAAAAAAAAAAAATACTGCAAGTGACGGTTTTAGCATTTAGCTTTCTCTTTGTTTGTTCTGATCATAGACAAACATGGCTAGACTGCCTTGAAAAGATCAGGAGGGAGTGCTGGGGATGAAGGTGACCAAGCCAGCAAGATGGTCAAAGGTGTTTATAAAAAGCCAGCGCTGGACTCAAACACACCAAGTCTCCAGTGGGGCAGATCAGACACTCCAGGCTAGAAGGTTACAGGAAGTGCACACCTACACATGCACAAATACACCCTGCACACCTCAAGAAAAATGGGATAACACTGGGGAACCCACAAACAAACATGATAATCAAATCCTTACCGTGCCTAGGAGCTTACAAAACAACATACAATAGAAGCAAACGACGAGGCAAAACACTGATTTCAGCATTATGCACTTATTACCGACTACACGGTCACGCTTGAGCCCTTTTCGCCGTGTGTGTGTGTTTGCACGCTCATTAATTTGAGCCTGTCCCTGGGTGCGTGTGACTGCGTGTTTGCATGCACGCAATTATGCTGCATTAGTACAATGGCACAGTATGTTTTGGAGTGTGTGACTGCACACGACAAAGACGGTTTGCTTGTGCATCTGTTACTTCATCGGTTTCTATTCGGTAATTACCACGCCGACTGCCGCGTTCACATTTTTCATTATGTTCGTGTGTGCACACACTTATAAATTACGCTGACGGGAGAATAGACACTGGAGGAGGAATATATTTGTGGCTTTTTAATCATCCGCAGCATATAAACGCACTCACCAACACAAACACTGACTCAGCAATAATTAGGTTTGGGAGTGTAATGATGTTGATGAGCAGTGATTAAAATGTGCAAGACTAATCATACGGCTCAAGATGTTTAAAAAAAAAATGGAAATGCCAACCTTGATGAGGAGAAGGACGTCACAGAGCTTCTGGTGAGCCAGCTTCGGTGGCCCTCAGAGCTAAAAAGTTGAATATGGCTGGGTGTTCTGGGAAGAAAGATATGAGGGGGGGGAGAAGAAGTTTAATATCAAGAGCGGGTTTTTCTTTCCCCATTTTTACCTATGCTCTAATTTCCACCTTTGAAAAGATGGATGAATTGGGTTGTTTTGGTTTTCTATTAATTCTCAATTGGAGATAAAGGAAGGATTCTTCTTAAAATGAAAATTCTGTTATCATTTACTCACCTTCATGCCGCCCCAAACCAAAAAGTAGAAATATTTCTATGCAAGCAATTATTGCTAAACAATGAGCTGTCAAGCTCCAAGTAAGAACAAAAAAAAGTATTCTGTATAATGTGCAGCTTTTGTGAAGACTGAACATTTAGAAAGCATTAACTTAGATTATTCATGTCGTCCCAAATAATATTCCAAGATGGTGCTTAGATGCTTTTTGAATTTGTACAAAGATGAATGCAAACTTGGTCTAGACGTGAGCTTCAGGGCAGGATTATCAGTGAATACTGAGTTTTGAATTATGAATAATCAGTAAATAAAGCCTGATTACCATTTCCTCTAGCAGATAATAGCACTTTTCTGATGTTTTTCTTATGGAGCTTGAAAGCCTCTAGTGTTGCCATTGTTGTGAGGGAACGATAATTTTCATTTTTTTGTAATCTTTCTTTGCTTGACACAAGCGGGCAACATTATTTTATTCACTCTTTTTAAAGATCTTTTTAATAATTTAAGAGATGCTTTCTCTGGTTCGTTAGGTTTGTATGCATGATCTTACCTGGGAAATCTCGAAAATCATCCAGCCAGCATCGGATAAGCAGGGCTTGGGATAGTTTAAACACGTGCAGATGCCAAGGACCAAACCCCCTGTAACACTATCTGCTTGTGTTCACTGTCACATGACTCTCACAGATCCGCTGTCTGCCACCTCTCTACTGAATCAGCGTATGGGAATACTGATCTGCTCATCAAGTTTTAATATAGTGCCATGCGTACTTCCTGTCAGAGTTGTGATGTTTAGTTTATTTTTGTCTGACTTGTGTCTTGATGTCCTGAACTTATTTAGTTTCTTATTTCTTAAGTTGAACTCAGCACAGCATCTTTATAACGCTGCATTAGGTCTAAATGAAGAAGGTGTTGTCTGAACACGTGCTACTGCCACATTATATTAGAAGATATAAACAGGTTAGAGAGGTGCAGAGTTACATGTGTCCCTTGGTCTTATAAGACAATCTTTCTGGTCACTGAATCATTTAACCAGTAATGACTGTATTTATGTTTGATTTAACATTTCACTTGTCTTTACATTTCCTCCCACCCCCATGTAAAAAATAAAACTGTATATGTGTGTTTGTAAGTGTGTGAAGTGATGTTCAGCATGTTCCGAGCCCTCACCCTCGTGGTCTTGATCTTGTTCCCAGAGGAACACATCCAGCCGGAGTTGTCTGGTAGTGTCTTACACTCCTCTCCCTCCAGGCACGGCTCCATCTCACACCACCACTTCCCAATCACAATGGAGGCTGCAGACACACACACACACACACACACACACACAAACAAGAAAAAAGAGTTTCAAACATGTGGAAAGTGCAGTGTATAGTGGGGTTTACACTACTCCCATAGTGCATGATTGCACACAAAAAAAGTTTTATTTAACAGTAATGGTGCAATGTACAGTACTTTGCAGGAAAATAATACAAGTGGTTTGTTTTGTTTAAAAATATTAGAAATATATGAGGGAAGGGAAGTGTTTTACCCAACACTCTGTATTTACTCGTAGTATTTATTATATTTATACTGTTTAATATACTGTCATTATAATGTTAATTATGTAAGGGATAATCAACGGTTAGCCGTGCATTAATATATTTTAACTGCATGACATGGAGGCTAAGAACCTACCGAAAAAATTTGACCGGAAGGGTAAAAATTACGGTTATTTTTGTCAGTAATTGCTCTTTAGCACTAGCGTTCTAGATTATCCCTTACTTATAAAACGGTCAGTTGTCTGTTGTCATGTCTGTTGTTTATTTAATAAAGTATAAGTGACCCCTTCTGGCGTTATGTTGCATCTTTCATCTTTAATTTTGAGACCACGCCCTTCTCCATCGAATAAAAGCTTCACATGCAGAATTGTGCGCACGTCTGTTTGAAAACCAACAGTTTCTGATGTATGGAGGGAATATTACTGTATCTATGAGTTTTCTGTTTCAGAAATGAAATTTTCGTATGTCGTGAATCAGTCTGTTTTAAAACTAAAATGTACAGACACATATTCTGGAAGATTTAAAGTAGATTCCATAATAATAATAAACAAAATATGACTAAACAGTAAAAAAATAAAATAAATATATATAAACTTTTACATCTCTAATGATTTTGAGTTTATATATATATATATATATATATATATATATATATAAATATGTGTGTGTGTGTGTGTAAAAGTTTGCATTACATTCTGAATAAATTCCTCTTTAGCAATCTGACAATTTTCCACTTTTAACAGTTAACTATGGCTATTATAAACATTCTAATCATGGGTTATCTTGTCTCATTTATCATTTATCATCAAATTTGGAAATCAATCCTAGACATTCAGTTTTCAAGATTTCTCACAGCACTTTTGTAAACCCTGCAATACTTATTTGCATATTTATGAGGTCAATAACATTGACTGAACGAGCAACAAGTATGTGACCGGTTTTAATTTGATTGTCCGTCTGTGGAAATGTCACCATGTAAACCCGCCATGCATGACTTGTTTTGCTTTACCTCATGAAGCATGTGAAAGTTTCTGTGACTGAACAAAGCGCATAAATATTTAATAAAACAGGCACTGTTTAGTTTATAATTGGTAATGTGGTAACTCAGGTTTAAGTGCAATGTGACAAGCTACATATTTTACTTTAAAAAAAGAC
>JAUMHI010000006.1:1197454-1229358 GCA_032359435.1 Enteromius unitaeniatus | reverse complement strand
TTCTTAATTTTACTAAAAATACCCAACAAAATGTGGATTATATAAACATTCCTAATACAAAAAAAATACTTTTCTAACAATTTGGCTCTATTTTGTTAAGCCACTCGGTTTACATTTAATATAAAAGGTATTACAACATAATAATGGAAAATGTTTATTATATTTATATGGTTTTTATATTCTTATTTACGTTTTTTTTTTCTTTTTTCTTTTTTTGTTTTTCATTTCAAAGATGCTTAAATCAAATGGTTTTACTGGAAAAGGAAAAACAATAGAAAATGGTCAATCAGAACACACAAAACAAAGCCAAGTGAAGCAAAACAACAAAACACACACACACACACACACACACACACAAACAAACATAATACAAAACAGAAAAACAAAAACAAAGCAAAGACACACAAATAAAGAAAGAAAAATTGTTGAATGTATTATGCAAGTGCTTTTTACAAAGTGTGATGTTTACTGCCAACCTGTCAATCAAACACACTGTAGGCCAGTGCTTTTTAATTCAAGAGTACTTAAGCAACAGATTGAGACGGAGAGATCAAATATATGTGTCTGACTTTGATGGATGGTCTGCACATCTAAATTAGTCATTCCGGTTTCATGCTTTTAGCTTCAGGGTTCAGTGTGGAGAGTTCTGTGTGGAGGCTTCAAGGTCTCAAAGCAGATGAATATGAAGGTGATGCATAAAATCCTACATCTCAGTGTCTCAGCCATTATAACACATGTGTATGAACACTGTATGGCCTGCGGGTAATGCCGATGTTATGTTGTACTTCATTTATTCAGCAGTCAATACCCATCCCCCCCAGTCGATTCAGAAATTTTCTAAAAACAGGTTGTCACATCAAATATACAGTAAAATCATAAAATACATGAAATTAACAACAAATGTTGTAACTTTTAGGGTTAAGCAATAATCATTCACCTTCTGTAAAACACACAGAGGCTTCTAAAATAATAATAACCCTATTTGTGGAATGTAACTGCCGTCTATATTCACAGCAGCTGTCTTCCTTGTCATCTAATGTGATTTGCGCACCAAATTTGTAATTTTTTTTAACTTCTCTGTATGTGTCTTATAGAGTCCATGAATTCAAATGTCAACACAAGCATGCTCATTGAGTGAGTGAACCACCGAGTATGACAGCACACTAATGCGCTGACAGAGCCAGGACTTTGACATGTTTCTGACACTTCTATAAATATTCTTGATATTGCGCTTGACAAGCCTAGAACAAGAAGATGTGCTCACAAATACCTTTCTGACAGATATGTATACATATTTGTAAACTACAGAATTCATACTATTTTAACAAGTAAACAACTGCACATAAGTACAGTATCAAATTAACTTATTGTATATATTCAAAAACCATCAACAAGACACTATATCATGTAACTATTAGTATGACTTAATGAGGCACCAGGGCACAAAACAGCCTTCATTTCCTGTCTGTGCTATTGCTTTGTATAACCAAAACTTCTCAATTTAACCTCCAAGTGCTCCTAAGATATGTGTTGCATGGTCCTTAAGAAATCATTGTAATTCACTGATTGACCGCTTAAGAAATATTTCTTCAATATTGAAAACAGTTGCTTAATTATTTTGGGTTCCATGATGAATAGAAAGCATCTTAAAAAATTTAAACCACTTTTGATCAATTTAATTGACTTAATTTGATACATAAAAAAAATATATATATATATATACATTATATATAATATATATAATTATATTATTTATTATATATATATATATATTTTTTTTTTTTAAATTTTAGGATGCATAAAATAAAATAAAACTCTTAAACTTTAAGACAGTGTACATGACTAATTATAACCTATTATAAAAGCATACATTTTATTTGCTAAGACAAATAATTTAAGTGTACTATTTTTATACAACCCTGCTAACACCAACCATCTGAATCCCATCCACCAACTCTTTGCACGCCAAAGGAAAGCAACTTTTACCACAGAGACAGAAGCGAAGGGAATTATGGGTAAAAGACAAGAAGCTGACAGGACAGGGTCAGTGAGCAAGGTAAGAGGTTTCAGTGCTCTTGTGTGGCCCAAAACTGACAGTAATGAGAAGTGTGAGGCGGCGTGCGATTCCATCTTTGGTAATCCATGCTGCATATTCTGCCTTAGAGGATTACGGTTTCTTGTGTCATTTTGACATTTTTGTCCCAAACAGATACTTGGACAGCAGATATTATCTTGCACTGCACAGAAAAATCTCCCGTTTTCAGTCTTCAGAGGCCTACAAAAAGGAAATATTCTAACTTGACTTTGTAAGTAAAAGCTAATGTGCATTATTTAGAGCACATTTCCATCTCTTAAACACAATGCATGACTCATTCCACTGCTGTTATTTATTTTTTTTTACATTTACTTCACTGTTACAAAGACAGACCACCGAAAGCAACCGCATTTCTAGAGTGACGTGAAACAGCTATTGATTTACCTCCTAGAGATCTTGTTTATCCTTCCTTTACTTCTCTGTAAGTTAAAGGACCCCTGACAGGCTACTAACGGCCACCTGGCAGAGCGGGAACAACACACATGCTCTTAATAAATGACAACATGGGGGGACATCTATTAAAAGCTTACAGCTCAGTGCAGATGGCTGAAGGAAACATTCACAAAGAAAGATGCAAGAAAGAGAAAGAGCACAGAAGAAGACTGACCTTGTTCACTATGCAGGGAGGAGCCATAGAACACAGTTCTAATAATAAGAAAGACCGGGGCTAGTCGTCACAGTTTTTTTTTTAAAAGACCAATTATATTATCTGTACAACTTAATAATAAGTCATAAACCTTTATCCTAAACCTTACCGTTTAGTAAGTACATGTAGTTAATTAATATTACTCAGTATATAAATGTATAATTATACTGTAAACCTAAAATAAAGTGTAAATGTGGATTACATAAATTTATATAATTTAGTATACAACTTATTAAAAAAAAGAAACAAATCACTATCTGATATACATGAAAAAAATATAAATATGTCAATATGACTCAATATGGATTTTTTAGGGTCTTGACTTTTACATTTTTACACTTTTTAAAACTTTTTTTTTTTCTAATTACATTTAGCTGCAATGAATAAACATTAATGCAAACGTTAATAAGCTCATTTAAATAAATAATTTAAATAAATAAGTAATCTGTAAATATTAGCCACACACACACACAGTCAACATACAGCAGACCTTTTTATTTTAAATAAAATGTGTTGAATAAAATATGTAAATAAAATAAAATAAAGTAAAATAAAATAATGAATAAATAAATAAACAAACAATTTTGCTCAAATTAAAGCTAAATTTTGCTACAATGTATACAACCATATTTTACATATTTTATATAAAATGTGTTAAACTGAGAAAAAATATCTTAAAATAAACAAATATTTTCTGAAGAAGTAAATAAATAATTTTGTTGCTGTTGCACCTTTATGATAATGCCAGGTTCCATTATGACAACTCACCCCATTAAAAATAACGGTGGGAAAATTCCAAAACAATTTGCGGTCAGGCCTTTGATGCGGCTGTCTGTACACAGATTGATTTTCAAAACTGGACATCGGTAAGTCTCGAATGTTTGTGTCCTTGTGTATCCGTAGAACTGACTCAATAGGAAACATCCGCACATAATTCAAGCCGCGCGTCTCCCGGTGTCTTGTGTTTTGAAAGTTGACGGCAGGCTCTTTACTTCTTTATCTCAGAAATAATTTACGTTTTCACTTTCATTCTGCCTTTTAGTGAGGCATCCATTAGAGGCAGGGGATGAGGCTCTTCTAAAAGGAAGCGCTCAATAATTTAGAAGCCATTGTTTCCTGTGATGCGCTTTGCACATTCATTGACCTTTGATCTACGTTGTTTATCCATCTGCGCTTGATGGATCCGTCCAGAGCAAATGCGCTGTTCGCTGCAGAGGAATAAATCACAACTCGGTCGGTTTATAAGAGAAAGGTGAAGATGTGACACACAGCCTTAGCTGTCACTCAGGTAACACATTCATTAGCAGAGCCATCACAACTTTATCTCCCAGGAAGCACTTGTTTGTTAAGCCCGTCTTTGGGACAGGCGTCTCTGCAGAGAGACACTTTTTCTTGTTTAAACCTGCACAAAGGTCTGATCTTATCGAAACACCCATCTACTAATCAACTGACTTTGTCCGACAGTAAGAGGCTTATTAGACTTGCAGCGTGGAGTGAAATCCACCGTCCACAGGCTTAGAGACAACAAAAAGTCACAGAGAGGGACAGTGAAGGAGAACAAGCTGAGTTTTAATATGCACAGCGTTGAGACACACACCGGGGATGGTATTAGCGGCTATTACTGGCTGTGCTGATGTGTCTGCTTCTGCAATAACATACACCTTTAACTTCATTATCTGTTGCCACAACACTGCAAACGGCTTTACGCGCATATGCACACACGCACTTAGACCCAATTATGAAGGCTGGAGACATGATCCAGAACTAATTAATAGAGCCCGATTATCACTCATTAACCTTTGTGTTGCTCAGCTCATCCATTGAAACTGGGCAATGCGTGAGTGTGTGCGTGGTGCTAATGTGTTGTGTGTAGTGTTTTGAGACTTCCAACACTTTAGCACTGAACCAGCTTATCTTAAAATTAAACACTTTATAGCTGCATGTTTAAAAGAACTATAGATTTCAAAACAGAACTTGAGTTTGGACAAATCAAGGGCATTTGGGAGCAAAATGTGAGTTTCTTTGCACTAAGGTCAGAAGGATGAACATCCACATACTCTGTATTTCCAACCAATCTCTCTGGAAGTCTAAAAGTCCAATGAACTTAGTATTAAGAAAATAATTCAAATTAGTTTGAGCTGTTTCACCTTTATTTATACAGCACTTTTGACAATACAGATTGTGTCAAAGCACTGAACAGTATCAAACTGGAGAACAAAGTGTCTGTAATATATTAAAGAACGGGGTTTAAGACTAGTCCTAGATTAAAATAAATGTTAAGAGTTGTCTAAACTGGAAAAAGCTTACACTGAGATATGTTAAAATACATTATTGCCGATGTTTGGTCTTAAAATGCTCACAGATAATGCATTTTTGTAAGACATGTTTCTAAAAATTCTTAAATTAGCAAAGGTCTAGTCCTGGCTTAATCTAATCTCTATCTGGGAAACCGGCCCTTTATGTTTAGCCAAAGGAATTTCATTATTGAACGGAGATTCATTTTCTAGATCAGCTTATTTTAAAAGTGATAATAAATATTTCAGGTTATTAACTAACAATGCACACTTTAAGAAACACAGATGCAGCTGCATCATTTATTTAATGACCAGCTAAAATTTTTGCCTGCGTTAAGACATGATTTTTTTTAAATTATGGTGTAAGTACCAGTATTTTTTAAATTCTTCACTCCATGTCTTTAGTAAATCCTGACAGCGGTATTTCTACGTCAAAAGACCATTTGCGCTGACACAAGATGTTAGTAAACCTCACTATATTTCATAAAAATACTGATGTAAAAAACTGTTTTGAAAAATCCGGTGGGGAAAAATCGCCCAAAATGTTAAGTACTGTTTTGACACGGATAATAAAAATGTTTTAAATCAGCATATCAGAATGATTTTTGTAGGATCATGTAACACTGAGGACTATAAAATAGAAACCAAAATAATAACAATGATACAATTAGAATAGAAAATTACCAAAAATTGTATTACAGTATTACCGTTTTATGTATTTTTCATTAAATATGCAGCCTCTGTGAGCATCACAGTTGTTTTTTTTTGTTCGAAAACAAAACCGGTAACTTCATTAAACACTCCACAGACCCTAACATTTCAAAAAGTAGCATATTTCTCCTCTTCATTGCTGGTATACTTTTTCTATATGACAGTATCTAATCTGGTGGACAATGCTAAAGAGTTAGCCGTTAGGAGAATTTTAACCAGGCAGACATTACACCATGACAAGAAAGTGCTTCTGCTTCTTCCACAAACATTCCTTCACATCACAGAAAAGCAGTCCGAGTCTGATCTCTCCTCTTCAGCTTCACGTCAATCAGATCTTCACATATTTGGTCTGCTGCACACGTATCAACAACCAACAGAGCGGCCCCTCCATGTCCCACAGGGATGTGTTCGGCAGGCATACTAGAAAACATACCAAGCAACATACCTGCAACCAAAGCACAACTAAGACCTAAACTATGCACCAACAGTCATCACCTTTATAAAATCCATCAACTGCAATCCATCACACTGCACACTGCAAAAGATCCCCACTGAGTGTTTATGTTGTGAATATTTATAACGCTAAGCAGGCTGTAGCAGGTGTTGCTCCCAGAGCTCTCTATATTAGCCCGCACATGGCCTGAGAAATTAACTGCCTCTGTAGAGTAACCAAATCACCTAGTTCATGCATAGATTTACAAAAAAGAGAGAAAGTAGGCTACCTCTGCATGGCCTGCTGTACCGTACACAGAAGAGAGCTGTGGTGTAGGGAGGACTTACTATTTGTATCATGTTGCTGCACATGCAGATCTAAGGAAAATCCATCGGAGGAGCTGCAGCTTTTAACTCCGCAACCCCAGACAGCAGCCTGTTAAAAAAAAAAAAAAAAAAACTCCCACTGGAAAAGCTCGAAGTCAGCTGTTAAACCTAAGTTGCATTTGGGATATATAATACTCTTTGGGAAATATCAGGGGATAATCCGTGTCGTTGATAAAGTAAAGCAATCGCGGACAAGATGAAAGAATTTTACTTATTTACTGACTGGGAGAGCATAATTGAAGTCGAAGGAAATTCTGGACCCCATAGATAATGCTGTGGTAAGTTTCCGCCTCTGTCTGTCCATGGTAAATTGGATTAGCTTAAGAAATGGTGTGCTAGCAACGGCTTCTCTCATCCTATCATCGCTGTATGAAAGTCATGAATGGAATCATGCTGCTGCCGCCGAATCCGAGAGAATAATACACAAATTTTTGTGTACATCCTCAGGGGTCACTGACGGCAAACGTCAATTCAATATTAAGCCTGCATGGTTTATTTTGGATGCAACTCTCATGTCTTGTGTGACGTTGAATTAATGTTTATTTACTGGATAGCTGCAAAGTTTTCTCTGACAGACTTGCATTTCTCTTTTTCCGATATTAACTGAAAACTAATGACGACATGGACATGACGTATATAACTATACAGTGGGGCAAAAAAGTATTTAGTAAGCCACGATTTGTGCAAGTCCTCCCACTTAAAAAGATGAGAGAGGCCTGTAATTTTCGTCAACTATGAGAGACAAGAGGAGAAAAAAAACCTCCAGAAAATCTAATTTTTAAATAATTTATTTGCAAATTATGGTGGAAAATAAGAATTTGGTCAATAACAAAATTTTATCTCAATACTTTGTTATATACCCTTTGTTGGCAATGACAGAGGTCAAGTCTTCTCAAGGTTTTCACACACTGTTGCTGGTATTTTGACCCATTATAAGAGTGACAGGTTAAATTAAAAAACCTAAATAAATAGAGAATAGACCCTGTTACTTTTAGTTGTAAAATATAATGTATAACTGCATTTACATTTTTTTTTTTTTGGGAAAATATGTCATTTGTAAAATATATAAACACATACATTCCACCTTAATTCTATTTTACAAGATTGTTTCATACTATATTTGTTTTAACTGAACAAATATTGTTTTTTAAAAACCATTTGAAATGCTTGGCATATGTGTTTAAAGTATATGTAAAGTATATGTTCAAAAGATTTATTGTGAACACTCTTACAGTATGTCTTTGACCCCATTACAGCAGGTACCTTATTATTCAGCTCTAGAAAAGCAAAGAAAGACACGCAGTGCTTTTTTAAAGAACGATTAAAATGAACAAAGCGTTTAGAAGTGTGATTCTGTGAAAACTGCTGAGATTTCAGGATTAGGCACTAAAGCATGAGACTGAAATCCTAAATACTCAAGTGTGTCGATGCTTTGTGTGGTGCCCTTTCTGAACAAACGTGGCTTCCTTTATAATCGTCATTGCCATTCATGCAAAACAAGAATTATGTTGAAAGTATTTCTCTGATCTGAATGGCCTCAGCTGGACTGAATTTCAATTGGATGAGAACTTTAATTTTCATTCTGTTCCATACAATGCTCTTTCAAAGCCGATTCATTCACTCAGTATCAGCCGAGATCAATCTAAGGCCTTGTTCTGTGTGTCATCTCTGACACAAAAAGGCCACGACTGTAATTGTCTGTTTTCTTCTACTCTAATCAGTGTCTGTTATTGACATTAAGAGCACAAAACTCCAATTCACATAATACAAATGGTTCTGGAAACAGCGTGAAAGCAGTGGACCAGTTATAAATCATCGCAACATTTAGCCTAATAAAGGATAATTGTTTGATCAGACTGTTAAATTGGGCAGTAAAGGTAAAATTACAGGCAATTTCTGAAATGGAATCGTTCAAATCATGCTGGTATTTCAATTAACACTTTAGAAGGGACACGAAAAAGATAGGGCATCAAAGAAAAAACTATCCACCTGTCTTTATGAATAGAGAATGGAATGGAATACTTCTTTGGAGCTTTATTGCAACCCAATTTAAACTCCATTTAGAAGCAATGAAAAGATAAATTGACTCAACTCTTAAGATCTGAAGAGTTGTCTTTTCCATGTTCATTACAAAGAACAAAGCAGCCATGGCAACCCTGTCCTTTACCAATTATATTTTACATGTAGGCTATTAAAGATCCATTAAAACATGTCCCAAATGCACAAGTCCCAGCAAAATACAGTTGTGCCCCAGTAAAATGTTCTTAACAAGTCCTTAAATGTTATGTTGATAATATATCAACCTGAGAAAATTAGTTTTTCTGACAGTATTGCAACAATTGAGATTTTTGAGAACTGAGAACAATCTTTCTATCAGCTGTTAGGATGAAAATAGTCATTTGTGAATAAATCTTCTGAACTGATGTGTCAAACAATAAAAAAACATCAAACTATAAAGATATTTTTAAACATAGTCAAAATGCAAAGAGCCTGCCTTGTTGTCTGAGGATATTTACACTAACTCCGTCTGACAATGTGTGACTGTGCTAGTCAACATCCCAAAAGACGGATACTAGCTTTCTGCTTCAGTGGCGCAGATAGTAAAGTTGGTATCATACTCATTCTGATACTACCAATCCGCCTTTTGGCAAACTTATTCTTTTTCCAAGCTCAAATCACATAAAAAAAACTTTTTTTCAATAAAATAAAGGAAATAATCAAATAACTGAAATTAGGGTAGGTGTAGGGAGGGCTTTATTTTCCCAATAAAGAGGCATTACAATTTAAATTGTATAATGTGCTACAATACCGAGGTGCTATTTGCAGTAAGAAGTATAAACATCAGAAAATCCTGCTATTTTAACAAAGTAAGCAGACTCTATTGCTATTTGCACTTGTGTAAATAGCCTATATCGATGAAAGGTTAGCTGCTTGTTTCCTAAATATTGCATTAAATATTACATTCACTAAACTCCGATCACCTCCAAAATGAACTCTTCGCATTTTCCGAGGACCTGACATTGCAAAAAAAGTCGCAAAAAAGTTCAATAATTTATTATTGAATCAGTTATTTTTCTGGGTGTAATTGGCGAAGGTAATTATAGTATTAAAAAAGGCTGACAGTCAGCAGTCTGCAGAAGATCAGAGCGGGAGCTCCTTTGTTCCATTCCTAATTAGCATCATTCTCTGTTTGAGAGTGCGAGTGCTGAAAATGCATGAGCTCTTGCAGACCCATGAATGCGACCCTAACTAGACTGGGGGTCTGGATGCAAGGAAGAAAAATCACAAAAGGTTAAAATGCTGCAGTGACTACATGGCTAAAAACGTATATGTACAGTACTTTGCTGTCAAACCAGGCTGAAAAATACTGGCATGTGGCAATTTATTCCCCAAAATTACATGATGTTGCTGCTTGATTACAGCAAGTTTCAAAGTGGAATGTCCAAAGATTAGAGTCCATGTTTGATTTTCTCGGACAGACGTTTTATTATGTTGGCATTAGTGCAATTTTGTAAAAGATGGGCTACCTAGCAAGTTGACAACATTGGAAAAGCCATATATGGAAATGACGAACGCAAATGTTAAAATGTATTAGTTTAAAATCATACATTATTGAAAAAAATTTAAATAAATTGAGTGTTGTGCAAAGAACTGATTGTTCATTCATTGCTGTAATTCATAATCTGGCTCTGTAATCATAAAATGAATGCTCTGCAGCAAATTGTACATTTAGCAACGTTTTTGGACTTTTGCAAAAAAATGTTGGCACTTTTTTCCAGTGCACCTGGGTTGGCTAAAATAGTCAGTTGGACCTTCTTGCTTAAAGCTAAAATGCATTCTAGATTCTGCTATACAGAAATCTGTGCATTCTTGTTAGTGCATATGCTAACAAATGAGGAAGCGAACTGAGAGCATGCAACGTATCTGGATTTCACTTAACACCCTTTTCTTCCTCTGAAGGGAAAGCACAAGAAAAATATTGACACTCTAAGCACTCTAGTGTTTCTATCAAGCTCTAAGTGCTCAAAAGATGAGCAGGTAGGAGAGTGATGGGCAATCAGATGCAATTACATTGGAGGGCACAGAGGCACGATTAGCTAGTCCTGTCACAGTTAAAAATATAACCACAGTACAGATGCTGAAATCGAGACAGTGTTTTGAAAAGCCACTCTCAAAGCCAAAAGTGAAACTGGGGAATATGCTGACAGCGCTGTGAAGACCGTCTTTGTTCAGACTGCAATACTTAAGCAAGCTGCTTCTGAATGTGCTTCTCTATGTGGGTCAGTCCTGATAGGCAGTGTATTTTCATGACCCCATCATATATATATATATATATACTACTGTTCAAAGGTTTGGGGTCAGTGAAATGTTTTTTGAAAGAGTACTATGCTCTATGTGTTCTAAAACAGTAGAAAATCAAATATTCTAGATGCTGTATACTACCATTTTATGTACTAATTGAAAAACAACAGCGCAGATGTTAATATTAGGAATGCATGTTTTGTTTCACTATAAAACAGTTCAACCTGTATAAAATAATCAACATAATATCAAAAATGAACAGCATTCAAACAAATAAAATAAAAGTAAAATAAAAACTAGCTGAAGTTCAGTTTTTTTTATTTCATCGTATTTATGTATTTATTGATTGTCATTTTGACACTGACTTAAAATTCAACAGCTTTTATTTTATTTAATAAAAAAAAAGAAAAGAAGAAAAGAAAAATTAAAGCACCAAACATGATCTTTTAAACGAATGGTATGCTGTCAAAATTATTTTCATAAGCACGAGCCCCAGTATAATATTTCAGCATTTTTTCAATTATATCTCCAACTTTACCTTGCTGTTTCTTTAAAATCTCGCTTAACTGCAAGCTGAAGGTCTCCTACAATCAACTACAATCACGTTCAACTAAAAACGATTGTTAAGATATGTCCATTTCTAAAAGAAAAGGAAGCCAGAAACCAAGCCCTTCTGTAAAGTCCACATGACTGCCAGATATAGCAGAGCTTCATATTTGGTTTCAGGGAATGGTTGATCTGATTAATTCCATTATAGTATCAATACCATGCAAACAGAAGTAAAAAAAAAAATCATGAACCTATGGTATTTGCAGTGTCACAGTTTTGCAAGTCTCCCACATAAACTAAACAGGAAGCAGAAGATCAGCTAGATATGGTTTGTGTTAGGCTACTGTAGCATACACTCACTTAGAAACCTAAAAAATGCTCAAATCTAGCATCCATGTCAGTAGCCAGCAGGGCAGATTTACAGCAGTTATTAGTATCAGGTTTCATGTTCCTGCACCTCAAGCAAGTGATTTCTGACCAGACTCACACTAACTCGATTTTCTGCTCAGTGCTGGTATCTCCCTGTATCTGAACCACTCAGACTGAGATTACTGTGATCACTTGGAATACTTTTTTCTTGTCTTGCTTTATATTAAAGGCGGCTTTTTGCCATTGTGTTGTTTAAAATTAGTTTGCCAAACACGGTGAGCTAAACAGTGACTGGTGTGGAGACACATGGGTAATATCCCTGTGTTTGCATGAGTGTAAGTGAAGACAGGCAAATGAGACAAGTGTTTTGACTGTGAATGAGGTGAGTGTGTTCTTAAATCACCGCAAGTGGGTACACTCATTACCTTAAATGACAGCGACAGCACAGGTGCAGTTAGACGGTTGAATGCTAATCACTCTTTCTCTGTCTCCCACTTTTTTTTTTCAAAGTGTTAAAACTGAACTATCCATTATAGATCTGTCTATATATAAATTGTTACAAAATCAACCATAGTCTTTAAAAATAAATGAAAAAAAAGTCTATTTACAAATGAACACTTTTTAAATTAATATTCATCAAACAATCTTGAAAACCAAACGTATCACAACACTGATAATAATAATAAATGCTTCTTAAGCATCAAATCAGCATATTATATCCAGCTGTCACATCATCTATCTTTTTATCTATTGATAATGATGAATATCAATGTACATTATATACAGGTCAGCTTTATATAAACCCCAATAAGAATGGAGAAAATAATAGGTCTGGAGCTTCTTTCATCACAAACTCAACTGATTACGTGTCATCATAGTCTCTATAATTATGTTCTATAAAGCGGTAACATATATATATATATATATATATATATATATACATACACTATATACTTTACAAATGTCTTCAAATACGCTTGGAGGATCAAGTCGTATTATTCATGGCATACGCTCACACTAGTAATTGCAAATTTCTGCAATGGCTCTTTGTAAAAGAGAACAAGATTAAAATGAAGACTTCATTCCTCCTGCCAACCTCAATCTAACTCTCTTTTCCTCTCCCTCTCTATACTGCTACTGTATGTCCCTCTCTGCATCTATCTATTTTCCCTTGTCTCAGCACAGACCTCTCACTCAGACAAGAAAAAAAAAAAGACTCTAATGATGAAGTCCAAACCTCCTGCCAAATGGGATGATGGGTGACGCTATTCCGGGCAGGTGCCCATGTGCTGATGAAAAGAAACTCAAAAGTATGCAGCTGCTATTTATAGTCTCCCTCTGTCTTTCATTCGGCCTTAATCATACACACACTTAAAACGACTCATGTAATTGTGCTGGCACTGACTACAATTTACAGTATATAAAAACATAGTTTAGTGTCTTTTTACTTTTGTAGTGGCCAAACTTTTTTTTTATCTATTACTTAATATTACTATACATACATATATATATATAAATAATGATGAAATGTTTTTTTTTAAATAACTAAAGCACACATTCAACCATATCCTGCAGTGACATGTAAATATTTTCTAGTTGGCACAGTGTTGTTCACAGCAAGCCGTAAGTGTTGCCCCTGTCAGGGCTTCACAGTAGCTCCGAGTGCTGAGAGACCCTGGCTTTCTCTGTTGGCGGCATGACTCCATCTCCCTATCATCAGCGGGTTACTGCTCACCCAGCCCGCACTTAGCCCACCTCCAGCTAGCGCTGAAATAACAGCAGACCCCTCTCTGGGCACACCTGGCTGCTGTCTGCACTCAAGATAAACACTGTAATGCTTGAATTGCACTTCCTGGTGCAACTGCAGTGAGAGTTTTGGCATCCACCCATTAAAGATAATGGCAATGTGAACGCCCAGGTTGTAAAATCAATGTGATTTTACAATGTGTACTAAGTCTCTGGTGTCCTCAGAATGTGTATGTAAAGTGTCACCTCAAAATGCCACACGGATCATTTATTACATAATTTTGAAAATGCCTATTTTGAGTGGAAGCAGGAAAAATGGTTTTAAATGCAAATGAGCTGCTACTCCCCGCCCTCTTTTCCAGAATAAATATGCGCCATTACTGCTCCTACCTACTAAAACATCTGTTTTGATTAGTTTTAAACCATATCAGTTTAAAGCTTTAATATGTTATGCTTTTCTGAGTGCACACATCTGAAGGACACAGACAGAAAGTGGCTGTCAAAGGCATGCGAGTACCAAACTAAGTTCTCATTCACACACAAGTTTACATTAAATTCACTCACATAGGGTTTTAGCATTCGTGCCGGAGCACGCTTACATTATTACTGTGCGTTCACACCACCGCCGGCGATGAGAGCGTCTAAATCCGCCTTGCCAACGACGCTGTACAGAGATTTTTGGACGCTCTTGCCGCTCTGACGTAGATTGAATGCTTTTCTTGTATTTAAAGGGGCCTCAAATAAAACAAGTTTGTGCGGACTGACCACACGGAGGGTTTAAGTTAACCTCGTGAAATATATTGATTGTGAAAGTAAGAAATTGATGGATTGGAAAGAACTTTTTTGTATTACATGTTTTCTTTCAATTAACAGTAATTTGCTGCAGCTCTCTACAACACGTTTTCCGTTTAATCCAATATGTTTTGATATGTCAGAATATTCTGAAGCAGTAGCTTTGTATGCTCTGACGCTAAATTCAACTTGAAATTCCCGCTTATTTTCAGAAATACATAAAGTTAATGCACATTAAAAACTCACCACTGCAACCCCAGCAATCTTGGACACCTTCTTGGACACCTTGGCCCATGCATCGTTTTTTAAATTTATTTATGTCTCTATAAGCCATCAAGGACACGTCGTAAATTACAGGGAAACCCACCACAGCAATGATTAACTTCTCCTCCATTCTTCTTCTTCTTTGTTGCTTAATGGCGATCGGCCATGGGAATTAATAGAGTCGGAACTAAAGTTTACAGGACTGCGTTTTCTGGAATCTGCTCGAGCGGTGGACTTCTACTCTCCTTGACGCTCTCACCATCCAAGACGTGCTGCGCCACTGCCCGCCGCCTCTCGCCGTCGGCTCACATTGAGAATGAATGACGTGCTCTGGCACACCTCTTCCAAGCGGGCCAGTGACAGTTAAACGAACCGCACCAGGGCACGGTTCAGAGCACTCACACTAGTCAAACGAACCTCGCTTTGGTGGTCAAACGCACTCTGGCACAGTTCAAACTGCCTATAGTGTGAGTACACCCTTACAGATTAAGGGGTAGTAATATTATAATGACATCCATTTGCAACGTCATAAGGGGAGCGAGATCAGACGCACTGATTTTTTTTCCAGAGGCTTGTAGAAAAAGGCTTACTAAGTTACAAATTTACTGGGTTACTCTTTTTTATGTTTCCTAAGCTGGTAGATGCACAGGGACCTGATTTTAGCAGTTAAAACCTCCGAAATTTCATAATGTGTCACCTTTAATTAATAGTGTCAAATTAATTGTTTTTAAAATTGTACAATATGTCAACCAAGACTCTATTTGATTTTTTAAAATTCAGTAAAAACTTGTTAAATATTATACACAATGGCTGTTGAAACCAACTTTACCATCAAAGAAATGCATTCTAAAAAAAATATTAAACCTGAAATCAGTTCTTAAACAGTAATATATCGCCATTAGGTTTGTGAGATATATTGCATAATATAGATAGATATATAATATATAATATAGAGATATAAAGTCAGTTTCTTGTTTTGCGTTAAATCTCCAGTAAATTAAATTTCAAATTAAGCGGCAGTTAATACACAGAGCTATAGATCACTGACAACCTAAGTAATTTCCCATTCAGTATCGCAAATGATTTGCCTGTAAAACTGAACACCATATTGATCACCATAGTGATCACCTGTATATTAACTAACGCTCCATTTGAAAACAGGTGATGGAGATTTACCATTAATCAAGAAACCGGCTTAACGCAGGAGAACGCTTGATTATCCCCTCATACGATATATCGCCCAGCTCTAAATGCCATAAAACTGTTTGGTGAGCATATGAGAATTCCTCCAAAAACTTTTGTAATTACACCAAACTTTACCACTTTTTTTTTAATATTATTATTTGAGGCATACTAAAAACAATTCCAAATTCTACGAATGGGGTAATAATGGTTGGTCAAAACCATTTAAATAGCTTATGTCAAATCAGCAGCAACATTTGACCAGAAGTTTAACGCCCAGGGTTATGAATTTAGAACAAACCTTAAATAGAATGTTTGAGGAATATTGAAAACAGCAATTCTTGGCAAGCGGCGAGTACGTGTGTAAGCAATGTACAGAAGGCTCCCGCAGTTATCTACTTCCACTGCCAGGAGAAGTACGATAACCCCTGCAAAGAGCACACCACAGTAAATTCCACCTCCAGCCATTGCAACCACAAGGGCCTGACCTAATCTGACATATGATCGTGGGATCGGCTTTGCTGAAGTTTTCTTTGTGCATTCTCTGAGCCTCCAAATCCATGTGATGTACTTAATTCTCATCAGCATCGCGGCAAGTTAGCCTCAAACACTGTCAGGATGGTTTTTAATTACAGTGGCGATGTGCGTTGCTGATTGTCTCTGCCAATTCCTTCTAATTCCTATTTAAATAATTAAACTTGAGACGTTGTCATCTGAAGTCAGACGGGTGCTGTCTGGTCTGGGGATTTCAACTGATATCTCATTAATCATCCTCGTAATCTATTACGCAGGAAATGGGAGCGATTGAGGAAGTTGACGGTAGGAAATTGAGAATGTGTGTGTGTGTGTGTGTGGATCGATAAAGAACATTGTCTTTTACTGTAACAACTGACCCATTCCCTCTGCTCTCGTTGGCCCCTGACCCACATCCTGCTTTTCTTCCTTCTCCTCTCGGATGAGTCCGGTTCATCTAAGCCATGGCACCATGACCCCACATTTCACTGCTGTGGTCATATTTCCCACATAGAGCACAGCGTCTCGTCTCAACATGCTTCAGTGATGTGGCCACTCTAGGCTTAACGGTCCCACGAGAACGAGCAGATGTTGAATGTTTCGAAGGACGTTAAGGACATCGCTATCTCTAAAGCAGGCAGAAATAGAAAATAATAAAGCAATAGGGAATAGTGCTTTTGAAAGTTAATGTTACATTTTTGCTCATGGAGTCCTGTTCAAAAGTTTGGAAGCGGTAAGACTTACTGTTTTTAAAAGAAGTGCTTTGTCATGTGTTCAAGAATGCATTTATTTGATCTTTTTTTTTTCAGAAGTATGTTTTTTTTGTTCCCCTACATGTTAACGGCATCAGCAAATTGTATAGTGATATACTCAAACATCCCCTGGCAGAGCTATTTTTATTGGAAATAAGATTATTATTATTATTTTAGAATTGTATTATTAGTATATAACCAGTTGGGTAGGTTTAGGTATATGTAAAGTGGGTGGAGTTGGTGCACCTCTGTAATACCAGTGTATAAACATGGTAACTCCTCAGGAACTGCCCACTTAATATAAAGTGTAACATTCTAGAGACCAATCACAATTTATATGTAACTTACTGCCCGCTGCTGTGTAACATCAGAGTAATTACATGCTAAATCTATAGCAATTCTCTATTTAATATAAAGTGTAACTCTTTATTTACCAAAAAGTGTTGTTAGTCGTGTTACACATTTGTACTTTCATTACCAAAAAGTGTTGTTATCAGTGTTCTGTTACACATTTGTACTTACACACACCATTCTGAGGGTCGTTACATGTGTGAAACTGGAGATACTATGTACCGGTGTGTGCTTACACCATGGTTACACACTACATAGGCATCTAGTTACTATGGAAGTACACAGGTATTAGGGACACTTAATATAAAGTGGGACCGTAATGTGAATTTGAGACAGCTATCTGTGTGTTTGTGAATTGAAGATAAAAAAAATAGTTTGAAAACAAATGAATATTTTTGCACTTCTGCTCGAAATTAAAAAAGAAAAAAAAAATTCTTTCAGTGTGGGTTTAAGTGGCAAAAACATCACTTGAATGATGAAATATCTGATCATAGGAGGCATGGTGTGCACGTCTAAACACACAAAGGGATCTTCTGGAAGCAATCATTGGCATAATAGCTGTCAGGGAGAGCAAGAGAAGTTCAAATGATCAGTCAGTTTTGCATGTTAAAATGAGAGATGACATTTCTCCAAGAAACGTAGTCGGCAGGTCTCTGGTGTGTGCTGCACGAGGTAGCTGAATGGATGTATGTGTGTGTGTGTGGCAAGAATCTGCCCTTTCATCATAGACACTGCTGATCTTTGGAATGAGCAGATGACTTAATACCCCAACACGGCGCTCAAACAGAATCCACTATCAGTCACCAGGGAGAACAGATTCAGCCGAAAGATCTCTCATTTTCTCTCTCTCTCTCGTTTCCTCTGTCCTGTTCTCTGAAGCCATATCTTTCATATACAGTACATTCACTTCGCTCTTTGCAAAGTAATATGTTGACAGTGCAGCGAAGACCCTACATAACTCCTAAGGAGTTTTGTACCTTCCAGTCCATGTTCGTTATCCTTGAGGGCTAGAAAAAGAATAAACTTCTAGCAGAAATGCATGTTTGAAATATACAGTCTTCCTCGACAAAAATAATGATGACTCATCCTTTCTAAGCTAGGTCACACAGTTTTATCCAATAAAATGCTCACTAGAATGTCTACATCCCATCAGCCCCTCAATAAGCCCTCATCAACAAACTAATTGTGGTTAGCTAGGGCCCTATGATTTCTGCAATGCGGGAAAAATGCAGACGGAATCGCATCCAGTAAGCACAAAATATTAATTAGAAACTTAACTTGAACGCGTCAAAAAAAGTTTAATTAACTTTAAGAAACATTGACAAATTAAATGCAATGATAGTACGACTACTAATTGTTATTAAATTGTGTTTTTGTTTAAGAAATATTAGCCAAAAAAAAGTAAATAATTTAAAGTAAATAGTGAAGTAAATAAATAGTAGTATTTAATTATTGAAATATTAATAATTAAAATAAAAAATAAATAATACATTTGAGGAAAAACAAACATTTTTATAGGAACTTAAATATAACTTTTATTCAACTTTTAATAAATTACTGTTAAGTTGTCAGTTTTTTATGATTTCAATTAATTAGACATGTTTTTTTTATAAAAAAATATATATATATTTCTAGAATCTAGGTTGGTGAAGAAAAAAATAAGAATTTGGGAAAAAATATCACTGATTTCATACGGCCCTAGTAAACTGATAAAACGCTAAAACGACCAAGAAACAGAAAACAGACGATCCAAACAGAAAAAAACATACTCTAATAAATAGATACAGAAAACATATTGTGATGCTTTCCTGAACCTGCAAAAACGTATCCTAAAGTCCAGAAATAAGTTAGGGTTCGTGTTATTTTTGCATATCCCCAATTGAATGTAGTTAAACAAGTTTAAGACATTTCTGCATTTTATTTTATAACAAAATGCATCAGTAGTACCCCACTCTTGACTTTAACTGGCTGCACAATTTTCATTTTGGTAACCTTGGACAGTGAGAGGTAATGGTGTCCTTTATAAACACTCAGTAGGCCCAAACACAGCCGATGCTTTTATTATGCGCTCCAAATGTACATTTACAGATACCGCAGCTTTTAGGAGCAGTACAGGCCATGTGGGCAGCACCGGAGGGAATGTGTGTGTGTGTGTGTGTGTGTGTGTGTGTGTTGGCTCTGTGTAAAAAGCTTATGTGAGCGCTGGGGGTGGGGGGGCTGCAGGTGGACTCAAAAGGTCACGGTAAATGCATTCTTTCCAGCTCTGCACTAAGAAAACATATTCAGTCTATTGAGTATATGTGTGCCACATCTACAGGAGATGCCCTGCTATAGTTTTGACTGACAGCATCCTCACTGGCCTCGTTGTATTCACCCCAGAACATGAATATCCTTTGCTGTGTCGGACGGAGTTACCGTCACCCGACCAGGCATAACAGCAAGGTGAGCAATGGCCGACTGCAACCGCTGCTTGTTACCATGGTACCCAGGAGTTGTCCTTTCATCTTTCCACAAGCCTCATGTTCGTTCGTTTCTTTAGGGAACATCTCTCATTCACTCCAATTGTTATAAATAAGTGATGTAATTGCAAGTGCTAGACAATGCTCTGTGCTATTCAAGTGCATTTAGAAATTGAGAGACCGTATAAGATGGAACAACTGAAGGTTAGGTGTGGAAATATAACCTGATGGATGAATAAAACCCACTTTCTTGGCTCTGGGTCTCTAAGGGAGAGCCGAGAGAAACTTTATGAACATGTTAAATAACACGCTGGCGCAGTACGTGGGCCTGTGAAAGCGGCCGTATCAAAGAGCATTCATTCAAATACGCAGCGGCTAATTACAGTATTCAAAACTTAAAAGTGTGAAAAATGCTAGAAAAAGTGCATTAATGAATTCTTATCCACATTCCGTATCATAATGGCCGTGATGAATCACGTAATCCGATCAATTTCTCAATTACTCAGAGTCTTGTTTTTGCGCCCGAGTCAATACTTTGGGTTGAATTGTCTTTTCAAAACCTTGTGAACTAAAGTGATATTTTCCTACTTATTAGATAAATATCACTGTAATTTATACTGAACTACTCCTGAAAGCTGACAGAGAGGCAGAACGAATAAGCAGACAAATAACAACATGCAGACAGTTCTGCCACTCTCAGACAGCAAAATATTTTAGCAAAACATCTTTAGAAAGTATGGCATGAACACAATTTTGCAAAAAACATATCCTGACTCCAAAAGCATTCGCTGCATGATGAAGCCTATTAGAAAACAGTTGGATCATTTAAGTAATGAAAGAAAAAATATCCCTGTGTGTTTTTAAAATCGTTTTATGATAAATAATAATTAGCTCATGTGATTCTTGATTCAATTTTTACAGTTACAGTTACGTTTCAGACACATTTTGTCTATATCTCATTTGCAAAGCAGAAAAAAAGTCACAAAGAAAGCCAGAGCAGAGCTATTTTGTGTCTCAGAGTAACACTGTGGTCTTTCGTTCTAGAATTAATTACTGAAATGAATCGAGTGAGTGAACTATCCAATGATGCATTTACAAAGACAAGTCCAATTTTGAAAGAATCGTTTGAAGGATTCAATGAATCATCATCAAAAATCCCCCATAAATAGTATATTTCTGTCAATGTAGCAAACCATCAATAAATGGCATCATTTAGATCATTTAGCACAGTGTTAGTGTGTGTGTGTGTGTGTGTGTGTGTGACAGAATGGCAGATATTGCAGATACACAGGATTTTTCTCTATTTGGTTCATATTCAAGACATTTCTCAAGCTCTACTCTTGAGGTTTCCTCAGCTTGCATGTCTTGCATTTTTCCCCTGTGGCTGATCAAGGAAAAGTTGGTTTATGAGCAGCGGCTTGTCTCTGCGACAGCTACATCCTCACTTATAAACTACAGCATTCAGTTCTACTGAGAGCTGCCAGCTATATCATCACCTCGCTATCAAATGAGCTCCCACCATTTCCCCCTCCTGTTAAAACGTCAGCTTGAGAGAAAAATCACCACCTCCAACCACTGTTGGATTTATACAGCACGGCTCTGAAAATGAATCTCTGCTGGAGCGCAGATAGAGAGGATGTGACTGTGTGGGTATCGAGACCCAACGCGGCCAATAAATTTGCCCACAAGGGGGTTCACACAGTCGGATGAGAGTTGTGTATGTGTAGGGTTTCTAAGTAGACCTAATGCAATTTCTAGCCCAAATGATGGTGTTGTGCAATCATAATACATTAAAGCTCATTTGGTAAGATTTATGATATCCCTGAATTGAATTTAAGTGGCTTATAAGGATGTTGAATACAAATGTTGCTGTTCCACAGAGTTAGGCTCATCATTTATTAAACACTCTATTGGTTTGAAATGCTTCGACCCCATAGCCTCCATAGCATCTTTCATATGAGCAACAAATTCTGAAATCCTCTCCACATTACACTATGTCTTAACTGCATGTGACACCGTGACACAAGATTTTTCCATGTTAATCTGAGTTTTTGTCCTAACTAGCCTAGAATATGTTTCTATTTCTGTGACGTCGCGGCTGGAACAACAACATACACACTATATGACAGTAGATAATCTCAGCTTATTATGCACTTTATTCAAAGTTTAACATTAACAATATGAGTTTAAATGTAATATTACATAATATTACATGACCAAATTACTTGTCGCTGGAATCTTGTCGCGTCATGTGTAAAGTGAAGTAAATTCAAGACTAAAGAGTTACTAGGACTTAGAATTGCAGATGTCTGTTTACACCATTAAGTTAAAAGTCTTCTGC
Source organism: Enteromius unitaeniatus (assembly GCA_032359435.1). Taxonomy (NCBI): domain Eukaryota; kingdom Metazoa; phylum Chordata; class Actinopteri; order Cypriniformes; family Cyprinidae; genus Enteromius; species Enteromius unitaeniatus. The sequence continues at coordinate 1,207,173 of JAUMHI010000006.1, read as the reverse complement.
CACAATTGTCATTCAAGTTTTAAAAGCAAAACACAGTCTGTGGAAAGAAAAAAAAAAACAATAGATGGAAAGAGAGAGAGAGAGAGAGAGAAAGGAAAACAAAGATGATAATGAGGATCAAACTGACAGCAGTGATTTATAAAGTGTGAGCTCTTCGCTGTGACTTTCCTTGGACACTGCTTGCACCTTCGTCACAAATGGGTGACACACACACACACACACACATCGCAGCTGGTGGTTTTGTGGGTAATGTGCTGCTGTGATTAATGTGTCCACAATGAGGGCTGTGTAAACAATGCTCTGCACAGCTGTTCCAGAAGTTGATTTTTATGTCTGATTCAGTGAGCTACTCAAAACCCAGCCCCATGCTGGTAATGATCTCTCCCATGGGACCAATTGCAAACACACACACACACACTTATAAACCAACACATTCACACAGATACCGCTATCGGATCCGCAAACACTGCCGGGATGCAATCTCTCAACTTGAGCGCTAATTCTCCGCTACATTAGGGAAAATGTGCACTTTAATTTATATGTGGAGACACTGGTGTTGGAAAAGTGTGCAGCATTTTCTTCTCTGGAAGAATTCGACCGCATAGACCAACAAATCTATTTTAAATTACTGATAACACATGCTGATGCACTCTCATGTATCAAAAACATCATCCCCCAGTTTCACAGACAAGGCTTAAGCTAGTCCCAGACTAAATTGCATGTTTAAGCCGTCTCAGATGAAAATATCTTGCTCTGAAATATCTTAAAACATGTCAGTGCCATTGTTCTGTGTTAAGATGCACACCTGGAATATTTGGAATGGAAGGCATTTTTGTAAAAGTTGCTTAAATATCTTAATTTAACTAATGCCTAGTCCTGGCTTAAGCTAAGCCCTGTTTGGGTTTGGTTTAAGCTTAAAAATATATGCAGTACACGTAAAGTATATATAAAGCCTCATATACAATATATCCTATATGAAAAGGTAACAATATGCAACTGGACATAGCTGACGTTTCTAAACACACTCTTTCTCCTGTTTCATAAATGTTAATTGGAACTGAGGTGAGCCTGCTTGATGAAAGCTTTAGTTACCTTACGACACCTTTCAAGGGAAAATCTTGAGCAGTGTTAACAGGCATGCTTTCAATAGCCTGTCATAATAGGATAAAACATGTTCCGTCTGCGAATGATGAACACTGTTAGCATTGATGTAGCACTTACAGTAAAAGCTGGGATACTCAAGAATGTAAAAGCTCTATTAGCCCAAAATATATTAGTGCTTATTTTGTTAGGGCATGTGTAAAAGAAAGAAAGTGAGATGCTGTGAAGGAGAGAAAAGAAAAGAGAGAAGGTTTGTGTTACTTCGGTGTAAGCGATCGTGACTATGGTTAGACAAGGCATCGGAAAGAAATATGATGGACTGATGGATAGCATGATAAAACGAATGATTAGAACGAATGTCAGACACACTCATTTAAATCCATTTTCCATTAATTGTCAATTAAAAACAATTCTGGTTTATTTTTTAATAAACTGTTGGGTCATCTTGTACGTTGAAACTGTGATACTGTGAACCAACACATGTATTCCATAACTAAGTGAACCAACTTTGATTTCTCATGCCACACTATTGGAAATTAGTGCAGGCAAAACATCTTTTCTCATGGGCCGGATGTGGCCCAGATTTCAGATTTCTCTGTGTAACCATTGTAGCAAGTCCATATTTGTTTAGCAATAGCAGCAGATCTAGCCCACCAAGACATTGTCATACATGCAGTATGCAATTCTGAGAGTGGTCTTAAAAACAAAGAAAGCCATTTCCAACATTGCCCTCCTTGCAGCATGTAATGTAGCTGTATGTGAACGTAAACGATCTGTTTTTAACACTATACAGCCTAATGAGTCATTACTTATGAGTCATGAGACATTTCGAATCCCACTTTTGTTATGGCTACACATCATGGGGTAACACAGTTAAATATTTCCCGCCTATGTTCTACACTGGCCGGCCGGGAACAACTTGCCCCGGCCCACAAACATAATTTTACTGACTTCTTTTACTGACAACCTGTACGTATGATATATAACAGATGCTTATATTTCCATTGAGCATTCAAAACACACAACTGGGTCAAAGGGCCTATAGTTTTTGATGCACAGTACATTGTAAACCAATCACAAAAGTCTGGCCAATCAGAGCAGAGTAGGCTCACGGAAAGGAGGGGTTTAGAGAGACTGAATCTTAGTACTGCTTTGAATGAATCGTCTGAGAGTCCCTGGAAAATGAGGTGATATTAAATGCATGTTTTGAGTAAACAAAATCTTTTTTTTCACCTTGCATGTATATAAATCTCATAAGCCAAATGAAATGAGCTTTTGTGTCAGTAGTGGCGTGATCGTGAAGTCTCGTGTTGGCCCAAGGCTGTCTATGCATCTTGTTCCTCTCAGGCAGCATTGTTCATTGATTTAGGCTCAAGTTTAAGGGTTCGGTTTACCTAATGATTCCCCTGGTTCCTTTCCTGCCTGACTACAAAGTCTAAAGCCCTTGAGACATGCACAGTCCAGCGCTTCTCAAGAGTGGACGGTTACGTACACAGTTTAGACAGAGCGTGAAAACAACGGCACGCTCGTAACACTGAAACAGCTCACTGCCATGAGCCAAAGATGACTGTGCATAAGCCGACACAAGCGCTGAAACTGATACTCTCTGTTGTCGAAACACTGCAATTGGTGATGGATGAAAACGTATCCTCTTCGTGTCCTCAGCGGTAGTGTCTAACCTGCATGCATACTGTATATTCTGTGTTACCAATATAGTCCGTTTTAATAGCTAAGCTAAAAGAAAAGCAGCACGGCGATCACTGAAAGCAGTGTTTACTTACAAAACGGGTAAACACTACTACATTTATTGGAGTACAAAGTTCTGAGAATTTATTCTTTAACATTACAGACATAAGTATAGCCTGAAGAAAAAGCCTCCACTTAACCGAATTGAGTTGAATTTATAATCTGTCTGCTTCCTGAAGAGCTTTTAGTGTTCGTAGGGCATGCACACTGCAAACACAAGCAAGCGGCAATCAAAACACAAAATTAGCACTTGAGCATTACATTTATAACATCATTATATTCCGGTCTGATTAAAACGTTTTTTTTTACATTTCCTTCTCAGTGATCTCAGTATGAAGGGACACTGATCTGTCTCGTCTGACCACTAGTGATCAGATCATACAAGGCAGATATGAACATCAGCCGTACACAAAGACTGAATCAAAGTGGTAAAATATTCTCAAATAAATTTACACAGTAAATATATCTGGCAGTGGTGGGTGAAATATGGCACAGCATTCTTTTAAACAAAAGATTTAAAGTTCGTCAACAGTGCAGAATTGTGAGGTACATTTTAATTCATGCAGATAAACCATTACATAGAGTAAAACGTTTTTAATGCTGGCTATGAATGCAAACATTCAACATTCAAAGACTAATATTTGCTGAATGCTGCCAGTATATGAGAGACTATTATAGCTTTTGCCTTTCTTATATAAGTATCAGAATGAAAATGCATCGGTCAAAAACTAAAAAACTGGTAAAAATGCCAACGTTGCCTTTTACAGAATTGAAAGATGTACCAAAAATTACTAAACCGAATGGCTGAAAAATAGAACAGTAGAAAGAATGATAGAAAGGTTTTGACATGACTGGCCTCATTGGCTGATTCTTCTGCCCAAGAGCTTACTTGCTAAATATTTATATAATTAATGTACTAACAGGTAGCGTAAGCTGGTTTCTCTGAAAACCTCCACCTCCCCCAGCTCCACCTGTGTAGATTTGCTGTGGGATACATGTACTGTAGCAAGTCCATATTTGCACAGTAGATAGATAGACAGACAGACATACTGGTAGATACATAGATAGATAGATAGATAGATAGATAGATAGATGGATAGAGACTGAGAGTGTGACAGAGCAATTGGTTTGAGCTTGAGATGGAGTGGGACCCCAGGTGTGCCATCTTACACAGGGGAAATTGAGCAAACGGAGGATAAGTGAGATGGAGCACTGTGTCTCAGAGTCGCCAATCAAACTGGCCACTCTGCCCCATTAACACTCTCAGCCTCCCTTCACGAACTGAAACGATCATCAGCCCGCAGCACCAAGGACTCAACATGTTGTCTCTCTTATCTCAAGATGCTCTTATTTTTGCTTTTTCTAAATCGAAAGTGTATTTTTTTCCCCAGGCATGATCTCTTCATTAAGATTGGATATCGTTTGAATTTCATCGATTCTGATACTGATTCTACGTATCGATTCTGATTCTTATAGAATCCTGCTTTGGTTTCCATCGAGTCACAAATAAATAAACAAATAAGAGTCAAACATTTAAATGTAAAACTGTAAATGTAAAAATGTAAAATATTTATTCTATTCCCACAGGATGAACTTCTGCCTGAGGTTTCAACCAAAAAATACCAATTTAAAAGCATAATAGAAATTTGTTACCCATTCTCAAGTAAAAAGTGCCCAAGCAACATTGCTCAAAAGTTGCCTAGTGTATGCATCATCAGCCTAAGTTTAGGAAGACATACTCAAACTCCATGACCATGATAATACATAGAAAGGCCAGCAACATGCAGAGAATCACTCCACAGGCGGTATGCAAAGAGAGAGAGAGAGAGAGAGAGAGAGAGAGAGAGGGGGAGAGCAAGGCCCTGGGTGGTTGATGTGTGGGTTTGCTGGAGCAGTGCCGTTGAGTGTTTCTGGCAGGCTCCAGATGTGCAGGGGCCCAGGGGCCCAGCGACGCGTCGCTCCCCATGAACCAGCATTCCCAGAGAAACAGAGAGAGAACAGGACAGGAGGTGGGCAGGATGATTATAAGTGTACAGAGGTGGCCTTATTGAAAGGAAGCAAGACATCTAAATAATAATAAATTCATTCATTCATAAATAAAATGCTGCCAGAAACAAACAAGGCGTACATAAATCTATTAAAGTGCCAGGGACTGTGTGCAGGCAGACAACCAAAGTCAGGAGTTGTAGATGTGACTCAAGATGATAGTGACGTTCTTCATGAGGCAATAAGGCAACTATTTGTTTTAAAGGCTTCTTTTAAAGAATTCATATGAAGAAGGATGAGGAACAGTTCTTGCTTTAATACACTATAAAGATAATATTTACATGTATTAAGCTATTATTCTATTAAAATTGTTTGAATTTCTTGCATTAAGCTTTTTTTCTTTTCCACCAAGACTGGGTCTCACCATCAGATGAAATTCTCATAATAAACCACCTCCATTAGCACTAGTAGCTAATTTTGTGGGTTGGGGAATAGAATTAGCCCCATTGACAAAATCTCAGACAACTCTGCATGTGTCCGTCTCAGTGTGTGTGTGTATGCGTTAATGTGTGAGCGGGTGTATTATATTTCCACCCTGAGCCAGTGAGAATTAGCAGCTCTGAGAGCGAGCAATTGCAAATACCATCTCCTGCATATTCTAAAACAAACCAAACCCAATACTAAACCCTTCTCTAAAGTACAGTAGAAAACGTTTTTTTTCTTCAACATAAAGTAGGAAGAGGAAATGTGCAGGTGGGATGTGATGTGTTTTAAATTCAACCATAGGATTGCGAGTTAAAAGGGGGTCTGTCAACGCAGCGGGACATAAGTGACATCAACTACACACTCCAGCACCTATTTTGAGGTTCAAATCACCACCTCAGTCCTGTAAGTGCACATTTAAGTGTGTGTGTTCGTCCTGTGTATGCGTTCATCTACACATTACAGCCTAACCCTAACCGCTACGTTTAAAATAGCATCTCAGAGCGGCAAGAGTTCAATCCCCCTCACAGAGACAGCAGCACACAGCTCAAACACACCAGTGCTAATGAGAGATTACACTGGCTTAACCAAATCACTCACAAAACAACGGACTCTGTAAACACACACACACAGACCAAACATTAGCAGCTAATTATACGCATTATACTATACTGCAGCTCCATTAAATATGCTGACATGGACCCCTAAATTGCATTTTTATTATATACATGACTGGATAATGATTTTGTTTTTTAGAGCACACAAATTAAGTACAAAAAATATATAAAATGTTTTTTTACTTCATTTGTGAAGAATAAATATGACTCACTGATTCGTTACCTGTACAAAGTTATTAGTGCACAAAGACACGGTAAGTATCACAATGAATTCAACTTGATTCTTTAAGACTGAAATGGTATTTATGTAAAATGTACTCCAATAATTGTATTTTTCACGCTGTACAAGTACACCTTATCTAGAACAGTACTCTAATATTTTTAAACTAAATCAAAGTCATTTTTTCTCACTAAAATATATTATTTCCTGCATCAAAATCTCCCACTGCCTCTATGAGCTTTAAATTAGGCGATATTGTTTTTTTATCTTGTTGTCTCTCTCTCTTCCCCTTTAACAAGTCCACAAGCCAGTTATGAGAAGGCAAGACTGCTGAATATCCAAATTCAATTTATGAGTCATTAAACCAGACGACCACATTAATATTTCATCAGTCTTATTACACCAACAATTGCTGGGGAGAATTCTAGAAACACACAGACACGGCTACAGGAGCATATGTGACCATGCACACATACATATGCATATTCCTTCTGGAATCTTTTTTGAAATGTCTGTGTGGTGACAGACGTGCATGCCAATCCCCACTGAATAAATCCCAGGAAAACAACATATTTATACATGCACCTGCAAACCTAGTCATGTGAAACACATACACACAACTGAGATTAAACTGGGATTTATTCAAGTGAAATGTTATGCTTAAATATATATATATAAATATATATATATATATATATATATATATAAATAAAAATATAGGTTAATGCAATAAACTGCATACAAATGAAAAGATATATAGAAAAGAAAAAAAAATATATTATTATTATTATTATTCAAATAATTTGCATGTAGTATTAGGAATAATAAATAAACAATATATTTTTGCTATATGCAAATCAGTTCAACTGCTATGCAGTTTATGAAACAAATACATTTATTTAAAAAATAATTATTCATATCAATTAAGCCTTAATTAAGCTACATGTACATATACGTGTGTGTGTGTGTGTTTGTTTAAAATAACAAAAAAAGTAGCAGAATTGTGTTTGTGTGTATCATTTAGGGCTGCACGATTTGCGAAAAATGTCACATTGTGATTATTAAAAGGTCAAATTTGCGATTGCGATACGATAAACAAGTGGTTTGACTCAACCTGCTTGTTTTGAAGGAAAATACACACACAGATTACTAATAATGCTGAAATCTGTATTTCTCAACTGAGATACAGTATACAGTGCAATCATTCAACAACAAATTAAAACTAAATTGTACAAAATTAAACAACAGTAACATATTTTCATTACTGAATTAAGTTACATTCAATTAACATTAAAATAAAATTAAAAAGTCAAAAGGACAGATAAATAAAGCAAAAACCCATTTTTATATTTTTACAAGTTGTCCCAAAAAATTTAAGCAGGATGTAACACTTAGTATATTTCTTTTAGTATCTCTTGTCCAGTGTGCCAATCATTTTCTCAAATCCCTCTTCGCTAAAAATAAAATGACATGATAATGATAATTTACACGAGTTTTTGCCCAAACCTCAACTGTCTAAACTAGAAGCATTTGTTAGCTTTAAGATTAGTTTTTCAATTCAATTATTCAATCCAAATACACTTTATTGTTGGAATTCTTTCCAAAATTTGTCTTGGATCTCAGAGCTTAACCTATTCAATCTAGCATCTGCACGCAAGCCTTCTGTTGCCGGGCAAAATGTAATATTTCTTATACAGCATGTGAGAAGGGTCAGACATCGTTTTTGCTGACAGGCTCTGCTATTTTTTCATATACACATATTGAAAACTTTTAAAGTAAAGCGCGACAAATGCTGCACAATTGGCGCACGCTGCTCCTGCTCTGTAAACCGCGTGGTAATTGGTCTTTGCATTGACTTAACATATAAATCACTCGCGTTTTAATGCTTCATTCGCGTCTGGTGTGAACTCAAGAACGAATGTCTTGTTACGTCCACGAATGCATTTGTTTATTTAATATAATCGCAACATTTACTGTGAAGTAATCGCGATTGCAATATGATTAATCGTGCAGCACTAGCATAATTTTTTTTAGTACTTCTTATATTTTATTTTATATTTCTATATATAATACACACACACCACTTTTGAGGCATTTGCATTTTATTTATTCATTTATTACTTTTGCATTACTTACATATGTATTCATTAAATAAAGATTGTAAAAAATAAAGATTTGGGGAAAAAATTGTAATATAATATACCGCACATGTATAAATATATATTTATTTAACACACTGTAGACTAGACACACACATACTTTTAAAATAATTAAGGACATTGTATTACAAACTATACTATTAATATATATATATATATATATATATATATATATATAAACGTTAATAATTAATTTGCTCATTGTAACAGAAATAAATGCTATGTTCTGGGTTTTTTTAGTTGTGCTTTTACTTTAACCCTCCATGGCTTCTGTCTCCTAATCATCTGCTAAAAGCCTGGAACCAAATCAAAGGCATGAAGAGGGAGGGGAATTTCACATGGGCATTGTACTGAAGATCAAAGTTATGTTAAAGCCCCGGAGGAGGTAAAGTGGGGTCTGCCAGGCTTCTGCCAGCATTCCCGCAAGCAACAGTGATTCTGCTGCTATTAAAAGGCTGGTTGGATCCGGTTGGCTTATGGAGAAAGACATACTGCAGGGTGCTGGGGGGCCAAAAGTGCATCAGAGGTGAGGCCCCTCGAGACTTTGCTCAATGTTCTCTCTCTCTTTTTCGTCATGAATAATGCACAGAGCCATGTTGACCTTTCTATCCAAGGTTCACTTATACACTGGACTCAGAGCACGCTCAGTTCAACTTGTTTGATCAATGCACACAGAAGATTCTTCCCAGGATCTCACGGTTTTGTAACAATGCACTGTTACAATCAAGGACAAATTTTGTAACAATGCACTGTATTACTGCCACCCTGTGTTATTTTTACACCGGTATATGCTGTATATACACTGTTTGAGTTGTTATTGCTGCAGGCTGCGGTTTAGGAAACATTTCTTGACTAAGTGAAGAGAAGATGCGGTTAGAGAAGCTGTTTATTTACCAGGCTGGCAAAACGCCATGTGCATTCTTCTTTTTTACTCCACTATTTTAGTCAGTTTGTTGCAGCGTATGCGCTTCCATTATTTCTGGATCACTGTATTTCTCTTAATTTAAGACGAACCATTAGAAGCGTACAGATGTGTGCTTATACTTCTCAATTAGCGATGCTGCAAAAAAGATATTAAACCAAAATTATTTTCATATAGAAAGGTGCACTCTGTGATAGAAGAGTGATATGACTGAAGTCATTAAATGTAAGCGCACAATTTAAAACGTAATTAATTAATGCACATTAAAATTAAGGATACAAAGAATACAACATCTAAGCAGCTCATTTTTTATTAGCAAATACAGTCATTTTATGGGAACTAAAAAAATGTATGTAATGCAATACTTAATATTCCATGTTTAATTCAATGTATTACAATTTTGACATTTAGAAGCACACTTTTTCAATGTGCTTTGTTGATGGTTATGCTATACAAATGACATTACATAATTAGATTTATATTTG
>JAUMHI010000006.1:1154726-1197354 GCA_032359435.1 Enteromius unitaeniatus | reverse complement strand
TAGAAGCACACTTTTTCAATGTGCTTTGTTGATGGTTATGCTATACAAATGACATTACATAATTAGATTTATATTTGGGGTAAGCAAATAAATTAGTTGCTAATTGTTAAATTAGATGCTAATATTTAATTTATTTATTCCTATTATCTTCCCCGTACTAGTCATATTGGCATAAGCAATGTGAATCATACCACATATACTGTACTGTATAACAAAACTCCTATTATAAGTCAATCAATAAAACAGTCTAGACTGCAAGCTGCAAAGCATCTATGTAGAGGTATAATTGTTGCATGGAAAGCATGTGAAGGGCTACAAATATATTCCAACAGCTGAATTAAAAAGTAAAACAATCATATTACTATCATTCTGGAAATGAGCGCAAGTAACGTAATAATGTAACGTCAAAGTCACATTCCCCATCTTGCTTATAAGCAATTCAACCTCAGCTGATTAAACTGCACTTCAACATTCCACAAGTGTCACCTCAAAAATATTATTCTATTGCCTGCACCACTCAAAGAGCAAGACGCAAGCTGAAAATTGGATCCCTCTTCAGGTTTTGCCGTATGTATGTGTGTGAGAAAAAAAAGAAAAAGAAAAAAAACACTAACGCTCAGATGCTCTGTCTGCTGGAGAGGGTGAGAAGAGATGATAGCCTGATTAAAACAAGATGTGAGGTCTGAAAACATTGATCCACCAAATGCATTTCATATCAGCCTGAGTCCTGAGACACGGGACCTGATTAAAAGATAATGGCACATTACTCCCTGGAGCAAAAGCTAGCGAGAGGGAAAGAGAGTGAGAGAGAGAACGAAAGTCTTCTAGGTGACAGAAAGAGCCTCGGCACGTAAAGCAAGAGAGGACACGGCATTCATCAGCTCTGAAATCCATGACTGCTCCTTCACGCTAGAGCTGTGCGATACAGGCAAAAAAATCATGATATGTCTCAGCTTTCTGAAGATATTCAATATAGGCTTGATGCTTAATGAAGTTAATTTGACTGAATTCAATTTAACTAACAGCATTTTTTTTTTTTTTTAAACAGAGAGTTATAAAACATCTTAACACTCACATACCATCAAAAACAAATTAATAGTAACTGGAAAGAAATTAGTATATTAATGTGAATAATTAGACTAAGTTGCGATGCTAAACTGGGGTAGTGTTGATTTATTCTTGTGAATCATTTCATCAAATAGATTTAAAGTCAAACTCAAAACTGTTCAAAGAAAGGCCCGTGCAACAATTTTATTGTACAAACGTTTCATCAAATTATATATGTAGGTAAATATGATTGTTGATTAATATATATTGTTATGGTGGTGAATATGATCATGTGTGTAAAAACTGTGGGAAATAGCCATTCATTATTTTTCAACTATTTTGTAAGGTATTTAATTTAACTGGACATGTCATGGACTGAATAAAATAAATCAAATTAATTTAAATGAAATTAAAAAGTAAAAATAAATAAATAATACAATTTAACAAACTTAAATGACTTTTGTTTTTAATAAATACAACAGAATGCAATTCAATAAAATAAAATCTAAATTTCACACACCACCCCACTGCTGCGAACAATATTGAGAGCCATTTTACCATTCGAGCATTGACTGCTGTCACACGTCCCCTCCTCTCTCGTTCAGATCTTCCTATTGACTTCACAGGGATCATCCTTCCATCTGTATTCCAGAGAAGAACCACAGATTCTATTCAACGGATACTCAACACACTAACACCTTAAGGACACTCAGAGGGCATCCTGAGCCTAACTGCTGCTACGTGCAGCAGTTAGGTATGCAACATGCAACATGCTTTCATAATCAGGCGAGTGACGTCAGCCATTAATCAGAACGTTATGAACTTTAAAGTCTCGCCTCTTTTTCATTCAAGGTTTCCAACAACAATAAAAAGATTAAAAGTCTTCTGAGCCAGCAAGTCAACCTTAAAAAGTCATTTGGAGCTGCACATAGTGAGGAGAGAGAGACTGCTGCTCTTTCAATCCCTTTTCATCACAACAGAAGCTGACAACTGACAGCTGCAGCCCTCCATCTGACAAACACACACACACTGTCATCACGGGCACAGCATTGCCCTCAGAGACAGCAGGTATCCACAGTATGTGACAATAACCAGCTCTGTTATGCAGATCTGCACACACACATATACTCTGGAGTTGGAAGAGGAGAAGGGAAATCTTGTAGAATAAAGAATAATGTCTACTTAGTTCCCTACTCACTGCTTAGCCAGATCCTCTCGGCCACTTTGTGACGTGATGTCCGTGAACGTATATTGCGCTCAAAATCATACATCTAAATCAAAAGCCTGATATTATTAGTCCAATGAGAGATGTTTACAAGACACCAGGCATCGAGAATGAGATGCTCGATTTGGCAAACTTTGCGTGACGACCCGCGAGTCTTCCTTCCTTGCTGACTCTTCTTGAAGTGGGTGGTTCTTGGCCAGAATAAACTGAAAAGTGGACCAGCCCTGCATTTAACAACATCTCTATATCCCTGCCTGTCTGTGCAGGTACAAGGTGTCTTTGGTATCTCAACCCTCCCCCCTCACCTGTCCAGAGTTAAGAAATTTTTCACTCAAACTTGTCACCTTCACTTCCCTCTCTCCATGCCACTTTCCCTGACATGATTTTTTATAATAGAACAAGTTCCTGGATCAAAAATGTTGTGTTGTTCCTGGAGCAATATTCCTTATGAACTACCCATTTTGCTAAGTGTATGTCGTTCTTGTGTCAATATGCAAAAAATACAAAATATATAGGGCCAAATTTACTAAACAGGGCTATTAACAGAGGGGAATTCTACAAAAGTGCCAATGTGAGGGCAAAATACTGTGGGTGATTTATGCCAACGCGCACATTAAAGAACACAGAGGCAACCAGATCATTTCCCTAATGTCTAGCGCAATCTACCAAGAGCAGCACAAATTACCGCCTGCTTTAAGTCATTCTTTTTTTGGCCATTAAGTAACGCCACAAATTCCAGTAATTTGATGAGCGCAAACCTTAGTAAATAGCTTTGCGTGATTCATTCATAAATTTTGTGTCTGAAAGGGAAACTCCTACAAATGTACATTTAATAAGGTCAGGTGCAACAAACAATTGTGTCCACACCATTTGCAGTGCTAATTTGTCCTTGATTGTAATGTTTTAGCGCAAAAAAAATGTTTAACAGTAAATATGGCCATTGTAAAAAAAAGAAGGAAAAAACACTAGTGAAAAACTGGCATCAAATTACTGTTTTAAATAAAATGCATTTTGACTACAGTTTTAAATATTAATTCAAAATGATTTTCCATCCTGTTAACCCTTTGTACACAACAGATGTATTTCTGTTTTTCATTAAGCACCGTTGGCTCACCGTGAAACACACGTGAAAACGCTGACGATATTTGCACGTGATAATCGTCCTGGCCTTAAAGGAACAAAAAATTAACCCAGTTAAATAAAATTCGATAAAAATGGTACACCCTCATATAAAGATAACTGTCAGTCACTAAAGACTAATTTAGCTTTTAATTGTCATCTTGCAAGGTTTTCTTTCTGCTGATTTCATTCTGCTCCATTGTAGTCATTATGGAAATAAGCTATATTAATTAATAAGCTATACTATATATTACTATTCATTGCCTAACATACAGAAATACTTTGTTGAACTACGGTGCAAAAGCCTGAAAGATACTGAGCTGACTGAAGAGTTAGAGCTTTGACTGGTTGAGCTGCTCACCCAGGAGCCCTACTCATGAAATCACACTGAGTGTCACTTTTTGGACCTGCTCTCTGGCTCAGAAAGTTTTCATGCTTTCTCTAACAACCCAAATCTGATCCTTGCTGTCTGCCCCTTTTTTCGTCTACTCCATAAGAACCATATGATCGCTGCCTTAGCCCGCTGGCTGTCAGACGACTGTTTAAAGAGACAATTTCTGTAGTCCATTACGACTGATAAATTGGATTTAGACCAGAGAAGCGGTGCGAATGAGTGGCTAAATACAATGCTTGACACATTCTCTTGGCTGAGAAATGCTTGTGCTGGCTGCGACGGCTAGAGCAGTAAGACAATTATTATACGGAGAATGGCAGAGTACTCCATCAGGCCTAAAAACAGCAGACAGACAGGCTTGGGTCTCAGCTTTTTGGAAAAAGAAACTGTTTATACAGGACACTCTTCTCAATTTTTTTCCTGTTTTTGCTCATCTCAGTTTGGACAGTATTTGGAGTTTGTTTAGCAGAGCTGAGCCAGGAGCTCAAAGGTTTCGTTTAGGCACACACACACACACATATATATATATATATATATATATATATATATATATATAGACACATAAATATAGAACATTTGTTCAATTAACAGGGATAATATATACTGTATAACAGTAAACTAGAGTTATGATTCTAGTAATATTATAATTCTCTTATAAAACATTTTTTTGTTTGTTAAAATTGAATCAATAATTTGAAGTACATTTTATTATATTTGTTTAAAAATAAATACCATAATAATTATTATTATTGAAAATGTAATCCAACCTAATCTAATATTATATACGTTTATTTGGTATGTAGCTGTTTAATAAATGCAATCATGATCATCACCACCACCTTCAACTTACAGTGTTTTATATCATATGTAATAATATAATAAATGTAATATAACACTGCATTACAAATAATGTAATGAATAAAACTATACTAATGATACATACATTAATTTTTGCATTTTGAATATTATTCTGATACCATTATGGCTTGGCTGAAGACTGCATGTGTCATTTTAAAATGATGATATTGTAGCACTCGAGACTGGATTGAAGTTTTCAACCATGACCCCGGAAGTCGGCATCTAACTGACAAAACATTGAACACTGAACAGTGAATGAACGGTCCATTTAAATATGCCGGCTTCATCAATGGATTCAGTCAATTAGGATTCAGTGACATATAATGACTGCTAATTTGTCAGCGCGTGATTTGAAAGCATTGCAAATGAATTCTTTTACCATTCAAATGCTAATTGCACAGTTATTTATAGAGTATAATAGTGCTCCTCTTCATGCTGGCTAAAAGACAAAAGCTTTCGTGACACTTAAACACGCACACACATACACACACAAACACACACACACATGCAGAGCCGCACAGATGGAAATCACACAAGCACGGGGCTAAAAGATAACCTTAGTCCATAAGATTAATGAAGAAGCGTTGCATAACTGCATGGACAGCAGTTCTGCTCACCTATTTGTCTTCACAATATTGATAAATATGCAGTCGGCAACGAAGCCTCCCGTTAACCTGAAAGTGCCTCAGTTATGAAGCAATACGAGACTCATCTGTGGAGATAAAAATGGTTCAGGATTCCAGAACTGACAGGTCTCCTTCAATGTGTCACGGGTGAGCTCTCTCGCAATGATCTCAAAGCGTTCTTGTCGGGGCCGGGCTGCATCTATCCGATACACAGCTTTATATCGGGCCATTAAGGAACTAATATCATGATTTAGGCCTGCGGAGCTGTCGCCTTTATGGCCCGAGTGCGTTTTTTACAAGCTGTGCAGATTAGTTTCTGTCTATCGCTCAGGGTAAAACGTGTAATCTAACATCTCATAAGACCAAGAAAAAGGGTGATAAGAGTTGGATTTTTCTAGCCTTTAAAATCTAACCTTCAAAAATGGATTTGCGAGTGTGTCAAGATAAGCCGGGAATATACACATCGCCTAAATGGCTAAATGTGAAATAACAACGCTTTTAATAAGACTGCCATTCGTGGTTTCAGTGTTTGTTTACATGCTACTGGAATATTATTGCCTTACACGTGAAATAATCTGAGGCACAAGCTTAAACGGGAGAATATCTCAGAGAGTCAGACAAGAGGCTGGATTTTCTGCTATTATACGGAAATGTTTCACTTTCTGCGCTCTTAAAAATAAAGGTTCTTAATTGGCATTGATGGTTCCATAAGGAAGGACCAAGAAGGTTCTCCTACTGCAGAGGTCCTCAACTCTGGCACTTTCCAAGAAAAGCTTCAATCTTGATCAAACCTCAAGTTTCTGAAGACCCTAAATAGCTTGTTCAGATGTGTTTTGTTAGGATCGGAGCTAAACTCTGCAGGAAAGTGGACCTTGAGGGCCAGAATTGCAAACTCCTGTTCTACTGCATTACCACAAAAACATGCATTCGTAACCTTTATTTAAGGTTATTAAATATATATGAATATATATTATATATTTAGCACTGCTCACCGAAAGGTTCCTTGTGAACTAAAATCAATAATACGCAATTGTTTTAAGGGATGCTCAGGTGTTACATTTTGACACAAGCCCTCTCTAAAAATGTGCCGATGGCAATGCGCCGGATGTGCCTGGCAGCTCAATCCTCAGCTGGCCAGCTGCAGACTGTGGCCCATTTAACAATGTTAACATATTTATGGAGGGGGAAGCTGAGATGATGGCCAACTCATGAGTCCTGGTGACAGGTACTCGTTTAGACCATCTCCTCTGCCATTACTACCCCTCCCTGATCAAATGGAGACCATCTGTCTGCATAGCAACACAAATACACACGCACGCAGACAGATGTAAATGCCCGAACAGCACAGCCCTGTATGATGAGTCTCTGCGTCTCCCAAGAGCCGCATCTGCAAATAATGATAGATGCTGGTCATTTTTCAGGGATTGATCCTGTGCATCTTCTCTGGGCCTGTGCCGTCTGCAGCCTCCGAGCGCTCTCTTCTCTGGCCCCGCGGCTATCGCGCTCGATCCTGAATAATAAATATGGGCTAGCATTTCAGGCCGAAACTGCAACTCATCTGAGCTTATGTTTCCTCTAAAACTAGACTGAACGAAACATGTAATTCTAGACCAACGAGGGCATCGTTTTATGAGGGCCATTTTGGGATTAAGCGATGTAAGTGTCAGTGCAGCCTTAAAACCAATTAATCTGAGTCAGTTTCTTTGGGATCGTTTTACTCACCATGACCCGAATTTCTTACATATGACTGAAGAACCAAATCCAAAACAGGATTGTGTGTATTTTAGAACTGAACTGAAAATTGCTTTTAAATTCCAGTAAATTTCCTGAACTTAATTGGTGTTGCAGAATTGTCATTTGAAATTTAATGCAAGGAAATAGAATTAAAATAATAGCTAGAACAACAGAAACATAGATAGATAGATAGATAGATATATAGTTAAGTAGATAGATAATGATGCAAACGAACAAACAAACAATAGATAGAAAGAAAGAAGACAACAAACAAAATCAAACGAACGAACGAATAAACAAACAATTTCTAGATAGACTCACAATAAATGAAAGCAAATGAATGAGTGAAGGAACGCAATAATGAACAAACGATAAATAGATAGATAGATGGACAACAGTGACAATAAATGAAAGCAAGTGATCAAGTGAACAAACAAACAATAGATAGATAGATTAATAACCAAACAATTGAAAGAATGGAAAGAAGAAGCCTCCTATGAAACCTAAGAAATCCTAGCAATCTAATGCAATTTTCCATGCTGTTCTAAGATGTGTGATAACACACAAAATGAGTCTATGATCTCATGAATACAGTGTCACAGTACTCATAACCACATACAGTAGAAAGAACCCAAGACATTCTTAACGCAAGAGTAAAAAACTGAGATCGGTAACCAGGGAATGGACTCTTACTTGATGCCTCTTCTGAGTTGGGTAGAGTACGCTATCAGAGGTGAAGGGGTTTTCATCTCTTAAGTGTAATTTAAATCTCGTTCATTGATTTGGACTTGAAGTGGTGCTCAGGCTAATTCCAGCAGAACAGTAATTCTTCACAGCAGCTCGGACGAGAGTAAGGAGCCATAGCTAACAGAGCTTACGTGTCTCAGTAATGCACCGAGACAACGGGGAGATTTTTGAAATGTAATGGAGAACATCTCAAAGGTGTTAAGAGGGCTGGACTGGTTGCGTTTAAAAGAAAAAAAAAGGAAAAAAGGCTGGGAGAGAGATAAGTAAGGAACAGATAACAGCATAAATCATTCATTAATACATATATAATTCAATTTTTAGGAACATGTACAATACAGCCTGAACTAACCTTGCCTTGACATAAAACAAAAGGTCAAATGATTTAATAATTTAACAAATTAATCTCTTCTCTCTATTGTTTGTTGTTCATTTTTCTGCATGTTGTTGGGACATGTTTTTTTTTTTGTTTGTTTATTTTTTGTTATTAAATAACTTGTAATGCAACAGTGCAATTAGTAAATTATATTAAAAAAATAACGTATATAATGTTATATATAAATAACGTTATAATAAAATTAAATAAGGAAAAATGCAAAAACGTTTTGGACCCCATTGTACAGCAGTTCAAATGTGTTGAAGCAGTATTATTATATGAGGTATTACCCATCAAGAACATGGAAGGAACCCGTAAAAAAGGGTGCAGTGATGGAATACAATGTAAAAACTTGTAGGTGTCTTTAAGACACAGCTGCAGAGCCATAGAGAGCCATTCTTCAAGCATGATGTTTGACGTCGAAATGGCACCTTTGTGCGTGACAAAAAAATTCTAAAAACGCCACTCTGAGGCATATTACCAACATCCGCAGCTGCTACCTTCTCTCTCTTTCTCTCTTTCCCTCCCTCTCGTTGCCTTTCTCTCTGTTCCTCCATGTCACAGAAAGTGTCACAGTGTCAGGGAGAGGCGAGGACCTGTCATACAACACAAACACACACCACCTTAATGAGAACTCCTCCCTGCCTCCTCCGCAACTATCCGTTCTGAACCCACACACACATAAACACATCACAATAGACTGTCACGTCCGGCCCCGGTACCCTTTCCAGACTTCGTGGCTTTTGGATTTGACGTGACAATTCAAATGTATTCCCCAAAAAAAGTTGGAGAGATTGCAAACTGCCATCCTGTTTTGCCCTCTCCAGCGAAGAGTAAAAAACTATAATTGCTTCATCCTCGCTTCGGCGGAATGGACGAACAATACAGCGGAAGTGACAGGCAGTGAAAGAAAAGATATATACCATTTGAGAGTTTTCAGCTTATGAGAGTTCAGGGCCTTTTTTTTGCTGATGTGGTAATCAATGCTCTCTGTGCCCTTTCCATCCACAGGGAAGATATTATACACTCCCTTCCACTGGGACACCCACTGCTCTGATATAATGTAATGCCATAAACGCAGACTTCTGGGAAATAGACATGGAGGGAAAAACGTCTATCTTTTTATTTTCGAAACGGGACATTTCTAGCAATTCATTTACTGTCCTCAAAATGTATGTTATTGACATGTGCAAGCTGTTCTGGCTAGGCAGTCAGCAACTGGACTTCAAGCTATTTTCAGGAGGGTCGTGTGGTAAAACCGTATATTCTTGCACACTGTGTATTAAAAGAAGGATGTCACGCACATTTCTGGAGGAGGTCACTTTAGAAAGTGATAAAAGAAAAGTGGAGCGGCACAAGCCTCTGAGTGTCTATCTGAGGGAGCTCTAATAAATAATGCTTCTTCTAAATACCCGCTGTGAGCTTTGCTAAATCGCCCATGAAAGCACAAAGTAATCTCAGAGCTGTGTTTCTGTGATCCAACAGAAAAAAAAAACTAGACAGTGATGCATGCAAGTCATGGATGTAAAACAATAGGGATAGAGGCTGGGGAAATGCTTTCCGGAAGGTAATGACCTCTGGGGCCTGAGGTGAAGGGTGTATTTGTTGACTAGATCAAGGACGAAAATCAAGTATTGCTCATTTGTATCCTTCATCCGACTAACACAATGTTACCAAACCAAAGGAGCCATTTATATACAAGTAATTCCTTTTAAATGTTTTTTTAGAAACAGAAGTGCGTTAATAAAGTGGTAAGTCTGAAAATAAATAACGATTCCGTGATTCAGACAGGCTTGTGATTTTCGTGAAAAGGGAAAACAGTCGTTGGAAATAAAGAAAAATAACAGCTCCAGAGAAAAATCATGCCCCTTGGCAACATGGTGGAGATTGATCTACACCTGAATCACACTTCGAACGATCCAGTCAATAACTGCATCTCTAGTCAAACTTGCACCCCTGAACGGTGAAGTTCATGAAAAAGAAAAAAAGAAACAAGCTGAATAAAATTGAAAATTGCTCTCCAACCTTAAGCTCAATCACTGAGATCAATAGTGGAAATTTAGCCCTTGTCTTTGCAATTATATAACAGCAGCCAGAGATTCCCAAATGCCATCCTGTTACTCAAACAAGCCCAGAATGTTTACAGTCTAGGAAATGGTACATTTAGGATTATAAATCCTGACTGTCACTAAACAAATTAGATAGTAAGGTGCAAACTGGTCCAAGCCATCTGCGCTAGTATCCACCAAAAGAGCCAAGAACAGCGCTATGGCTTTATATTGATACCCTGCTTGTGATTTCAAATAGCAGAATAAGAATTCATAGCGCTTTGAATGAGAGGCACGAAACAGTCGCAATGATTTGTGGGCTGGAATTCATTTTACATGGCTCATGTACTCTTCCTGCATTGCAGTCAGCCAGATGGGGAATTCGGTGTCTAGGATCATTTCACTTAACGGAAGCATTGACCGCTTGTCTGGCTGGCCTGCGGTTCCACATCTCCACCTCTCGCTTGAAACTCCTCCGCCTAAATTGACTGACAGAAAAGCGCTTCTAAGAACTGAACCGCAGGGACAAACAAAGACGTGAGTCAGATGCAGCTGTAATTAGCACATGTAATTAGACCTAAATTCTGAAATGCAAATGCTGCCGAGGCCCTGGCATGAATTAGACGGAACTCTTCTGCGATGCGAGATGTGTATAGTCATAATGAATAAGCCCACCGTGATGGAAAGAGCCTCGGTGCCCACCTTATTTTCAGACCGAGGCTGCGATAAACGAACAGGTCTCTAATCCTGTTCCGTCTCATTGCACTTGGCGAAGAAAATCCTTTAATGCATACGCCGTGCTCCGTCTACCGAATGACAGTTTTGTTTTGTAAATATGACTAATCTCTGTATCTCGCTTTTGCTGAGCCGCATGTGCTCACCAGGAAAAAAAAAGATTAAGAATATCTCCTGCTGCAATCTTTGTAATATCAGTAAATATATATAGGAGCAAAACGCTCAATGCACTTTCGTAATGTTCTGCATGAATAAAGGTACTTGGGAAATGTATGCAAACCAACAGGTACCAGAACAATGGTCTTTTACGCCCCAATATGCAGATGAAGCATGTGGTTGCGCATGATTCAGCCGTTCCGTATTGAGTGAAATAGCTTTGCGAAGTTTCGTGCGTGATTCGAGTTCTACGTATGAGCCATGCGCACACATACATACACAGTACCATAAAAAGAACTGTAATAGGATTCTTCGGCTTTTCCAGTGACTGCCTTTACTATCACACACACAGTTAAGAGCACTAATCCATGACAAATTGTCTCATCTGATCCATGACAAATCGTCTGAAGGCCAGATAGAGATGGGGAAATTGAGAGAAAAAAGGAGGCCGAGAAAAAGACGGAAGGGGGAAGGGCATTAGGAGGAGCTCGAGAGAGACATCTGACAAAGAGAGAGAAAAAGAAAGAGAGAGAAAGAGACGAAAAAGGCGTGAAAGGCAGACATTCAGAAAGAAAGACTACCTTTTATTTCCCACTCAGACAAATCATTGTGAAGTACCAACTAGCTGACACTCATTCTAGCCACATACTATAGACATGTCTTACTAGACACCTTACACATTATACCTGGTTTATCCATAAGGCTTCAGTTTAACCTAAGAAAGTTTAGATAGGATAAGTTTAAGTGAAAGTGGTTGTTGGGGTGCATTGGTGACAGGTTTGAGCGTGTGAGAGTAAATCATCCCAGCTAGCCCAATCAAACCTCTCCTTCATCCAATTTGCTAAGAAATCAGATTACTACGCCATTCCAGTGAGCTGCATATAATTGAATTTGGTTTTATGTCATCAATTCACCCTTCTAATTACTTTGCCACAATTAAAAGTAGGTGTGAAATTAATCTGATTAATTCACAATAAAACAGCCGCGCAGACGTCTTCAACAACTATTATTCTTCGCATTCATTTGGTCATTATTACTGTGACTCCAACACTGCTCTTTGAAAAATACAGATATGTATGCATGGACTCATACCTGCATTGCCCACATGAGCACCAAACCCAACACACAGCTTTTGACTGCTTCTGCGACTATTAAGCTCATAGGAGCTTAGTCTGGCCAAGCTACTTTAACCTGCATCCATCAGATGCCTCTGTTTACTACTGGACGAATCTACAACCAATCAGACCACTCATTCCGATGACATATGCGTTGCAGCTCGTTTCTCATTGGTTCCCATTTTTTTGGGAACTGAAATGCTCTAAAATGGCAGCTTGGCCAGACTAACTTTGCTTGCGAAAAGAATGCATACTTCCAAAGGAATTATGGGCAGGCCCAGGCTAAGAAAAACTACCATTCAAAAGCTTAAGACTTCTACTCAGCAAGGATTCATCAAAGTGAGCAAATTTAAGAGTATAGACATTTATAATGTTACAGAATATTTAACAATTCCTAAGAAATGTATAGTACAGTTTTCTTTCAAAATATTAAGCAGCACAACCACTTTGGACTTTTAACAATGATAATAATAAATGTTTCTTAAACATGTTGAGTTAAAATGTTAGAATATTTTTCTTAATCATTTTTTATGCTGAATGCAGTCCACACATATACATGTTTTTAATATCCATACATACATAACACTTGTGCTTCCCAGCTCTTGAAAATATAAAATAAATACCAACCATCACTGATGTAAATGCATCCGGTTTAATTTTATTCAAGCTGAACATTTACACTCATTATTAGAACCTCTAGTTAACATTACTTGAGGACAGTGAGCGCATTTCTGATTCATAATCCATGTCGGCATATATTAGGAGACAACTGTGACTCAGGTTAACTATGACCCAACATGCACCTTTGATATTGGTAATTCTCATTCTCAGGAGCGTTCTGGAGGCAAGCAAATTAATGTGAAAAAAGATGAGGTTAGTTTCTCTGTTGCTGGGCTACACCTATAGTCGTAAGAGAAAATATTCAACAGCGGCCAATGTATCTGGCCGAAACCAGAGTGGCCAGGGCCTTCATTTGGTGAGGGGAGAGGAGGAAGAGAAACACTGCAGCCTGCAGACATTGTGTCATGTCACATTCTGCTCATCTGTCAATGTAGTGGATTATTTCTTGAGAGACCAGAATTGGCTTCCTGGAATCAGACCGCCATCAATCTCGGCTGAGAGTGGAAAGCGGGTGGGGGCCCGTCCTGCACGGACTCATGGGATGTGGACGGCTTGGAGCCGGTGCCTGAACAGGTGATGGAGCAGCGGAGCGACTCAACTCGTTACTCAATATAAGCCTCAGCTGTGACTGTGTTTTTTTTTGCTCGGTTCTCAAAAAATAGGGTTTTGGGGGACAGAGAGAGAATTCAAAAGCAACCAAATCCATTTTGGTATTCATGTCAAGCTCCTGTTATATGAGGTAAGCCGATTTCTGCAGTATTGTGAAATGCCTGAACTGCATGGAGGATTACACTTGTACAGAGACACCTCTGACCTGACAACTACTGTATCCATCATCCTCAGACGAATAATGATTCTGCTAACTGCGCAGCTGAAGCTACCCGACTGAATCAATTCTGTATTAAATGCATGGACATGTTCGTTTAAACATATTTGGCCTCTTTCTTAAAAAAAAGAGAAAATGTAAAATGGTATCAGGAGACATTGCAGGCCGGACTCGAACCTTCATTACCACTTAAGCACCAAAACGCAACTTTCTGCATCTGATTACTTGTTAAAGGCAGTACTTTACAAAAAATGGCCAACAACTGAAAATTGATTTATTGAGTGAATTAATACAACCAAAACTATTTTTCAAACCTGCACTTCCTACATACAAGCACTAAAAGCTCAAAGTTCAACATCTTATTATTTGTTGGTTTACAGCATCGTTTTTGTTTTTTTGTCTAGCTGGAACTGTGGACTGTTCAAACTAAACAATTCTTCCCGAAATAAAAGACACTGTCCATTATTCAGCACAACATCTACAATCTTAATTTCATCATCAATAATAAATGGTCATTAACAGGGAATGTGGAAGGATAAACATCTGCCTTAACATCTTATCAGCGTCAAGGACATCAGCCTGCATTTCATCATTTGCGAAAGCTTTTGTCTCAAGCCCTTAAACTTCCACCTTGATTATGGAAATACAATTGCTCCCGGTTACATGGACACACTTCTTGTCTAACCCACAGAGTAATATGGTGCTGTTCTCTCATATCTGCATTTTGAAGCAGTTTTGGCATTGATATAAAATGTTTGTCCTCGAATATCATCGATGGGGGTGTTTCACAGTTAAATAAATGATGACAGCTTTTCAAAATGAATCATGCTCTGCTTTCCTTTATCTTTCTCATTTTTAATCTTGGATACTTTTTTTTAATAGGCTTTGATTGCTGGATAATAGCACCATGGATAAAAAAAGGGGCAAGAAAAAAAAAACATTTTAAAATGTTAGATCTCTCTCCAGGCAATGGAGATCTATTTATATTTAAAGGTCTTCTTAATGAAACTAGAGATGGTTTTAGAATTACAAAATCAATTTTAATTCAGGTATTAGTAATAGTAATTTAATTCCCAGAAAATTGCTGCTGTCCAAGTGATTATTTCAACAAGGAGCCAGTGTATTATCAAATTCTGAAGGCTAATTACTTTTTTTCCCCAACTTTAGAAGAATCGCACAAAAGGGTGGAGATCAAATAAATGAAAGTTCTAAGCAAGAATCACATAAAAACAAAATAAGTAAATATAACAGAATTTTCAAAAAGATACAGTTAAAAACAGAAAAGTTTTTTTTATTTTTTGCCAAAAGTCTGAGCTTCACATTTGTCCTGGAATAAGCATCATCAAAACGCTCAATCCAAAAAATGACTGCAATTTAAGATATCCTCCAACATTCAATAGTCAGTTGAGATGGAGGAAGTTAGCAGGTATTACCTGGGGTAGCCAATAATTTTTCTAGACCTAACATCAAGAAAGCTCATTAACAATACTGCCAATGCACCCAGCTTTAGATGTTTGTTGATTCAGTTGGCTACAAAACAGGTTCTTTTTGGGAAAGCTTGAGGAACTCAGTGACACCTAATTAGCCTGTCCCATGTCCCTGCCATCATAAAGGAATTACATAAAAAGACTCCATTAAGCCTGGTTCATCTAATAGATTTAACTATTTCGCCACAGACCTACAACCGTAGACAAAGATTTCATTCTTAGAATTATGATTCAGTCACAAACAAGGGCTCTCTAAGAACTCAATCTGTTACTGAATCTTTTTACACAAAAATACATATGTGACCCTGGATCACAAAACCAGTCTTAAGTCCCTGGGGTATATTTGTAGCAATAGCCAAAAATATATTGCATGTGTCAAAATTATCGATTTTTCTTTTTTGCCAAAAATCCTTAGGATAGTAAGTCAAGATTATGTTCCATGAAGGTATTTAGTCAATTACCTACCACAAATATATTAAAACTTAACTTTTGATTAGTAATATGCATTGATAAGATATTCATTTGGAAAACTTTAAAGGTGATTTTCTCAGCATTTCGATTTTTCTCTTCCCTCAGATTCCAGTTTTTCATATAGCTGTATCTCGGTCAAATATTGCCCTATCCATCCAAATCATACATCAATGGGAAGCTTATTTATTCAGCTTTCAGATCACATTTTATTCTTAATTTCGGAAAATTAACACTTACGACTGGTTTTGTGGTCCAGGGCCACATATGTGAATTTTGAGCACTTAGTAAAACTCAACATAAAATCTTTATTGCTGCATGGATGCGTGCAAGCATGTTTAAAAGCTACAACCCTCCATTACCAAGCCCTTCTTGACCTTCCTAACACCAGAGATGTGATTTCTCACATATGTTTTTGTCTAACTTTTCCATATACCACGGAGTAGACTGGGGGATGATTTCTTTTTGTTGTTCAGCCGACCCCTTCAATAATTCAGGGAACACTTACTATGGGGCACGCTCTTCTTTGTACATCTCTGGCACCATGCTCTGCTAGACCGGATAAAAACCTTGAAGCATGGTGTTAAAAATTCATCCGGGTCTTTCTGACGTTCATCGCGCTTTTCTCTCCTTGTATTAGATGAATGAGTTTGAAGCGCTTTCTGAAGCTCTCTCGCATATGTACGGTGTCTTATAAGATGGTTAGCATTAAAAATAAATGAATAAACTATGCAATAATTCAGACGCTAATCAGCTCCTGGTGTGCTCCTTTTTTAAAATCGAAAGTAATGAAGTAACAGACACATTAACTACATAATCTATAAGGACAAGATGTTGCAAATATTTAATGAGCACGTAGTGATCGCACTCGCGCAGCGTTAAATTGCTTTGTAGTTCTTTGTAGCTGTGCTCTGCTGCTGAAAGTTTGCCACAATCGCTTCCATTTGCATACTCAGTGTTGAAGTGAGACCCACCTTACTTACTGTCTCTCTTCCCGTCAGGCCCTCATAGCGAAACACTACTTAATTGCCAAATACTTCCATAGAGCGGGCGATAGACGTAAATTGTCATTTCCACCAGAGCCTCTGTGATCAAAGCTGCTCGTATTCACAGCATGCTGATAGGAGAGTTTAGCCTCAAGCCTGTCTCACACACACATACACACACGGAAGATTGCAGTCTGGGTAACTTGCGATGCGAAACCACACAAGCCACTCGTTGAAAGCAAAAAACAAAGCATCTCAAGCTTGGATTTCTATGTAAATCTCTTTTTATGACCGAGGTAAGGCACAAGAAGAAGATAACATACCCACCACAAAGCACCGCAATGAGGACTTTGCAGATTTAAACTGACTTTTATGCAAATCTGATAGCGATCGAGTCAATACACACTCATCTCAATCTCAAAACACGAACATACACAAACAGAACATCTACAACAATTGGTTAAACGCTTCAACGAATGCGTCACTGATTCAGTGACAAAGAACATATGGTTTAAACAAGTCACTGACCCAGTATCTGAATGGCGTTGCGACCCGGGCGGGTCACATGATGCTGTTGGATGGTCTCGTACAAAGTGGCGTGGCACAGCAGTAAGCAGCTAACACTTATCCACAGACACAGGAGCCAGGACATGGCAGGAGCACCGCTGAAGAGAAAAGACATCAAAGACAGAAGATAAAAGCTGTGTTTATTCTATCTGACACACACCTACATGCACGCACTATTTCAGCCCTCAGCATTACTGAATATTCAGCCATTAACAAGCATAATCTCACACTGTAACTTTTATTTCAAGTATAATTTAACAACGACAATGCGGTTTGAAATCAACTGGGATAGTAAAAATGACCACTGACCGATCATTAGATATGTTTAAAACCACACCAATTCATCTTTAGGGAATTTTAGGAAAAGTTTGTTTGCATTACTTTATGGTAAATCCTTTCATAACTAGTGCATAACCTGGGATTGATCAGTATTGCGAGACAGGAAGATTATTCATTTCTGCTTAATTATATAATGACACTGTTTTTGGGGGTCAAAACATACGCTAATCCACTAATATCAACCCAAACAATAAACAGTATTTGACAGTATAGACAGTGAAGAGCCAAAATACTCAATACACAAATTCTTAGAACGTTTAAACGAGTCCCAAGTTTTCTCTAACTTTAAATTTGTAAGACAAAGGCAGACATCTGTATTACTATTAACACTTAAATTACACCTCGGCTCATCTCCTAACGAAAAATTACAAAACCCCCTCACTTTAAATGGCAAAGAGTGTTTAATTAATGGATGGCACATCTGAGTTCTCCTGCACTCTTCAAACTGACAGGCGGGAGCATCACTCAGTGTACCCTCAAATGACATTGAAATTTCCCATGAATATTCATCAAGCCCCAAAATTAAGCATATAATTATTAACAGCACATTGTAATCCCCTTTGCTCCACTAAAGCCTCCTTAATCCACAGTTTTGTGGAAATGTGAACTGTTCCCAGAGGAGAGCTATTCTTTCCCTGGCTGGCAAACTGCCTTAAAAACTTCATCTGTCTTCTTTAACACTATAAAAGAAGATTTAGCACATGCAATCAAGTCTATTGACATGCAACAGAATATATATATATATATATATATATATATATATATATATAATTCTTTGAGTAAAATGATCAGCCTTGGACTTCAGAAGGTCACATGAACCTCAACACCGACGCAATGTGTTTTGTTGCAGATCTTTCATTTTCCAGGAAATATAAGTCACTTCTCTATATGAGATGTTGTCTGGCAGGTTAGTGAGAGCAGCTTGGGGAGTCTGTGCTAGCAGCTACTGTATAATTAATGCACTGATCTGGCAAATCATCTGTTTGGATGCTTTCACATGTTTTACTTTTACACGACACACCTGCACACGTTCACCGCAAGATATTTCTATGTACTCCACACACTTAAAACACATTTCTGAAGGTAGAAATGAATAATATTTCTAATATGAATAACAATAATAATTTGACATGTATTATTCTGAGAGAAAAAAGAAATATGTACACTCTGTATTTGTTCTTGCACTGCATTGCATCTGCTATTATTACAAAATACAGCTCGTGTGTGATACTGAAGATATAATATCATATGTTCACTTATGACACAGCAGCAGCACTGAGCTTATAAAGGGCTGGCAGGAACATCCTATAAGCTCATCTGATCTGCACCGTATTGAAACTGTCAACTCTTAGCATCTTTGATTATCACGCAGGCAAATTATCAATGACTCAGAGAGACGCACAGACATACATGCTTAAAAGTGTCCAGGCAAGTTTTCCGCTTCAAAAACGCACACACCTGCTGACTTTCTAGTCGTTCTTTTTTTCTTCGCATCCTCCCATAACAGAACCAACACATTTTATCTTACCTGTGAGACACCGTGATGAGAACGTTAAAGAAACGTGCCGTTAGCTGTTCCTCCAATATCCTCAGCGCGTAAATCCATCCATGCTCTCGGGAAAGAGCTTTCCAGCAAAAGTTCCTGTTCGGGTCTGCGGGTCAGAGGGGGGATGAGGAGACTTTTGTTCCCGCTCCTTCCCTTGATCCCCTCTTCTGTTGTAAGTCCTCCTGGCTGCAATCCACGGAACACAGTCAGAAACAGAAGCTCCCGTCACAGCTGTGAAACGCTGTCAGAAACTAGCAGGGATTTGAGGGACGAGGGTCTTGTCATGTTACCTTTAAATCACCAGAGAAGCAACGTCTTCCTCCTGTTTTTCAGCCTCCTCACGCTTCTCTCTGAAGGTGAAGCTTCTTTGGGGGATAACAAGCTAATTTGCCTGTTCACTTTTTGGTCTTGCACATGCGACGGCACTTCTTTCTCTCTCTCTCTCTCGTGCGCTCGCTGTCTCCGTCCCTCTCTCCTCTCAGCTCTTCTTTCCCATTGAGAAGCCACTCAGTATGAGTCTCTCTTCTTCCCAGTGTACTGATTGGTGTGCACACGTATGTGTGAGTGCAGGCGTGCTTGTGTGTATGACAATACCGCCTCGCGAGTGGGAGAGCGAGACGCATCAGACGTCTTAAAGCAAGACTGCCCACTGTAGTCGAACAGAAAGGCACCTATACAGTTGATATAACCTTGTATGCATGTGGGTTCTGCGCCTAGCTGCAGACTGGAAACGAGACAGACAGGATGGTTTAATTTCACAATATGCTTCCTCAATTCTTCAGATTTTAGAGGGTTTGAACAAAGAGACTGAAATATGCTCAGTGCAACTCGCTTTTAATAGACGGGTGTCCGCAGCTGCGTTTGCAATCATCTCATTATTCTGAAATTGCTGCTGTGCTTCTTTGCCTGTTTGTACAATCTAAATGGCTCTTTGTGTTGCGCGTGGCTCTCGCTGGTTGTTGAGTGTTGCCAGAATAAAGTTGCAGCTGGCACGCCTGGCACACCGAAACAGTCATCCCCTTTATGCGTGCTGATGCTGTTGTGGGAATTCAGTGGTTTTTATTATCAGAGCTGATTTTCAGATAATAAAAAATGGGGGGGGGGGCAATGAAATAAAACAAAATAAGTAATATATATAATATGTTTTGTATAATCTCCTTTTAATATTTCACTTAAAAATGTACAAAATAAATGTTAACTTTAACTGAAGAAAAAAGTAAAAAGTAAAAAGTAAAAGTGGGGGGAAATCCCATTAGGAAATACATATTTTTTAGAGGTAGTTATTGTAATTACTACAATAAGAACATAGTGTGAATAACAGGACTGTAAAAAAAAAGTGCTACTAAACAGAGCTGTTTACAAAGTTACAAATAGTCTTGAAAGGGTATGATTAATTGTGGTCAATATGTATTGGAGAAAAATATTTATTAACCAAATTTGATTTCCCCTCCATTTTCAATTCTAAAAATTCTTAAATTAAAATCTTTATATATAAACATATACATTTGTATTAAATTAAAGTTGTTATATTTTAACCCATAAAAATATGAGAAAATTATGAATAATAAGTAAGCTATATGCACAAGTGAGTGTAAACAGAGTTTAAATATATATCCTATTTATATAATGTTTAAAATATATTTACTTAATTAATTTTAACGGTATCAGATATTCTATATATTGTATATTATATATATATGCTTATATATTTATCATTTGTTTATTTTATTAATTATATACATACGAAAATATACTTTAGAATACTATTCATTTAAATAAAATAAGGTGCTTTAGAATATTAACTTAAAAAGTATTTAATAAAATTAATTAAAAAGTAGCGCTTTTTAAAAAATAATCATTATATTTACAAACTTGTTTCATATAATATACGGCCCTAACACAGAATAATGTGGTTAGAAAAGTGTATTGAGCTTGTTAAGTAAAATTATACACACTTTTATATATTAATGCCTTTTCATATTACTTTTCTAACCAATTCTATACTGTATTAGTAAC
Source organism: Enteromius unitaeniatus (assembly GCA_032359435.1). Lineage (NCBI taxonomy): Eukaryota > Metazoa > Chordata > Actinopteri > Cypriniformes > Cyprinidae > Enteromius > Enteromius unitaeniatus. Next base: position 1,176,321 of record JAUMHI010000006.1, on the reverse strand, counting down.
AAAAACCACTGTCTCTCGGGGGCCAACTGGGATATGAAATGAAGGCAAACCAAATCTCTTGAAATTTTACAGGCGTATGCTGAGGCAGTCGTGTCAAGATCTATTCCTTCTTTCTTGACACAACTGACTACATTGTGACATTTCAGTGACAGTAAAGCTGACAAATGCTGCAAAGAGCAGCTGGAGCGGAGAACCTGCACACGCCGGCATCACATGAATATCTAAGGGCTGAAAAATATGTGTGAGAGCGTGCGCGAGTGTAGATGAGCGAATCAAGATCGGACAGACAAAGTACTCGACTTCCCCAACGGATGTTTAAATCGGAGATTCATTTCTGATGGTAGGAACACGGTTCTACTTGAGCGCAGACAGTGAGCCTAGCCAAAGGGTTTTTCTTATTCTGCTGTTGTCTGAGACGCTCGATGGTCTCCACTCGCAAGACTGCCAAGACTGAGAGTGGAGCAACTGTTGTTAAGGGGTACAGGGGAAAAAAATACAGCGTAACGAAACTGTGAAAGGCAGATATTTATTACTTTCTCAGCAGGGGGCCCTAAAGAGACCAAGGCACTGGTTACCTGCTGAGGAAATTGGCACCTGTGTGTACCTGTTAACAAGGCATTTTTTTTGCATGTACACTAGCATCAGATGATGCGTTTTACCAAATTGCATAACAATGGTTTGAGGAAATAAAGATCTAAAAACACCATCACACAAGGGTTTACTTTCTCATGTGTTTATTTTAGTTCGCCCAAAAATGATAATTCTGTCATTAAAGGGTTAGTTCACCCCAAAATTACTCACCCTCATGTCATTTTAAACCCGTATGACCTTCATTCTTTTTCCGAATACAAATTAAGATATTTTTGATGATATCAGAGAGCCATCTGTATCAACCATCAATACAACATCAGTGGCTCAACTTCAGTTTTGCGACAATAGAAAAAAAAAAATTTGCGCAATAAATACAAAAATAACATAATTTAAAGCTATCATTCTTCTCCCACGCCTTCCGACCATTTCAGAGAGTATCAAAGAGGCACAAACAGCCGATTACATTCATGCGCATGCTTTCACCCGGCTGTAAACAAGGCAGACTTCGTCAAATATGTTAATATGTTAAGTTTGTGTACGCATTGTGTTGTGATACTCCCTAAAAAGCCGGAAGACGTATGGAAGAAGAATGGTAGAGTTAAATTATGTTATTCCTGTTTTCTTTGTGCAAAAAAAAGGTATTCTCGTAGCGTGGCATCTGGATCATTTTAGTTGTATTGCTGTCTATGGAGGGACAGATGGCTCTCTAATGGTGCTTTTCCACTGCATAGTACGGCACAGCACGGTTCAGTACAGCTCACTTTTGGGGGGTTTTCCACTGGGAACAGTTCCTGGTACCTGGACCTTTTTTCAGTACCACCTCAGCCGAGGTTCCAAGCTAGCCCAACCGTTACCAAAATGTGACGTGTAAACTCTGCTGGTACAGCTGTCGCCATTACTGCATCACTGAAATTGCGACTCGAGACACAACAGACCCGCTAGATTTAAATCAGCACAGCCAGCGAAGGATTGGATGCAAATTTTTGTTTGAAGAAACGCACCTTTTTGTATTAACCAAACATGGCTGTTTCGTGGTCTATTGAGGAAGTATAGACGTCTTGCTGTTAAAACCATCCACATGCCGAGAATGAATATCCATTCCTTCGATATGCTCCATTGTTGTGTGTTTGTTTGTGGCACGTTTATGATGATGTCACGGCAGTAGAGGAGGCGCAACACCTGAATAATCCCACCCACTCTAAAGCGGTACTAAACTGCACTGGAAGCGAGCCGAACTGAGCCGTGCCGTAATGAGCCGTGCCGAGCCGAGTCGTACCACACAGTAGAAAAGCGCCATAATATCAGCAAAAATATCTTAATTTGTGCTCCGAAGATGAATGAAGGTCTTACAGGGTTGAAACGACATGAGGGTGAGTAATTAATGACAGAATTTTTGGGTGAACTAACCCTTTAATGGCAGAATTATCATTTTTAGGGTTAGGTTAAGTTTTCTTGGAAGATATGACTAGGAACTAAACATTCACTGTCGCATGGCACACAGTATAGCACAGCTAAAAAGAAGCAAAATTGGGCAACCATCAACGGAAGAACACATTTTGCTACATGGCTTCCAGTCTCAACAGCTCCATTGATTATAATGAGAACAATCTAGTTTTGACAAGCTGACATGGTGTGAGGAAAAAGGGAACCGTGAGTAATGAGGAAAAAGTTTATGAGTCCCTGTGAACTTTGAGCACAGACCTTGGATTTTATTATGGCCGCCCTGTTGACCACTGCTTTCATCAGAGCGTTAGCACCATAATGTAATGGCCGTGACTCAGCAAAAAACTGCTGCTAAAGATGAAGGACTTAATGGCATGGACGTGAAGCACAGAATGTGACAAAATGAGTATAATTTGTAACTAATGCACTGCCACAAAGCACAATAAAGGGGGAGAAGGTGGCATTAAGGCAGAAGGATTATAAAAAAAAATCTGAATTAGCTTAGATGAATGCATTAGCATTTGACTAGCTGTGTTTTTAAAACTCCTTTTGTGCTGGCCGACTTCATGAAAATGTATGCTTATGAATATGGCTCATGTTTATTTTAGGCGCTTCAAAATTATGTTCAGTCAAAAAAACTTGAACGTCTTTCTCAACACATCTTTCTCAAAACATCTTTATATGCCTCTAAGGACGTCTTAAAAGAAAAATCATCCAATTAGCAGTTTCTCACGGCGATTATGTATGTTTACGACAGCGATGGCGTTCCGCGTCTCATTGTTTTGTCATCTGGGGTTTGGTTTTCTCATTTATCCCTTTTTTTTGCATCTTGAGGCTTGCGTTTTGAGACGCCACTGGCTTTATTGTTACTGTAGCTTTCAATCTCTACCCTTCTTTTAGTCTCTCATCTCTTGGGCTGCTAATATTTCCAAGCATCTGTCACCGCTGTCCATGCCAAGCTGGGCAAGACCAGTCCAAACACCAGGAGCCAGCTGTTCGCATCCAAGCACCACAGATAAATGCTGGTCTGGTCCTGCCACTGCCCACGATTTCTTCATGTTGCACATTAGTTGAGCAACACCTTAAAGGGACCGTTCAGGCAAATATGTAAATTCTGTCTTCATTTACCCCCCCTCATTTCATTCCAGACCAGTATAATTTTATTTCTTCTGTGTAAAACAAAGATATTTTGAAAAACATATAATTCCTTTGTGTCTTTACAATGAAGGTCAATGGGGTCCAACGTTGGAAAATGTTTAAGTCAAAACATTTAGAGTTCTGCAGAAAAGAGAAAGTCTGGAAAGAGATGAGGGTGAGTAAATGACAACTAAATGTTCTTTGAAGTTGGTAACCAAGGTTATATGGATAGTTATGAGGCTTATTGGGGCAGAGTTTTTGGAATGCATGTTTTACAGCAGTATATGTCTTCACAGCGAGACACTCCAAAGTAAGAAGAGGAAGTACACTCAATGATTCATAAACTTAGTGTCTGAAGCACGTATGAAGCAATCTTGCTTTGCTCGGAGGTGCCTCAAGGCCAAAGGGGCCTGGAAATGAATTACAAAAGCAAAAAAAAGTTGTGTGTGATCCAGACAAAGACAACACTCATCGCATACATCTGTGTGCTTCTTAAAACACGAAATACTGACTTGTCCTTGATCAACCTTTAGCTGAAATCAAAGTAAAATATGTACTTAAATTTTTTAAACATCATACATGGGGAGAAGATCCCACTCTGAAAACAATAAAATGGTATCAGATGGGTCAGCCCACAAAACTTACGCTGAAGAACACTGAAGAACACTTTTTCGAGATCCATTCAGAATTTTAAATTGCCTATAATCTCCAGGTTTTAGCTTTGTTTTGCTATTGGCATGCTTTTTAAATCCCTTATACATTTAAAATACACTTTCTGCATTGCTTTACTGTTCTCTATAGAAGCTGCATTCTAGGGGTGTGCGATATATTTATACATTTTAGACACCATACTGCCTGTTTTTGCTCTATTTCGTCAACAAAAATAATGCCATAATGCTGTTTTGTGTCTCCGAGGAACAGGACTATGTTTTGTTCATAAATCAATCAACCAGTTTGGTTCAACATCAATGATTCATTTGTTAAGAGTGATATGCTGCCTCCAACTGGTGTTTTTTTTTTTTTTTTTACATTTAAAGTTGCTTTTCATTATTTAAATAATTTTTAAATAACAGTATTCAACATTTTGTTCAAAATATCAAAACATTAATATAAAAAATATCGATATATTACTTTTTGTCAATCTCACACACCCCTACTGCTTTCTCAAATAGCATAATTTATCATTTATTCACAATGCCTGCACACTATTGGTCAAAGTACTTTTTAATCACTACCTCCAGTAAAGGTAACACTGGATTCACATTTCACAGTCATATTAACAGACTACATGATTCACACTAAAAGCGTGAACCATTGTGTTGCGTCTCTTTTGCTGAAATCGAAATGGCGTAAAAAGCTTTGGGGGTAGAATTATGAATGACTGACTCTAGTACTCAATCGAAATATATATATTTATAGAAGAATTACACAAATATGTCTGTGCTTTCATCCTCGGCAGGATAGTCTGCAAAGCTAATGCATGTGAGAGGCAAATTAAGGAAACCAGTTAGAAACACATATTAAACAAAAAACATTGGCTAAGGGAATGATTGTGAGCTAAATTAACTGAATTAAGCAAAACAAGGTTTGTTAATATTAACAATATTTAGTAGAAATTCATGCTAATTTTGGCCTTAAACAAAGCTTTTACATTTATCAAGTTGCATTAATGGTAAGCATGCCGGTTCCTACTTACTATTACTATAATTATGATTAATTAGCATTAGGGACCCCCATAACACCCGACCCCCAATTCCGCCTGTCTGTGTCCTTGTTTTTTTGAAAAACCCAATAAATCCTTAATTTTTGCAACTTTACTCGTCACTTCTAGGGATCCTATTGTGACGATCAGCTGGATGTACCAGCAAGACTTTGGATGGCACTCCAGCTCTCCATTAACTGTGTGTATGTTTACATCTGTTTTCATTCATGGACTCTCAGCAATGAACTCATGTCTCCACCCACTCGTTGGTTGTCCTGGTGTTTGATTGTTTGCGCCACCCCTTGACCTACTTTCATGTGTATAAAACCCCCCTATGTTTGCAATATTGCACGCTGATTCAGTCCCGTGGATCTACCAGACATTACTGAATTAGCATGGAAATCTGGAGTCTTTATCTGCCTGATGACAGTACGGAGGGAGATTGCAATGTTAAGACAATCTACTCATTCATTCATTCATCCTGAGCCACACCATCAGCCTTCAGCAAAGCCGGAGGTTCCCTCACAGTTCTCAGCCACCATGGACGTCACCCATGCCTGCCCGGGCGTCATGTGTGCCGCAAATGAGGACAACTAGGATCTTCCCAGGCCAAGAAGGTTAGTGTCTAGTTTGATGACCCAGTGTCGCTGAACTCACCCGAGCTCCACGAGACCTTTAAGGCCCCATGACCTGAACCTCCAGAACCGGTATATTGCACCAAGACTCCATCGGGTCCACCGGAGGCTGCACTACCGCTGTAGATGTCGGTTTCAGCCATAGAATCCACAGAGGCCTCATTGGTGGCAGCACAGCCCATGGAGGTCCCCAAATCAGGTTCCAGTCGGTCTGGGAGGGCGTCTTCTCTGTTGGCTCAGTCTCGGAGGGTGATCTCAGCGTTAGTATGGTCACGAAGAGCGCTTTCATTCTCGATCTGGTCTCAAAAGGTGTACTCACTTCCTGTCTGGTCTAGAAGGGGAGTATCCATCCCCTGTAGGGTCACTTAAGGGCGCATTCAATCTCGGTCTGGTCTCGATGGGTGTATCTACTTCCTGTCTGGTCTAGAAGGGCGTATCCATCCCCTGTATGGTCACTAAGGGCGCATTCACTCTCTGCCCGGTCTCAAAGGGCGTACTTACTTCCTGTCTGGTCTTGTAGGGCGAATTCAACCTCTGTCTTGGCGGTCTAGAAAGTCACCTCTGGATATGGGTTGTAAAAGGGCTCTGTCGCTGTCTGGCCGATCCAGAGGGGCTCTGCTGCCATCCGCTCTTGTTGGTTGTCCTGGTGTTTGATTGTTTGCTCCACCCCTTGACCTACTTTCATCTGTATAAACCCCCCCTGTGTTTGCATGTTTGTACGGTTCGCTGTTGATGTCACTTTTCATTTGTGTTCTTTGTTTTTCGTTAATCTGTCGGTTGTATTATTTGTGTATTATATTTGCCAGGACCTGGACTTCCCCTCTGCCTTTCCCCTAGAACGATAGCTCTCATTTTGACTCTGAGCCTTTAATAAATCAGTATTTTGCATTTGAACTCGCACGCCTTGCGTACTCTCTCTTGTAACACTTATGCTGGAGTTAGGGTAAAATGTGAAATTGATTTGCCTGAGTGCAGTGTTATGAAGTTGTTTGTCTGTTGTACTGACCTGATTAAAACTCCACAGTAAATATTATGTTCCTGTCTCCTCATTTGAATTTCAATGCAGGAGCTGCACATGGGCCATAAGTTAAGCTACATTCACCTAAACAGTGTACAAATATGATGTATTTGAATGCGATGGCTGCTTTGTTTTACTGCCCAATTTTCAGGATTGGTGCAAACTTGGTAAAACCACAGACATAATAAGAAAAGGTAAGTTCATAATAATGAATTATACTGACTTCATTAATATCCTTTATAGCATTACATACTTTTATAATAGCATATAACTAAATCTATAGATTCACATTTTAACATTAAGTCATGCAAATTGCAAATCATTACATCATTAAAATAAAAACAATGAAAACAAAAACACAAAATATTCAGTATTATATAGGAACATCAACAAAAATCTGAACTGCTAACTTGTGAATTTGTTTTTATAGTTTTTAAATATTAACTTAAAATATCTTGCAATACTTCATGGAAATATTCAAAGGGGTTCCGCTGACAAAAAAGTTTGCAAATCCAAATTAGCTTGAACAGGCGCAACAAAAGGCTACCCCTTGGGGTCTTTGGCAGACTCTACTCAAATCATTGTTGGTGTTATTGTGTTAAAATACACTAAAATACACGCAAAATTGGTGCAACTAGTTGGAAATTTTTGCCCCAAAGGGTATTTAACTTTGCAACATGTCTCTATTTGCTCAATTATTAGGTCTTAATTAACAGTTAACAAATAAAAAAAAACATGAATAAGCTTGTCGTTTTATTCTCCTCCAGCATTTTGAAAGACAGGATTTCTGCAGTTTTCCTCAAAATCAATATTTATGATAGCTTCAGGACTGAGAATGATGTGGAACGTTGCGTATTGAAGGCTTGTCTTAATTATTCCCTCATGATAAAGAAGAAGGAGCACACAAGCCTACGCGCTCTAATTGACACAGTGTAAAATCTCCCTCAGGTGCACGGCACAGAAACCGGTAAAAAACAGGGTGTTTGTGCATTTTTTCAAAGAGTCTGGTTTGAAGAAGACTGCGGGATGAGACAGACTGAGACTTTATATTTGTCTCTGAGGTGTTTACGTGCGGAAGAAAGAGTGCAGATTGGTGGCTTCTCGTGATCCCCGTGGAATAAACCATCTATTAGCGCTTAGAGAAGATACTGAGAGGAGCTTGGGTGTTTGTTTAGTGTTGTATTCTCTTTTCCCTCTCGCACAAGATGTTTGAAGTAGGTCAGAGATGTTGTGTCTGTAAAGTGTGGGGACCTGCGAGGCCTCAGCAGGAGATTTCTTCCAGCCTTCTCACAAGGAGCAAAATAATTGAGTGATATTGAAATACTTTTTCAAGGCATCTGCAATGGTAACACACTGTACCTGATTCAAATCAAAGCCTGCATGGTTCCTGCTTAAAGGTTTAAGGTGATAGTTTACCCTAAAAACAAACATTTACAGTCTTTTATGCTCATCAAGTACCTGTGTTACTTCATCTAAAATACAGTAAATAAATGCTGTGAAATATCAGAATTAATTACATGTACAATGCAGTTAGTGGCAATTACAATGCAGTCCGTTTTTTAAAAACATTTATTCCCTACTATTTTCAAAAAACTAGAGAGAAAAGATGGACAGACAGTAGGAATAAGAAACAAGAATGGCAGACGCTGCAAGCCAGATAGAAACTGACTTCATAACATGAGTGGAGCACAGTTCTGTGTGTTAGAAAATTAATATGACAATTTTACAATTTTTCAATCAGGAGGAAAAGCGAAATTTTGAAGGATCTGCGGCGACGTGATAAAAAAAAAAAAAAGAAAATAGCAGCACAGAGGACAGGACTTAGGTAGGAAAATGGAATAGAGTAAAAAAAACTGCATTGATTCAAAGGCTCATTCACTCTTTTCATTACCTCCATTGTATCTAACCAACTCTAGAAAAACACTGTTTGGGTTTCAAGGTTTTTTTTCTGAATGGAGTGCAGATTGCAACTGATCTGGGGCCTGTTCTAGGGACTATGGGAAGCAGGCGCTGACCTTCTGCGGCCATCAGTTGCCTTAGTGTTTCATAAAGTGATTATTAAGGGACTTGACCTATGGCTTTTCTTCTAGTCATAATATTGAGTGACAGCCATCATGAAGTGTCTATCAATATAGATAGTGAAGGGCACATAGGAATTGCAGTTGGGTCCTTTAGTTAAAAAATCCAATGCGATAAAGCAACAGTCTAAACGGTGCTGTACAGTAACTATCCTCAAACTGTATTGTGTAACTAACACTGCTAGTTAGTCTTTTTTTAGTCTTGGTACAACAACATAGGACACCTGATACTGAACACATTTAAGTAAAGGCACATGGAACATATTTCTTTCTAGCAATCATACTTCTGCAAATTTCTGTTTGAATATTCCCGTGTGTGACTCTGACACATACATCCCATTCTTCATACATGAATTATTTGTACATGGATCCTGTCAAGAATAAACAACAACTTAGACCTGTGCAAGAAAATATAACATAAGCATATGTGAGACTCATTTTTTTAATTTATATTTTTAATTAACTTCCAAAAAATATTTGGTTAAAATTAACTCACCCTCAGGTCACGCAAGATGTAGAACAGTTTGTTTCTTCAGAATAGATTTGAAAAGAATTGAAGCTCATGCTCACCACTGGATCCTTTACAGTGAATCAATGCCGTCAGAATAACAGTTCAAACAGAAAAACATCACAATAATCCAAAAGTGTTTGTAAGGTATTAATCATTTAGTTAAATTTTGATGGATTTGTTTCTTTGTAAAACAAGCCGTTGATGTTGTGGATTATTGGGTTGTTTTTATCAGCTGTCTGAACTCTCGTTCTGATGGCACCCAGTCACTGCAGAGGTGTGCAAGTAATGCAATGCTAAATGGACATGGCAAGTTGAGACAAAAGCAAAAACAGAGATTTGTCCCAACCCCTTTTTTGTTTTTTTAATGTCCACTTTTGCTTACTTCCTCCAGGCCGTTCATCTCGCAGAGTCTCCCAGTGGACCTGCGGGAAATGGACTCTTAGTCTGCTCTCCATACATCACCTACTGACACTGATGGCCTGACTTTTAGATTCTTACATCTGATGTTTCTTTCTTAAATCAATTATTCAAGATCTCAGATTCATGTCAGAGAGCAAGCCTATTCATCATTCCTAATTGCCATGCACCACGTTGCCACTGATCAAAGCACCTCCACCTTCCTCCTCAATATTTAACGCATTGAAAAAAGACATGAAATAATACAAAAACTGTCACTTACTCCAAAAGCTCACTTGTGGCTTCACTCAAGATAAACGTCAGCTTTTGAGGAAAGTTTATCAACATATTGTCAGGAGCTATGCATGACAGGTAATTTCAGCCATTTCTTTTCACAAATCTACTGTATCTTAAAGCTTTAAAAAAGCTGGAATTACGTTCACGTCACAGAGACCACATTTCTGACACTTTTATGGTGCTTTTTTGTCATGTTTGAGCTTTTAAAAGCCAGAAATTTCAGTTTGGAGAGTGAGATGCACAAAAGGCTTCACATATTTGTCAGTTATGCAGGTAAGCCAACACCAAACAATATTTATATTTGAAAAAAATAATAATTGGTATAACTTAAAACTAAAATTCAAAATTAAATAACTAACAAATGGGAAAAAAGTAACAATGAAAAGGAAATTAATGCAACAAATACAAAATAAAAGAAACACTGCAATAACTCTGCAAGAAGCAACATTGAAATTTAAGCTTGGTTATTTTCAACTGACAGATTACTCAAGTCAAGGAAGCAAGGCTGTTCACCATACAACCTAATATGATAGTCATGAACAAATTATTGGAAAAGTGATTATTGGAGTTTACTCTCCGGTGTATAATAGAAGCAGACATTGTCTTGCTAATTCAGCTCTTTTTGATAAGATCCCAGCAATTGATTTGGCCATGTAGAGGAACAAAAGAACATATAGTTTCAGTGACCTCGCACTGGTCTTTGATTATTCTACTGTATACAGAAGCATGTTTTCAGCCCTCATGTTGTTCTGCCATTTTAGAGAGTAAGGCCCAATCCCAATTCTATTTTCTACCCCTTTGCCTACCCCTCACACCTTGAAATGAAGTGGAAGGGTTAATAATTTTCCCCTAAGAAATGGGACACCACTACTACACTGTTATACGTCATCATCCATTGTCACTAGCTCCTAATGTTACGACAGAGGACATGCGCCAATGTAACATGTTCATTTACATGTACACATATGGCTGTAAGCAAAACAAAGTAATGCGTTACCACATGCAGTCAAATCACCGAGTATATGACATAAAAATATATGTCTATGGAGGGACAGATGGCTCTCTGATATCATCGAAAATATCTTAATTTTTGTGCCAAAGATGAGCGAGGGTCTTAGGTTTGAAACAACATGAGGGTGAGTAATTAATGACAGAATTTTTATTTTTGGGTGAACTAACCCTTTAATGCTGATGGGTCTAGTGTCAAAACAAGCAAATGGAGGTCACTCTTATTCAACTGCAAACGCTGTGAGTAACAGCTGTCTAGAAAGAATGATGGGATATTAATCAGTAATTTAAATATTCTGAGCTAGCAAAAAAAACTGTTTTAAGTTTATCAGAATAATGTCTAAGGTCTATCAGAAAGGATTAAATGTGTGTCTGCAGCAGTCCAAAGTCGCCTGAAATACATTAACCTTTATAAAAACATAAACAGCAGCAAAACAAACATCTTCACTGAAAATCTGTTTGATCAAGCAGTACATTTGCATTTGACTGCAAAAGGGAAAAAAACTACACTGGGCTAGTTGGAGGTAAATAATATTGGCATTACGGTGGGGTTGGGAAAAGACTGTGAGTCACATTTCTAATGCAAATGATTACCATCTTGTATCCATCTTCAGTACACCCTCACCATGACCTTTCATAAAGCGCTTTTTCTTTCTGATAGACTAGCATTTCAAAAAAGACATTTTCTTTCACAAAAGCTGCAGAGAGCAAAGGGCACTCACAGATCTTGGTCTTATTTAAGGTTTCTTTCGCTTTGTCTATGCCTTGCAGGTTCTTCATTTTCTGTGAGATCAGTTGTACTCGGAATTCATTGGGCCTAAGACTCACCGAAGTCACACTCTTACACACAACTGGTGTAGACTAACATTCAGTAAATCAGTAGCTGGGATGAGACTCATTTCTTGTCATTTCTTTAGCCTCACATCCTGTATATCATCATTCAGATGTCAGTGTGGTCCTTTCTTCAAAACATCTTTTGTGTTACAAAGGACAAATGCAAACAGCTTTGGAACTACATGGTTTTGGTGAAATATCCCTTTAAGCTAGTGTTGTAATTACCAATGAAAATAGATGACAATGAACAGTTTTCACTCAAATTTCACCCTCTTCATTTGTGGATCTTTTAGACCCATTTATTAAGAATGGAAAGTGGTCATATATTAAATTGCCTGCAACAATACCCTAATTTGCATTTTGGCAAATTATAGTTAAGTCTTGGAAGACAAGAGCATCAGTACCACACAATAATACACAATGCAATAATTTAAATGAGAAATTAAAGTGAACATTTTGTCATTAATTACTCACCCTCATGTAGTTCATGTTAATTTTTTCTATGAAATCTGAGACCAAAATTGTGTGTACCCATAAGCCTTTGGACCCTTGCTCTATTTTACCTAACAACTGAGAAAAGGAAGGTTATCCATACTTCTTTTTTACAACTGGCCTTACTGTCAATAGCCACTTTCATCTTGGCCTCTCTTACTGCTTGTCCAGGTCAAGGATCTTTTCATTTTAATTCCTCAGTAGTGGATGTACCCTGAAGCAACAGTAAGAACAAAAAAACAACACATCTGAACGAAGCCCCTGGTATAGCAAGCAAGCATTCTTCATAAATCATGCATGAAAGCAACTATGAACTTCCTGGTATGTAACCATGAATGTCCAGTAGTTGTGCACATCAAGTTTGCCTCGAGAATGTAGCAAAAAGAGAGACCTTCTACATAAATACTGAAATACCAAAAGCGTGCATATTGACGAGTTAATTATAAAAGCTAGAGTTTGACATTTTCTGAAAAAACTGATTTCCTCACACGGTCAATGGTATTCTGGTCCTTAGATTTGGCTGCCACTTAAACTGAAGTAAATGGAAACTTCTTGTTTTATTAGTACAAGGTAAAAAAGAAAGGCCAGATGTTTCCACATGAGGCCCTACGCATGACCATCTGGGATATCTAAGAGGTGAAAATTCTGCTCAAGGATAAGAAGAATCAGCTGGAGTATCTCTCATTCTCTCTCATGAAGAAGATGAGACTGTCTCTAGAGTAAGAATTGCTTTTTTGCTCTGCAGAACAAGGACAGAGGCTGAGCGACTATTAAATGCGGCACGGATCGAACAGAAAGAAGTTCCTCTCTCTCTTTATCTCGACACTGCAGCAAATGCCCACAGCCAAAAACGCTTGTTGCCTAACACTGCGAAAGCAAATATCCACAATTACAGTCAGATTGACAAAGAAGCCTATGAACAGTGCACAGTGGACAGTTGGTCTTAATGATTTCCAGTACATTTTCTTTCATCCAACAGAACAAAAACACATTTGACTGATGCCATCTAGATGACATCAGGAGGACGTCAATACCCTCTCTACAAGATCAAATCACCACAAAGGGCCTTTTAAATACCACACCACTAAATCAGTAGAGACTTTTACTCTTTGGGGTCCAGGCTTGATGTGATTTCTACTTTTGCCCTTAAAGAAAACTCAATTTGAATAGCATAAACTACTCCAAATGGACTTGAAACTGGATTTCCAAGGCAATGGTGCCACATACACAACAGCGGCCATGACTTAAATCCCAGAAATCTTAAAACCAAGTTAAAACATCATTTGTAAAGGTTCGAATGTAATGGAGTGATAGGAAAGTGCATAAAAACCTGACCTCTTAGTGTCCTTGTTTGAACACAAAGATGTGGCCAGCTCACCAATGTCCTCACCTGATGTCCCTGAAATAGACTCTCTTAAGGGATGTGTTTGAGCGCATGAGTATCGACTCACCAATGTTCCGATTAAAAGCAAGTTCAAGCAGTTGAAATATATGAGGAAGTGTCTTTACCTTTATTCGTTTCTGTTTTCCTTCTTGCTCTTTTCTGCTCTGCTTGAGCTTATTAATATAGGTTATTATAGTGTAAATGAGAAATTACGCAAAATGCATTTCGCTCCTTTAATGCACCCTTAATGGGTCTAGCATAGATTGCAAGTGTGGCCCAGGGCTCTGTGGCATCATATGAATATGTTTTCATAATACAAAGTTGGTATTAAACAATGGATTATTCAGAATCACTCTGATGCCACTTGTTTGCTACACATCACATTTTGCATCATGCTGTGTTTGTTTTATCTTTATTATAAACCCTGCATGATTGTTCATAATTTAGAATACAAATTATTTTCAATTCTAGATGCCTGAAAAGAAAAGAAAAAAAATCCCCCACTTTTTTTTACCCACCTCTCTAGTTTCTCTACAGTATTATGGACCTTTTATTACTATATATTACTACAGTACATTTAATTTAATACACAATGTTTATAATACAAAATGTAATCCAAATGCATACATTTCAAGCTAAACATTTTCAACTAAATTCAAATACAGCTTTTAGTATTTTGATATACCTACAATATATTTTTTTATTATTTGTTCTTACAGTATATAGCCCCCAATTAAAAAAAAAAAAGTCTATGCAACTTATGTCCTACAGTATATATCATATCTTTAATCCTGTCTTTATTCCTCCCTGGCTCTCCTTTCCACATTCATGATAGTTCATCAGCAAAACAAAGAAAGTCAAATCTGTTCAAGCTGATCCTGTACACAAAATTTGTCTGAATGATACAATCAATATGAGTTACTTTATGAAAATGACAAAATCTCTATTTTAGGATGAATTTTTCTTACAAATGCAAATGTACTCAAATGTCCATATTTGTATTTCAGAGACAAACTTGCTATCAACTAGCAAAGCATGTTAACGGGAATGCTCGGAGCACTCAGATGAATCAAAATCAAGAGGACTAGTGTAATTCAAGTGAACCTGAACAACCCTGTCAGGAGCACAGACTGCTAGATGGGTCCACTGTGGCAGTCACATACATAGACACACAGACGCAGAGGTGACACAAATTCTACATCAGTCCTCCCCGACCCCTGTCAGGTAGAAGCTGAAAATCTCGATGACTGATGAGACAGTCGCACATGGTGCCCACGATAAAATAAGTTGTCACTTACTTACCTTCTTACCCCCTTGGAAGAAATGGCAAAACTGGTCGGTCCTCCACCTTCATCATCAAATAAACACTATTTTATTGACTTTGTTGCAGTCATGTGATTGCTGCTTATTTCTGGCTTAAAAAAGGTCTAGACTCTAGAGCTTGTGGTGGAAGGACAGAGAGAGTTTATGAGTCTCTCCAAATGTCATTTGTAGTTACGTGCCATTTAGCAGCTGCTTTTTAATCAAAGTGACTTACAGTACATTAATTGCTGGGACAGTAGCCCTGAAGCTAGTGCTCACTTCAAGGTCAAAATGCTGAAAAGGCCTGATGGAATATGTAATTTCTTGGTTAGGAGCCCATCTTCTTAACCATTACACAAAACACTTGTTGACAAGGACACATTAAATTTATCAAGTGTGACAGTAAAGACATTTATGATGTTAAAGAATATTTCTATATCAACGTTTCATTTCAAATGATGTTCTACTACCTACTGATCAAAAAATAAAAAGGTTTCAGTTTCCAAAAACGTTTTCACCAGTGCAAATGTTTTAATGTCTGATAATACTGTCAAATTTTTCCCTGTGCATCTTACAGGTGCATAGTTCATTTATTTCTGTTATTCAACTCAAATTGTGAAAGTCGTGTTTCAAATAATTTCAATGCACTCAGAGTGATGCACACAGTATTTGCACCAAGAAATGATATGGATTGATGCTGATATCATGCATGTGTGCATAATATACATATGTGCGTGTGTCTGTGTAAGTGTAAGTATAGGGCCTAGGCCTACTAATATTAATAATAAATGATTTAATTTTTTAATTGAATTTTCTCCATCAAACAAATGCAGCCCTGCTGAGAATAAGAGATTTTTCGAAAACATTAAAAGTCCGTGCTACTTAAGTTAACTTAATAATTTCATTATTTACTGTAACTAGCAGTTTTGTCAAATTTAACAAAAATCAGCATTTCTCTCATGGGAAATGAGAAACCCACTTTTATTTGATTACTTTTCCTCTTTTTTTTACTGGACTTTCCCATATTTTTGTGTGTTTACGACATGCAGCAAGAAAACGTTAGCATTCAGTTTTGGTTTCATTAAATCGCCATGATACTAATGGACCGGACAAGCCTGTAACCTCTTTATTTTGTTCCTAAATCTTCAGTCTCTCTCATCCACTAATGCATTAGCTGCTAAATCGACACAAGACTTAAACAGAGTGAATCTTAAATGGTTTCCAGCCATTAATTGGTTGCAAGGAACAGGAAACACACAATTAGAGGTGTGCATGCACAAGTAGGTCATGCACACACAAATCCATGATGTGGTTTTCCAGACGATGTTCTCTTCAGATTACTGTCTGGCTGAATATCAGTGTTGCCATTATAATCGGCAGTGCAGCCATTACAAGCATTTTAATTAATTACATTCCATCTACCACAAAACCCACTATCTTTCCACACCTCACTGCATTCAACTTAATCCGGTCAACACATACTGACAACGCTCTCAGGCCTGTGGCATTCAAGTATGAAAGTTCCTCCAGTTCAATTGCTTTACTAATCCTGCAAATTGTAGAAACACCATGTTTTAGCTGTATGCAACTACTAATTCTGAAGCAAATCACTTAATCTAACTAAACTGTTAATGGCTTTTAATATTGCTTAACATCCTTTCTACGTTGTAAGCATAATGCATCACTAGCTGACATCTTCCCGACTTGAAGTGGAGTGAAACAAAAAAAACAAACAAATGTATTCATCTTTGAGCTTTCAATAAATGACTGAACAGCACTGATTATACAAACATAACATTTTTAACTACTCACTATCAAGGAATGCTAACCATGCGTATGCACCAACACAGCACAAGCCAGATAAATAAAACTGACAAAAGCAAAAGACTGGAGATATATCAAAATCGCTGACGTGACATCTACATTAGGTAAACTCCTGAATGAATTCCCAGCAGTTTTGGTGCCCACAGGTGATGCTAATTACAGCACCCTCTACTAATATTGGCAGCCTTTGTAAGTATATTCAAAGGCAACTGTGAAAATAAATCTTAATCGATCTTTAATTAAAAAAAACTCCCAAAATTCGAACCTTTCATCGAAGTAAAACCCATTTTACAAAATGTTTTTCTCCTACGCAGCACAATGGCCAAAATTATTGGCACCCCTAAAAGTTCTTTAGAGTAAAATACCTGTATTCCCATTCATATTTAATATTTCTTTAGCACACCAGGGTGACTATGTGCATTAGGTTACCCTTTCAGTCGAATCACTTCGACATTACATATGGGAACTCGCCAGAGAGACCAAATGCCTTTGAGCTTTATACAAAAGGCCAATGAATATTGGCGTGCACTTGATTGCGCTCAGGTGCAACTCATCACTGTGTGAGTATAAGAGGGCACGTGCGGAATGCACATGCAGACTTTCGCTTCAGAGCCGAAGCCGTTCTGAGCTACTTCAGGAGACCCCCCTCTGCGAGTTTGGAGACGGATACGAGGAAGAGTCCTGCTTTCAAGAGTTCCTGCTTTTCTGCTCTCTCATCTGACAGCATTTTATCTGGGCGGCTGTCAGCTGATCATGCGGGCTGGTAGCCTTTTTAAAGGCTGCATGTGCCAGTCATCTTGCAAATTCAGCGAGCAAAGACCTTTTTGAGTGCACGGAGCTGCCGCGATAGGTCTTCCCTGGGCAACCGGGAGAAAGAGCAAATTTTTCCCATGGCTGGTGACGCGAGTTGTTAGCCGTGCAAAGCACGGGCCAGTCCGGACAGACAACACAGTGGTTATCGCGTACATTAAGAAATACTACGCACTATTTATTAAAAAAAAATAAAAAGAGAAAAAAAAGATCGCTGCACGCTGTTCATATTCCAGGGCTCTCAACCGCCAAAAAAAGCAGCTCACGACAGTCTACCCTCCCTGGAGAATAGCGCCTCCACCCCCAGGTAGTCCAGCTGATATGGAGCACTCCGGCGATGCCAAGACACATTTCTTCGCCTTCCCCGAGTCTGCCCATTGCCTGCTGTTTTCCCTCACTCTGCAGGGATGTACTCGCACAGCTGGTCTCCGGGGCTTAAGTACGCCTTCCCCAGTGAGCCTCCTTGCACAGATGTGTAAGTTCAGGGAGGACGAGGAACAGATCCTCGCTGCAGCCCCTTCCTGAAATCTCCTGAAGGAAATTTCTTCTCAGGGGATTGGGCACCTTGGCTCCCGCATCCCACGGGATGCAACAGCCTTCTCCGGCATTTCAATGCTGTCATAGAGATTATCACCTAAGCGGAAGCCCCCTCTATGAGGCTGGCTTACGCTCCGAGGTGAGTCTGTTGTAGACTAATGCTCCTCTCGTGAAAGAGAAGACCCTCAGAGACGCAACTATTGCAGTTGTGCTTTCTTTCCTGCAAGAGAAGGTGAAGCGCAGGCTGTCCCTTCTTCTCTCAAAGTGTATGTCACTGTCACAGCCGCATTTCACAATGCAATGGAGGCCGCACCCTTCGGTAAGCAGCTACTCATCGTTCGGTCTCCTAGAGATGCGCGTCGGGATGAGGGGAAAAAAAATAAAATAAAAAATCCCAGAGACCACATCTTTCACCCTCTTGGGATCTTGCTGTCGCCCTACATGGCCTGCAGCATGCTCCCTTTGAGCCCCTTCAGGAAGCAGATATAGATAAAAAATGTCTATGTGCTAAAGGACAGCGCCTTTCAGTGTCAGAACGCTCCAGCAGCTTGGATTGTGCTACTGCAGACAGCAGAAAGGGAATGCTGTCTCCAAATAGAGGTTGGCTCATTGGGTGGCTAAAGCCTTTCCCTTTATTCCAGGGAAGCCTTGCCTTAGGTCTGGGAGCTCACTCAGAGAGTGCTGCTTCGTCCTATACGACAGGCTCACGGCACCTCTTAGCATAGTTAGAGCTGCAGACTTGGCGACATCGTCACCTTCGCTAGGTTTACAGAAAAAAGACCTCTGCAGAGAGGCTGTGTCTTCTCGCGTCCTCAGGAGGTCAGCAGGCTCCATGCCCCGCAGTCGGATTAGAGCGGAGTAGCTCCGGCTGTGCTTCATCTGGTCTCCTTCGCCAGAGGTGTGCCTATAAAACATATCCACGGTCTACCAGAAGCCTGTGTTCCCTTCAATTATATCTATAATATTATCAATATATTGCATTTTTTATTCCACATGTAAAAATGTGTGTTATTCATGTGCTCCGCCCTCAACCACTTGCTTCAGCACCACTGAAAGCAACTCTGTCACCCCCCCTTCTTGGGCCGCAGAGGGTTGGGAAGGTTGCGTGCAGATCCTCTGCTGACGAACTTGAAAAGTAGATCTCGCCTGTCGGCGGGGGGTCTCTGCATAACGCTGCCCCAGAGTCATGTTCCCATATGTAATGTCGAAGTGATTCGACTGAAAGGGTAACGTCTAGGTTACGAACGTAACCCACATTCCTTGAAGGAGGGAACGGAGACGTTACACTTTCTCCTGCCACGACTCTTTCAGCCTTGAGGAACACAAGGGCCAAACTGGCTTTTTAGATTCATTTGAAGTTATGTTTTTACCTCCCTAACTCTGCGGACCCGCTGGCGGATCCAAATTTAAATAATCAAATTGTGCCTTTAATTTTTAAAGGTCTGTCTGGACCAATAACCCCATATGTGGTACCATTTAAAAGCTTAGAATTTCTATTGTATGCAGATATGCATCACTTTGATGTTTATTTTACTGTAACAAAGTTATTTACATGTAAATTACACTAAATTACACCCATATTGTATATTTAGAACAAAAAAAAACAAGTGCCTTGTGTTGACATGGTTCATCTTAGGACAGACACTTACAGTAGTTTTTTTATGTAATTTCAAAGGGTTTTCTTTAAAATGACACCAAGATATTGCATTTATTACACTCTATGTTGGTATGTGTAGACTAAAATTTTGGTAGGCGGAAATTGTATAAAAAAATGGTTATTCTTCCCTACAGTTGGAATAGAATAACTCATTGCATAGATTATGATAGAAACAAATTTCTTTTTCCTGTGCTTGCTGACATGTGTTGGAAACAAATAAAATTTGTTTGCAGGGAGCTGAGGCATTCAGGGCCTGAGTTATATACTTTCAAATTTCAGTTTACAAAAAAAATCTCTTTATTATAACACAGACAATTTATACAGTAATTTTATGGTTCATCTTAGGACAGACAACATATATAATAATGTTTATCACTTACAGCAGTGTTTTATTAAATTTCAAAATTTTTCCTTTAAAATGATACCAATCTTTTGTATATAAACCTCTGAATGTGGGTATGGGAAGCTTTTTAATTTGGGTCGACCAAATGCAGGTGGAATTTCCTAAAATAGCCCCAGAGCTTGACAGGTCTTTTTTTTTAATTAAGGTATCATAATTGTATTTTTATTTTTTTTAAAGTTGACGAACGCATCAGATCAGATACACTGTCGTTGCACCAATGGCAGAATAAGTAAAGAGAAAATATTGTCCAACCACGATTTCTGCTGGGGTTTATAGCACTACAAAGTTGAACATTTAAGATTCAAATAGCAACCTTGAGACAAAATGTCTGTGCAAAAAAAAAAAAAAACTATCCTCATGGAGGAAAAAAAAAAAAAAACTCTTTTTCTTACTGCACAGGTTCTGAGCACCTGTTGTGTGTTTCCAGGTGAAGAATTGTATGAAGGTGTCAACTTTGTGGTAAATTTAATGTGAGAAAGGAAAGGTGAATACCTGAATTTGATACAAATCTTAGCACTGATTAAGGTGCAAATTAAAAAGAGAACTGAAGATTCAAGCTGTTTTTAACATCCTTAACTGAATGTTCATTGGAACAATTTTTGTTACATTTTGGTATAAAACCCTTATACTATATGTATCTGCTTCAAATTTAATAAGCATTAAATCAACTAAACATTTCCTAAAAAATGTTCCACCTTAGTGTATTAGATTATACCAAACCTGAATCAACAAAATAACAAGTAAACAAACAGGTTCACAAAATAAGTGTGCTTCATCCACATATATACATAATAGGTTACAGTTTCTCATATGTCTGTGTATAGTAATGACAGAGAGCTGCATACTTTATAAGTAAAAAGGTTTAAGAGAGAAACGACATCACTACAATTCCATTAAGGCTGACTTCTGTTTCACATGTGACCACACAATGCTTTTGACATTTATCACCATCATAAGCTGTGTGTGTGTGCATGACCTGCACTCTCATGGGTTTCAATAATAGGTTATACATTGTTCTTTTAAAAAATAGCCTTTCTATTGTGTTAAAAGCCTTTCAGATGTGCTTGGCAGGTCACAGTAAATGGAAGGAATGGCAGTCCTCATCAGAAGATGGGGGAAACGATATCGTGTCCATGTCGCGGGTTGGAAATAAAACTGTATTCAGAGCATTCTCGCTCTCACTTTCTTGCCTACACTGTCAGTCAATCCTTATCCTTAGCTAAAGGATCCCAATGGCTTTGGGCTGCTCACTGGAAAGTAAAAGTGTGAATGTGTATGTCTGAATTTATGGCATGTAACTCAACTACAGAATGCATGCATATCGTATGTGCTTTTGATGTCTTTTAAACAGACGATTAATTGTTAAAACACAAAACTAGAAGACCACGTACACCATGGAATTAAAAAATTAACAACTGAACCTCTCCATGGATCGCCATCTTACCGTGGTGGAGGGGTCTGAGTGCCTGAATGATCCTAGAAGCTATGTTGTCGGGGCTATATGCCCCTGGTAGGGTCTCCCAAGGCAAAAAGGTC
>JAUMHI010000006.1:1120222-1145043 GCA_032359435.1 Enteromius unitaeniatus | reverse complement strand
AACCTTGAGGCAGATGGGCTACAGCAGCAGAAGACCACACCGGGTGCCACTCCTGTCAGCTAAGAACAGGAAACTGAGGCAACAACTCGCACATGCTCACCGAAATTGGACAATAGAAGATTGGAAACATGCCTGGTCTGATGAGTCTCAATTTCTGCTGCAACAATCGGATGGCAGAGTCAGAATATGGCGTCAACAACATGAAAGCATGGATCCATCCTGCCTTGTATAAATGGTTCAGGCTGGTGGTGGTGTAATGTGTGGGGGACATTTTCTTGGCACACTTTGGGCCCCTTAGTACTAATTGATAATCGTTGCAATGCAATTCAAATGGCTTCCACAGTCACCAGATCTAAATGCAATAGAGCACCTTTGGGATGTGGTGGATTTGCATCATGGATGTGCAGCCGACAAATCTGGAGCAACTGCGTGAAGCTATCATGCCAATATGGACCAATATCTCTAAGGAATGTTTCCAGTACCTTGTTGAATCTATGTTATGAAGGATTAAAGCAGTTCTGAGGGCAAAAGGGGGTCCAAACCAGTGCCATCAAGGCAGTGGCGATTTCTTTAAGACTGCAAGGGAAGCTCAGCTTCCCCTATAATGTCACAAAATCAGTGGTCAAATAATGTACTATTGTATTAACATTTTATTGACTAAAAATGCATTAGAAAATGTTAATCTCAAAGACAAGTTTGTTCATAATCAGTTAGATATAGCAGGTCGGCTGACTTGATTTTCTTCTCATACATTCCCGTAGCATTACAGTGCATTTCCCTGTTGAAGCCCAGCGTCCATTGACTTCAATGCAGCTGCTTTGAAATTTTTTTTTCAGTGCTTTGAAACTATACGGTCATTGGATAAACACTGTGATTATGTCCCGCCCACTGACGTTCAGCGTCTCTGGGGGTGAATGAGGAGCAAATGCGGAGTGGGCTGGCCTGGACTCCGAGCTTCTGTGTGATGATTGGAGGGTCTGTCGAAATAATTTCGAAATAATTTTATTTGAAGTCTGTCGAATTTCAAATTAAAAAATCGAAGTCGAAACAAAACCTGCTGCAACCTATTTCTTTATATTTGCTTGGCGAAATTGCTTGATTTACATCATACATTTCACACAATTATACACCACATTCCTTGTTTCACTTTTACAGAGTTTAACATTTTTTTTAGATCGTTCATTCATTCATTCATATAGTAGGCTAGGCTAGCGTCGTGGGTGAAACTGCACACGATGGCAGACAGTGCTAATATTGTCGACCTGATTTTGGCGAAGCCATTTGAAAGTGTTCCATACGCCTATTTGGTATGACAGGGTCACAGACCATTTTCTTGAAAAGGAAAGTAGGGCAGAATTTACTTTTAAATAAATAGACAATTTTATGATGTAGGCCGAAAATGAGCTTCCCCTATTCGACAGACCAGTAGCCGCCACTGCATCAAGGTGTACCTAATAAAAGTATCCAGTGAGTGTATATATATATATACTATATATTTTTCTTAAATATATACATGCGTTTATTTATATATACATTATAAATAAACACAAGAGATACACCGATACGTAATACACAAAAAACTTTTATTTGGGATGTGATTAATCACTGCCCAGGACTAATAGTAATATATTAATAATAATATAATAATAATGGTAATATTTAGTTTGGCTGCATTAAAGTGATGAAAAGTGACAGTAAACACATTTATAATGTTACAACACATTTCTGTTTGAAATAAATGCAAAATCACAGTTTCCAAAAACATATCAAGTGTAATGTGTATAAGAAATAAGAACATGTATCTTGTGCACCAAATCAGCATATCTGAGTGATTTCTGAAAAAGATCATGTGATGCTGAAGACTAGAGCAATGGCTGCTAAAAATGCAGTAATAAATTATATTTTTAAATGTATTAAAAATTGAAGAAAGTTCAATCAAACTGTAACAATTTCACAATATTACTGTTTTTACTGCATCTTTGGTCAGACAATTGCAGCCGGCAGACATAACTGTCATGTTATTTGTTTTATTATTATTATTATTATTATTATTATTGCTGTTATTACAAATCACTAAATTTGCATTATAATAGTAAATTAATATAATTCTATATTAATTATAATAAAATATTATGACTTATGAATTTCTATAATCATAAGAAAGCATCATGGCACCATTTATCTAAGGAAAAATGCTTAGCTGCATGTGTTTGTGTCTTTACGCCAAGCAGTGAAGTTTTCATTGCATTGATTTGTTTACTGTGTGTGTGTGTTTAGAAAGGGGGTTTGAGTGTGTATTTCAGTCTACGGTAAAGGAAACAGGGTAGATGAAAATGTACTGTAAGCTTCTGATGTGCCTGTGGTGTTTATTTGCTTAACGCTGAGATTTGAGGCCTTACAAATCAGCGTATTCAAACACAAACAAACACTTCACGGTTTTGAGCAGTAAAGGCATTTACCGTTATGGCTTCACACATGGAGTGTGTGTTATCCGCGTTCTTTCAGAAGGGCTCTCTGATGAACAGCACATGTTTGATTGCACCGTGCACCTTGAGTCCGGATGTGTTTACGCTTCCACATATCGTTGGGTAGCGGTAAGGAAGTGGGGTCTGGGTCACAAAGAAAAGAGAGTGAGATCAATTTGAGCCATATGCGCCCTCAACTTCCTCAAACACTTGAACCCAGAACAGCTCAAGATATCATTCACATATTTTCAAAAACAGGCAATTATTACAGAAGCCAGACTAACCTTGGTCTATGTTATGCATGAACATAAAAGATATCATGAACTTTTAACAATACTGCACCATCATTTTTTTTTTAAACCAACAACTTAAAGCTTGAATAGAAATAAATTGCATAAATCAGGTTCTACAGGCATCATTAAAAAATAAATTACATTTCTGTCATTGTTTACTCTCACACATTGTTCCAGTATGGTCTTGTAACATAGAACAAAATAAATTCAGTATTTTCATATTATATATGTTATATTTGTTGTGTACTTTTTGTATTGTATTTATTATTTACTTATTACATATTGTTATATATTATATTAATGCTTAATCGCATCCAGAATTTCTTTACATAATATTCACATACGTTTCTGTACACATATGTGTGTATTGTGTATATTTATTATATATATATATATAGACACAAACACATGCATGTATATATTTACTAAATAATATGCTGTGTACATAATAAATCTATTTATATATAATATTGATAATTGAAATATATAATATTTATATGAATATAAATACATACATGGAAATATTTTGAAAATATATACAATATATATGTGTGCACTTTTCATATACATATATAAACAAAAACCTTTATTTTGGATGTGATTAATTGCAATTAATCATTTAATTAATATAAATATTTTTACAAATTCTTTACGTTTTATTTCAGGATGGGGTTAGGCTTATTTTTAGAAAAAATAAAGTCAATGGTATTTCCTCATTTAGCTAAACTTGTGTGCCTCATGTCCCAGCATGCATGTGGATGTGCTTGTTGAAGACTGTCACACAGGTGTGTGTGAGCGTGTTGGGTACATATTCCAATTGGTAGGAGATGTTATTGAACTCAAGAGTCTCGAACTGCATCTACAGGGAGCAACTGACAGCTGAGGTCAAAGGTCAACTGCGCCTCAATGATGGCCAATTAGTTTTGTTGTCAAAGCTTCACAAGGGAAGGTGGGGAGCTCCGAATCTTCTGAAAGCACATCACCTAGAAAAAACAACAAACAAAGAAAAAGAAAATTCCGACAATGCATGTTCACTCAACACACACATATCACAACAACTGCTGATGATTCACTGCTGTCACAAAAACACAAATGCGCCCACATGTCATTTGACTGCTTAAGCCTATCCAGTGAGGCCCTGCCCAGAACTATGGAATGAGGAAAATAACATTTGTCATCCTGTCTTCTTTGTTTGTTTTCTCTGTCAGTGTCGTATTTCTGTCAGGTGCACAGAGCAGCACACCTGCAGCAGAGAGTCGGTCTCTAATGTATTCGCTATTCTTTCCAACACATCACTATTTCTTGGAAACTTTTTCGAATCTTCTACCTGTTACCGGTATATCCTGTTACTGGTATACATCACTGGGTAACATATTTGCATATTCCCCGCCTGCTCGCGAAATACGAACAAAGTCCGACTTACCCACAAACACTTCGATGTGAAAGCAAGTGTGTTTTATATGCATTGCCAATTCAAACAAAACACACAGAGGTGTTTGGTTTCAGACTGAAACAATGTGTTCGAACAAATCGGTTGAGTGAATGATCAGTGAATCACTCATATAAACCACATGCAGCCATCTACTGCCTTAAAAATCTTAAAACTGGTGCATGCACAGAAAATGTCTTACTTAAAATGAAGCAAATACTGTGATTTTAGAAAACATATCCTGTATATGACCAAAACCTCAGTTTGTGCTTTTGTCACCTCTCATTTTTCAGTGTGAAGCCCAAGTTGTGTTTGTGTTGGATTGAGCCACTGACTTGATTTATTGGTGACATTTTGAATGTACTGTTGGCAAAAGGTCCAGGCAGTAGATTATTCAATAACATATATTGCACAAAAATGCTGTATTTTGGTAATGTCAAAAACTCTTCAGACTAAATAATGCTGGAAAAACAAGCGGATTTATTTGATTATGTAGTTTTGCATGTGAGTTGGAATAATGCATTTATAGACCTCATATAGGTGGTTTATTAAATAATCATGTGCTAGTGACTTTCTGATTTTACGATGGTGTTAAGAATGAATTCAGTAACAATGAATACTTTTGCAATGCACAGGTGATATTAATGACACAGTGACAGTGATGAAGGTACAGTGTTGACTGCTCCACCAGCAGCTGTTGGGAGTTAGGCATGCAGAGCTGCAGTGCATCTTCCCTGTCACGGTCCTGTCATTCAGCCCCTTCTGAACACCCTGAACGAATCCACCACCCCACTCTGAAAAACCCAAGGCAGAGATAACACATCGCACTTGTGCTTCACACCCCCGCTGAATTATTGGTCTGTATGTTTCCGCTGTCTTGGTAGAACAAGGTCCATTATTCATCAGAATCCTTGTTTGACAGCATGCTCTTGTAAATCAGCTATAGCACAGCTTTGGCTTCGGTCGATGCATAATGCTGGAGTCATTTTCAGTAAGAACAGAACCTGGCATCACAATGCAGTTCACGTAAGACAAGTCATTATTTTTGGATTACTAGGTTTCCTGTGTGACTGAGTTCTCCATTGCTCATATATTTGTTTCAAGGGTTAATTTGAGAAGCACTACACATTTTATGTCGTTTTGAAACCATTTCAGTGTCTAAAGATATTTCATTGTTGTTATTTTTTCGTTTTTCACACTTTTCACACAAATTGTTCATCTGCAAACAAAGTAAATATAGCAGATATACCTGCTTTCTCTCACTCAGATAACACTTTTACAGCTGTTCGCATAAATATTTAACAATAATTATATTTTCAAAAGGGAGGTTATATAAAATGCATGAAAAAATGTATAATGTATATTCTTCTGAAATACTTTAGGGTTACTGGGACAAGCTGTCACACTTTCAAACTGTCAAATGATTAATCGTGATTAATGACATCCCAAAGTTTTTAGATGTGTTTGTACTGTGTATATTTATTACGCATATACACAGATGCATATATAAAAAAAAGTATATATATATACTGTATATATACTGTACATATATGAATATAAATAAATACCATAAATACATATACATTTTCAAAATATTTCCTGTAGGCCTATGTGTGTGTATTTATATAAGCATAATAAATACACTTTATACATTTTTATACAGTTTATTTTGGATGCAATTAAGTGTGATAAATATATACATTAATAGCATAATTTACATATTACAGTTAATATAAATATAAAATATTAATATGTTATTAGTACTTTTACATATTAAATGTTATATTACAAATATTTTATATATTTGTTCACTCTCTCTTTCTATATATATATATATATATATATATATATATATATTTGTATACTACATACATGATTACATGTAGCATTTATATAGTTTATTTTTCTAGTTTGATACAGGATATGACCAACAATTAGAAAAATGTAAAAGCAAGTTTTCTGTTTTTGGAATGAATTATTTCTCTTTTTCTGTGCCACGCTCTCTCTCTGACTCTCTTTCTGCGTTTGTTTTAACTCTGTCATGAATGAATGAACATGGCTGATTAAACGAGGGAATTTGCTTTGTGGTTTCATAGGGTTAGCGTTAGCATATTTCTATGGAGCTGAATCCACAGAAGCTTTTATTTGGCCAGTAAACGGGACGCTTCACATAAGCATGCTTTGGCAGTCCGTTGTTTATATACAGACACACTAGCTCATGTAACACTAAATTAACCAAAAAAAAAAAAAAAAAGTAAAAACCCGACACTGTCTCTCGCGACTCTGCTGGCAAGCGTACAGTCCTCCAGAAGTTTTTTTGAGGAAAAATGCCTTTTCTTCTGCATGTTCTTTGTATTCTAGGCACAACAAATTAAACCGATCAGTGTTGCATTTTCACAAAGCCAGTCGTTTCAAGTAACCTCTATTATTCTGTGACACAAGCGTCAAAATATCTGTACAAATTAGAGCGTTCCTCAACCAAAATGATTATTTCTACTTAGGTTATTCACATTCTGGCTGGAACGGTTGGGCCTAATTGGGGGTTTGGAGATAATGGCTCTTTCAGAGCGCTGTCAGCCAAAGGAATGGACGTTTCTGGAAAGTCCTCTGGCAGTTGGTGCATTGAGTATTCAGTGTGAGGCCCTGGCCCGTCTCAAGTGCTCACAGCTGGATGCTCTAGAAGACTGGAGAACTAAAGCCGTGTCAGGAGACTGAAAGGGCCTCGCTGTATAGGCCTCTGTCCTTATTTACTTGCGGAGCTGGAACCTCTTGTGTTTGAGCTCAAATTGAGATGCATACCTGAGCACGGCTGGATGAGGAAAGACTAAAGCTATTCATCCAATTCTTGGAAATTGGTTATTTGCTTGATTCTTTGTCATATTCCTTGGCATTGTTAGAAATTAATTAGCTGTGATTGGTTTCCCACAGTGCAGCATTTCAGTAAATGAACACATTTAATATTATTATACTTAAATGTGTATATTTTATGTGTTGGTGTGATTCCATTCAGTAAAAACAGTAATATTGTATTTTTTTTATATAATTTTAAATAACTGTTTTGTTTTTTTAATAAATTTCAAAATGTAATTTATTGCTGTAATGCAAAGTAAATCATTAAATGAGTCATTTTTGAAACGAGTCCTTAGCAGTTTCATGTTGATGTCAAAATCAAACATTAGTCACTTGTTGGTTTTTTCACTGTTGGTCTAAATGAAATTGCACATTCAATCTTTGCTACTAGGTGCCGCTTAAATTAAATCGACCAATGACCGGAGGAGTTTTGAAAAATTAATCATTGAACAAATCTTTTGGGTGTCATTAAACAAAAACAGTAAAAATAAATACATACTATTTTTGACCTTTTTTGACCTTGCATACGTCAACCTGTTGTTTTGGACTCCAAAACTAAAATATGAACCTTTCAGAAACCATTTCTATTTCTAAATTTCTATTTTCATTACATATGATAGTTTATGTATAAAAAACATTCAACACATAATTGTAAATGCATGTGCATTCTGAGAATAAAGCGAGAATAAAGCTGAGAATAAAACACACCTACACGTATTCTTCACCACTGTTCAGTAAATGTTGTACTGATCCGTGCAGTATCTCACAGAGCTGTGAGCCACAAATGTTCAGAAGGTGGCAACCATTATCCCATTATCTATAGCAGGGGCCCCAGGGGTAGACGGCCATAAGCTGTGCAGCTGCAGCAATCAATGGCAAAATCACCACTATTGAGAGTGTTTTACCAGAGCGTTGTCATCAGGGTAACTGGTCTCAGATCAGTGTGGTGGAAAAGGGATATACTTGTTGTCTTGTCAGAGGTGGGTGATTATGAGGTCCAGAGGTCAAGCAATCGGATGGGCAGTGCACTCTGGGAAATCACTTTCACACTATCCATTACAACGAATGACTGAGCCATTGTAATGATTGCTATTGTTTATTTAAAGATAATTCATTTTAATAATCTTATATTTATTTGAATAATGTAATGTTTTTGAAAACAATCTATATATTTTGTGAGTATATGCTTTATATGTATTTTTTCATTTTATAGATTAAATTTTTTTTCCCGCTGGATATTCACTCCCTACCACCTACAATTCCCACCAGATTTGGGACTCGAACCCACAATCTATAGGTTACAAGTCCAAGACCAATGCCCCAGATGTAAAAACCAAGCATAGACAGCGCTGACACTTTGTGATCTTAAAGAAATAGTTCACCCAAAAATGTTAATTATGAAAAGTAAAATATGAGAGTAAAATATGGGTTAATATTCATTTGTGGGTGAACTATCACTTTAATACCTGGTAAAAAAAAAAAAACTGGTCAAAAGGTTAAAGGAATCATGCATAACAAAACTAATTGCTTTACGCACATGTGGTGTCATGACAGTTCAGCTTGGATGAGCGACAAAAAAAAAACGTACAGCTCAAAGGTGAGATATGCTTTGTGCGACATGATTGATTGTTAGATAAATATGTAAAATCGTGTTGAACGTACATGCCAGAGCGATGCAATTGCTTTAGCAATGTTCTCCAACTTCTCCTTAGTCAGTGTAACCGGGTGACTCTTTGCTTTGTGTACACAGAACTTACAAAACTAGAATTATGCACAAGTTCTTTCCTGTGCAAAAAGAAAATGCGCTGTTTGCTTTGACAAAGTCGTACGAAGTTTTGACAAATGCTTTTCTTTTGATATTTGGCTTGGGCTCACGGATTCCAACTACAAAGTCACCCCTCTCTTTGAACTGTGCAAATAATGGACTTTTGAAACGGGTTCATTACACCATGCTAATTTCTATTATGAGCGATTAAACGCAGCTCCCCCCTCCTCCCTATCATAGCCGTCGCCAGGAGCGGAGCTCTCTGTAGGGGTTCCGGTTCATTTGGGCTCCACTCCCACCCCTCCCTCCGGTGCGACTATTCAGCCGACCTGACCCAATCTATTCAGTGCAGCTCTATTCAGGTCTGGGAAAAGAAAGAGAGCCAGCGAGAAAGAGAGCGAGAGAGGAGAAAGAGGAAGAGAAAGAAAGGTTTCACAGCTGCAGCTGCTAAACGCAGGGTTTGGGATTGCTGAGCATGCGTGGGTTTCAGACCACTAAAGGGCTTTGGCCCCTTCTTCTCATCTCCGTCTTCGTTCTTTCTCTCACCTTCCCTTCTTTATTGTGCCTTCTAAAGGACAAGAAGAAAGAGGAGGAGGAAGAGGAAGAAAACATGAAACGTGGTGTTCTAGGGCAGCTGAATAGGGTTATATTCCTGGTGGGATTGTCTTAGTTCAACTCTATCTTAAAGGAAAAGTTCACACAAAAATGACTTCTTGTGTCAAACCTGTATGACTTTCTTCTTTTGGTGCAACAGAAAAGCAGACATTTTGAAAAATGTTATGTTAAATCTTTTGAATAGGCCCTGGAATAGTCATGCTTCAAAAAAGACAAAAAAAACACCCTAAAAGTATAACATAAGCAGTCTTATGTGACATATTCCAAGAAGTCGATTAACAGCTTAGGTTTCAGAGTTTTTTTTCTGTTAAAAAGTTCCGCTCCAGTGGACTGTTAAAGAAACAGTTCACTCAAAAAATTTAATTCGCTAAGAATTTACATCAAAAATTTATTGCGATGTAATTTTTTGAGGAAACACATTTGGAGAAATGTGCTTTCTAATAATTACATCACTTGCTCTGCAGTGAATGGGTGCCATCCGAATAAGAGTCCAAACAGCTGATAAAAACATCACAATAATCCAGTGAAAACTGTCGCTTCTTGAGAGTCTTTCTCTAGTAAAAAAGGCCATCCCATGTTGTCTTCTCACATTAAAATCCACACATATATTTGTTTTTTTAAACTATTTTGATTTTTTTTGCTTGTAACTGTGCTTGATCTATGCATATTTCTTCCCTGATGTAATAGTAAAATTTTCCAAATTTGTTTTCTGATGAAGAAACAACCCCATCTGAGGGTGAGTGTACATTCAGTAATACTTTATTTGGATAGTCCACTTTAGATATTCCACTGACAGTAGTAACTTTGCAACTACATGTAAGCTAGCAGTCATTAGAGTATTAGCAGACTGTGTGCTTAAAAACTTCGATGGCTCAATAACATACAACATACTGACTATCTGAAACTTTGCAAGTATGTCAACTTATTCTACTAACGCTACACCTACCCTAACAGTCCACTCTGGGAGTTAGTAGACATGTATTTGCCAAATGATGAGAAAATAGCTGACATGTAGTTGCAAAATCGACCTGATTTGTAATGATCACTCAGAAAGCTTGAAGTGATTCACTGACAAGATCCAAGTAAGAATGTTTCATCCATGAATCAGATATTTGTCATCTGAATGTGTAATGTAATATTTCTATGACATTACATCTTAAAATTGGACAGTTGTCTGTGAGTCACAGATTGTGAGGGAAGCTAAACAAGCAGTTAAGTCAGCTCTGAATTTGTCTACATTTCAGTCCCCAGCGGGCCACTTTATCAGTTTTATCTCCTGAGAGACTCTCTTAGTCTAAGTAAATCAGCGTGCCCCTGTTCACCGCAACCCCCCTGCAAAGACGTAATGACCACTTCCCACAGCTCATCAGCCACTTAAGATAATGTAATGACATTGATAAATCACCCATAAATCTGTGCCCCAAGCATGTGCCATGCGCTCATTTGTTGTGGATGGGAATGAGGATCGTGTAACTTTAAATAAATTGAATTTCCCTGGCCGGGCTACCATGATCACTGGACTCCACTGAAGGCGTAATTTAATATACGTACTGGAGTTTCTGTTGATTTACCAGCTTGATAAGATTATGCACACACCGTGTAAGGTTTTGAAGCTATACAGTGAAAAGTTTTGGCAACTTTTCTCAATTTGTCTTCCAAAATTCTGCATGAATTACATTTCTTCCATGGTTTTCCTAACTTCACGTAAATTTATGTTTCAAAATTCTGAATGAATTACATTTTATTCCCAATTTCCCTGACTTCATGTATATTTATGTCGTAGAAAAAGTAAGGTGACTTAATAAATATATGTACAAAAACATAAATAAATGAATTAATAATAATTGAAAAGCTGCTTAAATATATTTGTCAAAAGTGTCATTTTTAAATGTGTTATTTTTGTATTATATTTATATTTTTTAGATGTTTATTTATTTGTACGTTCAAGGAGTCTGTTTATTTATTTTCACATTTATTTATGCATTTCTACATTTATTTCTCTATGTATTTCTTTTAATAAGGTAGGCGGTCCTAACCTTTCTCTATGCAGGATTAAATTACAAATTAAATTAAAATATAATGTAAAACATTTTAAAAAAGTATTTAAATTTAAATTATATTTAAATGTAAAAAAATATGTTTATTAGATATTGCACAAATGACATAATTATACCTTTGGTCTGAGATCATAGTTTTACAATCCTGCCCAGTTTCAGAGAGAAAAAAAACTCTACGGGAGAATGCTGCTAAACAAAAGATGCATCACCTCTTAAGCTCGGCCATTCAGAAGTCACTTTTAACATGCTGCATTCCTGCCCTACAACACACACACACACACACACAAAATGTTCCAGACCATCACTTCTTTTATCACGTATTTTGGCCCTATTAAAACACCCTTGCTCGAATAAACAAGAGCTTCACAGTGGTTGCGTTCTCCACCCTGCCAGCATATGAGTGGCAGCGTCTATACATCACACCTGAATCTGTGTGCTGATTGAGGATGTATAAACACCAAGGAGACGTTGCCCAGGTAAACACTTAAGCAAGCTGTTAACACAAGACTGTTACAACAAGGCATGCCTTCTCTAGGGATGACATCAAGTGATGGGCAACCTTCGCAACACTCGAGAACAGGTCAAGGAGGAGACATCTTTCAACACGCATGGTTTTGGCCGGTGCATGATGAGCTCTGGGAAATGAAAGGAACTTGGCAGAAGTGGGCCAGATCCACTCACTTTATTAAACAAACAACAGTGAGAAATGTAAATGTTAGTGTGCGTACACAATAAAAAAAAATCTCTACCTTCTTGTTTGGACACCTGTGGAGGGACTGTGCAAAGTTCCTCTTGCCTCGGGGCCTAAAGATAAAGATACAGCTAACAGACTGTTTTCTTAAAGGAATAGTTCACCCAAAAATGAAAATTAGTCGACAATTTCTTATCCTCGGGTCATGTAGATGATTGGATTTGTTTCTTCATCAGAACAGATTTGGAAAAGTGTATTTTTATATCACTTGCTCATCAATGCATCGTTCTGGGGTGCATGTGTGCCGTCAGAATGAGAGCTGATAAAAAAAAAAATCACAATAATCCACAATTAACCCCATGAATCAAGTGAAGTGTGTAACACTAAGTGAATGAAAACATCCTGCACGTTTTAAATCTGTAAATTTTTGTCACTCAAAAGAAAGACTTGAATCATTTTTAAAATAAAACCCCAAGCTGTTTCTTGTTGAAGCCAATTAGTGTTTGACCTGCCCACTTGTTGCTTTGATTTTTGGATTGGTCTAAATGAAAATGCAAATTCAGTTTTTGCCACTAGGTGATGCTTTTGGAGCTGTTTTCCGGGGTAACGCTGTACACAAAACAGGACTGCACTGGTTGCTTTATTTAGGCATTACAGACATGATTAAAATGGAAATCAAATCAACCAAACGGAACAATCACTGCAGATTAGCAACACGCAAAGGAGGGGTTTGGAAAAATTAATCATTGAGCAAATTGTTTGGGAGTTGTTGAGCAAATAAGGTAGAAATAAATGCATATTATAAGACAATGAAAGTGTTTTTTGAACTTGCACGAAAGTCAACCCGTTGGAGACTCCTAAAACCAAAATATAAACCTTTCATAACCCAAAAGAGGCACTTTAATGTCTCGTGAAGTGAAAGGTTGTTCCATAAAGAAGAAATTTTCATTAAAATAATGGAAAAGGTATCTTAATTATATTTATTAATTAATTTGCATCAAAGCGAGATGTTCACACTTACATATTCAGCAGAGAACACATGCTATTCGTTGTTTTTATTTAGTGGTCACATTATTTAGGTATGAAAGTTTTTTCTAAAATATATGACACCTGCATAAAAAATAATTTCACTTAAAATCTAAATCAATGTATATTTAAAATGAGTGACTTACAATCACACGTCAGTAGGAATGCCCCAATTTTCCCATCAGCGTTGCAACATACCAGGCAGTGTGCAGGTGATGCAACTATAATTGTCTAAAACGTACTGCTCAGTACAGACTCATTGAATTACAGCGCATTTAGACCAGTGCATATGAAACCTTTCTTCACGCCTCATCTGAAACTCAAACTGCGTTTTCTCCTTTGGGTTTAGGGATTCTCACCTTTTAGCCAGGACTCAGAGATATGATGAGACGTGCAAGTGTCTCTGCTTCCTATTAACCCAGGCATTTCCTCGCTATAGCGCACACCCGTTAAACATCCAGAGATAGCACAACGTGCTGGCTTCGTTTCACGCCTCTCCATTTTACTGTTGACGAAATAGCTTGAGCAGATGGACTCGTTATCTTTGAAGATTCCAGCATGGCCAGCGTGATAAATTGGCAGAGGCCTGCAACACACATAGGCACACTGACAAAAACACACAAAACGCAGCTCGCGCAGATGGAGCGGCATCCCTTCCAACCTTGAATTATCTACCGTTTACAAACTCTGGTTCGGGCCCACTTCACCTCACTCTCTCTTCCAGAGAAGCACCAAATCCAATGTCTTCATGTGCTGCACAATCTTTCCAAAACTTCGCACAAGGCTCTTTCATCTTCTTCCAGCTGTGGATGTGCACTGGATGCAGCGTGAGTAAGAGAGAGAAGAGAGAACAAGAAAGAGAAGTAAGGATCTCTCATCTGATACGCACATTAGTTTACTGGCAAGCTTTCTCAACACTATAACTGATCCAAAAACATCCCAGAGATGGTGTTTGCTAACATTCTCAGGTGTGTGCTGGATAAAACGTTATGTGCGAAAGGGTACAGCAGTTTAAGCTGATTATTTGAATCAAATCAGGTGGAATTCATAGCTATGTTCCATAAAAACAATACAAACACACAATAATAGCTCCACTCACTATAAAGTTTCACTTTAGATGATTACAGATTCATACTGTCTGTGTAAATGCAGAGTCAGCTATATGTAAATTAGTGCTGCCTTTTGCTATTTTGGATTTGAAGTATTGTATTGTTCACCAACGCTACTGATACTACCCTTCTAATGCTGAACTGTGTCTCTTTATGGCTCTTTATGGTCTCTTGACACTTGTGTCACTTCCAAGTTATTTGTAAAGCAAATGATTTACAGTCGACACACTGACAGATAAATCATATATGAAACCATGTCAAGAGCCCTCTCAGAATAGAATAGATTCGAACACCATTTGGGTTAAAGAGGAAAAATGTGGGATCACTTAGATGTAGGCTATTTATTAGCAATATGGCTTCAAGTTTATGTCAATATTAAGAGAAATAAATCTTACCAAAATTGTGGTCACTATAAGGCTACTTTAAATTGATGCTTATTTGTCAAGGAATTTAGCATGAAATAGAGACAATTTCTTTTACAAATTAAATTGTAAATAGTGTCAAAAACAACAGAAATGTGAACTAGAATAAATAAATAAATAAAACACAGAAAATAAATTGTTTATTTTACTTTCCTTATTTGACATTCTATGTGTATACACTATACTTATAAATAATTATATATTATATTAATAAACAGATATCTAGCCCTGAACATTGTCCCTTTAAGACGCGGTGAGAGTGAAAGGAGGCGGCGCAGCTTCGCACTCTGGGTGGGAAAGATGGGCGGGGCTACAGCGAGGTGACTGACAGCTGAGCCCTGGAACGTCCAAAATCGTAGCGCCTGGGCGCTCCAAAGCAGCCAATGAGAGCCAGCGTTTGACTGTCAATCATTCTCCAAGCACCAATCGGAAAGCAAATCGAGGGAATCTTTATCACTCCCGAAGTATCCAACGTGGGACGAAAGAACGTCTGGATAAAAAGAAAGTAAAGTCCGGGAGGGGGAAAAACAAGCGGCTGAAATGGTCAGAAGTACGAGGTGAATTAGTGAATTATCGCTGAGTTTTCGGACCGTACAACGAGATCAAGATAAAAGCTTCCCAGTTCCTTCAAACCGCGCTCAGGGTGAGAGAAAGAGAGAGAGAGAGAGAGAAGGAACAAACGCGACCCGCAAAGTTCAGTCGGACAGCTTTACTGGAACCGCTTCGCTTCAAAAGTGCTTTATTATTATTCACTTATCCGATCCAAACGCCTGCCTTCGCGGCTCGGAAACTTTATATGAAGCCCGT
The DNA here is from genome assembly GCA_032359435.1 of Enteromius unitaeniatus. Taxonomy (NCBI): domain Eukaryota; kingdom Metazoa; phylum Chordata; class Actinopteri; order Cypriniformes; family Cyprinidae; genus Enteromius; species Enteromius unitaeniatus. The sequence goes on along the minus strand of JAUMHI010000006.1, from coordinate 1,129,514 downwards.
GAACAAGCGACAGCCTCAAACTTTTTTTTAGGAGTACGGTTTTTCCCGAGGAAAAGTTTCTTTAAAGCGCCGGAGATCAGATTTTCTTTCAACACGCTCGCATGGAGTTAATGGACACGTTTTTACTTTTCGTTTCCACGAATCACTTGGGATCCGCAGATTAAAAAACTTAATTTTAAACTCTCCAACCTACATTTGATCCAGTGGATCTCTCTTGCCAAAACAAAGCGCCTGTCTATCTCCCATCCAGACCCCCCCCTTTTCAACCTTTTAAGGACAACTGCATTTAGTTTTGGCATCTGGACAAGTTTCTTGTATTGCCTCGTCGTGATTCACCTTTGATTTACTTACGTGGTGGAGCAGGGGAGTTCAAATTTTACTGTGGACCGTTTTCAAGCGCAGGACTGATGCATTGCCCCAAAACAACGCAGTATAATTTGATATTACCGTTGGGTAAACAAACAACTTAATGAAGGCGACTTACTCGGACTCTGAGAAACTCAATAGGCTCGAGCTGTCCGTTTGTGGATGAGAGAGATCAGTCGTTAAGCGCTGAGACAACTGGATACAAAATGGCGGCGTGGCTGGGACAGATGGGATCACTTTCATATCATGTGTTTTATTGGCTTTTGACGCTGGGACTGTTAATCAATTATAGCGCACCGTGTCCCCAAAACTGTACGTGTACGCTTGATACGACCGACTGCAGTCATTTAGACATTACTGATGTCCCTCAAGACTTGCCTAAGAGCACTGTGCATCTGTAAGTACACAAAACTGTCCGGGCCATTCAAAACATTATTATCTTCAAAACAACATGCTTTAACGCTCTTAAGTGAAGTATTCCAGGGAAGAAACACACTTAAGAGTCGCAGAATAACAAGCGTCATGTTCCATAACGCCTTACACTTACTTCATTCACTTTAAAGTACTGATAAAAGTTTCTCTATCCGTTCAAATCATGAAAGGGTATTGGTTATAAGTAGTCTCGCACCTGGTTGTGGTCTGTCGGGTTATGACATGTTAGTTACTGTCATAAGTTTGGAAACTCTGACAACTCTGTTCTGGGAGGCCTGATATTAGTCAGCAATCACTGGATTATTTGCTGGAAGATCACTTTAGTCCTTAAAAAGAAACATATTTATGAATATTGTTAGACTATAGTGCTACAAAATGTCTTAATGGTTGTATTCAGAGCTTATTTTATATTGGTAAAAGTATTCTACAGCTCTGACGGGCGTCAGCTTCACTTTTCACAAGTTTTTTCATAAATTATGGCCATAATAATGCAGTTTAGGTTTTTCGGTCTGGTGTATCAGACTTAACATTTTTTATTTTCTGCATAAGTGCCCTATACTAAGATTTAGCCTGGTTAGTCTCGTAGTGAAAACTGCCAACAGTGGCAATTGTTGTTTTTATGGTCATCTGACGTTTTTTTTTTAACTCCCAGATATATTAAACCTCACACACAAAAAAGTACAAAGCTCTTTTCGTAACATTTTTCCTCAAACGTGACACTGAACACTTTTATAGACATGGTTTTGGGCGTTTGGTGTTAATGTAATGTATCAGTGTGGCCTAGACAAAGTTTCTAAGGTGTTATCAGTCCGGGTGTTCAAGATCACGATCATCATTTTCAAAGGGAACGAGTTTACTGCCCGGTATTATCTTTAACACCTTCACTGCATGTTTCATCACTGCAAAGATACCTGTTTTGTCTGTTGATTTCACAAAAGCAGCTCCCTTACAGTTCTTGTCAGGTTAAAAAGATGGTTATCGCGCACAAGTTTCAACACGGAAGCATCAACTGAAGTTATGAGCTATCTGTTGTGCATTTTATGTGATCCGATTTACTAGATGTTTGGTATTTTGTCAACCTTTATTTGGAATATATGAAGACATATGTCTTTTTTTAAAGACAAGAAGCTTATTAGTTGTAACCAAGGGTGGCTGACATAATCGTTCTTTTGTCTGATAGGGCCGTAAAACATTCATTACACATGATATCAGGCTTTAGATGGGAATGATTGGGCAGGTAGCTCTGTTGGTGTTCTGCCTCAAGGACTGTCTAACCTACTGCTGAGTAATTTGACCTGGTCTGCCTGAGTGCTTTAGTCTGTGGCCCTTGACTATACCATTTAAATTCATATTGTAATTTTAGTGGGAAGCTAATGTGACGTATTTCAGGATATTCAGCAAGAAAAGATTGGAAGATTGGACTTGATTATTGGATTAGATGGTGAAAAGTGGTCTCTGTATGACAGGTGGTTGGAGAAAAGGGTTTGAAATAAAAGGGTATGTGTACATTAGTGAAAAGGTAAAGTAGAATAAATCATTAACAATAAGATTAAGAATGTGTATTAAGAAAATAAATGAGCACAAATTCTATTTCATGTTGAATGTTGCTCAGCTACTGATCAATTGCAGGAAAAGCAGGGCTTTGTTTCTCACACATTAAGCAAGAAACAACAATAAATAATTGGTTTATTCCATATTACGTTGTTAAATTGGTATATTAAATAATTGAAAGCGTCTCGTTTAAAAGTGGTTAAAAAGCAGTGACAGTGCTTTTCTTGATAGGGTGCAACCGCCCAACAGGTGATATCCATTTCCTTCTGGCTTTCCTTATTTATGGTCATTAAAGCGTGACCATTTTTAATATTCAAACCTCATTGACCGCAACAGCATTACCCAAAACAACTGAACTCCTTGTTGTTCTTAACCAGTGGCTCTTTGTCTCTCAAAAGCTTAAGGCAACTGTGGTCTATCAAAATGCTGATTATTTATTCTCGTTAATCCCTACAACTATCCCTACTCGCATTCATATTCATCGCTTTTGTATGCCTCTCTGGCAGATGACAAGCAGTCAAAGCGCTAACTGCTTGTGACATCCAAACCTGTTGCTTGCGTAACCACGCCGCACAAACTCGCCCAAGGAACTTCAAACCGCGTTTTAGCATTTCCATGAACTAAAAGGCATGTTCCAGCATCTTAATGTCCCTTTATCATCCGCTCTCATGTTGACAGATCCAACAGAAGCTGGATTTTTAAAGCTATAGGCCAGAGATAGTTTTTTTCGGGTTGTCCGTCTGCAATATATCAATCAAGAGTAGAAAAACCTTCGGTTGGAAAAACCCTGTGGACATGGCCCGAGTATAAAATCAAGCCTTAATACCTTCCAGTTGTCCAAATAGTTTCTCCATACTACCCATTTTTTTTCTTTCTTTCATTTAATGGTTCCCCCATGGCCTTGATGGCGAGTAGAAAGCAGCGAGGTGTTGGCATCGTCAACTTGCACACGGTCCTTTGTGGATTCAAGTTAACTTTGCGATATGGGCCTTAAGACTCTATTAAGATAAAGGCCGATGGAGTTATTCATAGCGAGGCTTAGTTTGCCCCAAAATCATTTTTTGGTTTTGTGGAACACAAGAAAGTATAATTACTGAAAAACATTACTAAGACATTACTGAAAATATGGTCATGGAAACATATGACGGTGAATAAATGATGACAAGTTTCATTTTTGGGTGAACTATCCCTTCAACCTGAATGCGGAGGAGGCGTCAAATTAACTGATGAATGTTATAAGTAATCTTTACTGGCTTCACCGGTGCATGACACAGTCCTCCAAACTCTCCATCTGCGAATTTGAAAAAGTTGTCTGAATTCTTCGTGAATTAAATGATTTTCCTTTAAAAATGTTTCCTGCATCAGATCCATCTGTAGTATAGAGAAATGAAGCAATTTAGGTTTTGATTATGGAAATGTATGCGTGTCTTAGGAGTCTTGCATCCATCAGGGCTGACCCCTGAAAATTCTTGAAAATTCAAGATAAATGAGATCCGCTTTTGATTATATAGCTATTAGTTTTTTGTCTGTTTATTCAGAGCGCTGCGAATGCCGAGGTGATGGAAACAGTTTGGCTTGATGTAACAAGCTGTATGAGTCTCACTTCTCAAAGTAAACTGCAACGATCCTTTGGTGGCCCGCCTGATTGTTTTGAAAGCAGAGGGGGTGGTGGTTGGTTTGTATGTGCAACCTGGGTTGCCACATGTGTGAGTGTAATTTGGTCACCCTTTAGGCTTGGTAAACAGCCTGCCAGATTTTTCTCACCACCACGGAAGAGTGCTGTGTTTATGCATTGTGGGGGAAGGTCTTTTTTTACTTTACTTTACGGTCCCTGTCACCTGTTTTGGAGTTGCTTTGTAAACCTGAAAGGTAAGGGTGCGGTGCTTCTTTGGCCAGTTCAATGTCACGGTCCATTGCTTTCCATTGATGAAATTTCTAGATCTTGATCTACCATTGTTTACTCTTTCAGAGTGTGGAAACCAGTCAGCAGTATGCCATTAGCAGTCGAACTCGTTTTGATGCTTGTTCATTTCATTATCCGAGCAGTATGCCTTATTAATCCCGTCACTGTAGATTTGGGTAACGCTCAAAAACAGCAACTTGCGTTATAGATTTTTCGACAGCATAACGCATAACACGTGTAAAAGCTGAACTGGGGTGCTCCAGGTGTGTGCGGTAGCCTGGAGCGGAGTTTGCTTGCGTTATCGGGATTGTGAGTTAAAGGAGTGCCTTGCCGTGTTTAGCTTGGCCTGCATGGCACAGAGGTTAACGGCACCTTCCGTTAGCACTGCTCTTGAGGAGTTTCCATGCATTCAAGGACATTTTCTCCGTTGATTTATGCCCAGGCCTTTTCCAGTCAGCCAATATGCAAGGTTTTGTCCGTTAATGTGCATAAATGTGCTTAAAACAAGGGATTTAATGGTGAGCTGACAGAGCGAATATCTTCAGAAATGCTGGTGTTTGCTATTTGGACTAGTTTAGATGGAGACGAGTGTTGTTATGTCTTGGTTAGGGGAATGGCGGCCACACTTGTACCAGAATCGAAATTCCAAAAGGATCAAACAAATATTCCAGATTCTCTTTCTGTTGAGACACATTTGAGCACCTCCTTCTCTCCCCTCCTTTGTTTAAGTGTCTAAGAAGTGATGGATGACTCATCTGTGAATTCTGTACATCTGGTAAGAGTTTAGAGATCTGGAAAAGACATAAAAAAGAGTGAGAGTAAGGGGAGGGGTGAGAGAATTGGAGAGTAACAGGCCTTATAGAGCACCCCCAGCACATTTGGTCTGGAGACTAAAATCACCATTTTACATTCTGTAAAAGCGTTACTGTCAAACTACCCCTTAACCCCATATTGCATGTAGTTTCCACATGTTTTATGGCATTAAAACCATAACGTGGAAGCATATGCATATTTTGGTGATCAATGCAAATTCCCAACTTCTGCTTATTTCTGGATTTTTATTTTAGGCTAAACATTTCCCATGTTTAACAGCGATGCTGTTGTCAAATTATAATAATAACAATAATAATAATATTGTTCAATGTTGTTAAAGTTTTAGTCATTATGTTTTTTTTTGTCATTTTTATATTTTCATTTGTCATTATTATTTAATGCCCGTATAGTTATCCTAGTGAAAAGAAGTCCAATTAAAGACATGCTTAGTATATTTGATTGTGCTAAAGTGGAACTGTTGCAAGTATACTATAGGTACACTTTATATATTTTGCATTTTTAGGGTAATATTACACAATCCTCATGAAAAATGACATAAACATGCATTTTAGGCTTATTAATAAGAAATATGCGTTGCACACAAGTAACACTCCAAATAAAATGTAATCAAAATGATTATATTAGTAGGTCTCAAGTTATTTATCGTAAATATGTTAATAGATTTGAACTATACTTACAAGTTAAACTATACTTTTAGTACATCAAGTTAAATTAAACGATAATGAAGTGTGTGCTTTGGCAACAAGAAATTAAGAAAGTATTGATGAAGTTTTAATATATGCATCAGTAAATGTTTATTTTTAATTAGGCTAAGTAATATAATTATTGAATGCATTTAAGCATATAATACTAATGCTGTAGTGTGATATTCGGTCACAATTGAGCGTTTTAAATGTGCATATAATTTTATTTTCTATTTAGACAACTGACAAAGCCCTATATGTACAGTATATTTGCCGTGTTTGAATTATTCCCTGGTGTGTACATATTTAAATCTGACAACGCTGGTCATACAGCCCCACAAAATTAAATTTGATGTACGTTTCATACAGTATATGATGAAGTTGACCACTCTGATGTTTCCGGCTAAACTAGTGGTGCAATTACTCCCAGAGTTTTCCTTTCTGTTAAGATAATAAACCGTATGCAGGGCAACTACTCCATAATCTAACAATCACTTGTTCGGTTCACTTTGAAGTTTTCTGGAACAATCTGTCACGAGCTGGTCATATGCAGTTCAGGACGTATTTATTCACTCCCTGGGTTTTCATTACAAGATTAATAATAATCAATTAAAAACATGCTTATAATCAAGTGTGAGCTTGTTGGCTGTTTGCCTGCCATCTGTGGTTCTGGTACTGACTCCGTCCATGGCAAGAAGACACCCTTTTTCTTAACGGCTCCCAGGCCCAATTTCTATCATCTACTTTGTCTTTAAGATGCGTCTGGTTTGTCTTGGATTTAAGCTTCGTGTTTGTCTAATTTCTTTTGTTTGTTGGCTTTTTCCCCCTCATATTTAATTTCTTTCTCTCCCACCGTGTAACGTTCACTTCCTGATGATCTTTATCTCATGATCTCGACTCTAGATTCGATACTCTCGCTCCCTTTTCTGTGCTTTGTTTGGACTGTCGGCAAAAGCTCCTGGCTTTACTATCAGTGGTGTTGCCGGGCTGTAAATGGTCTTTATGGCAGGAAGCAGGGAGAAAGGAGCACAAGCTGTGCGGCTTTTGGAGAAGCAAGTGTCTGTCCGTCTGGTCTCCCGCTCTCTGCTTCGCTCAGTGCTGTGACAGAGGAGTTATTCTTTGACTAGTTTATGGCCCTCTGAAACAGGGTGCATTAAAGATGCTTCTGTCTTCCAGCTGCATCATAAAGCTCCACATTGACATCATTTCACACTTCCAAAGACCGAAGTTCACACTCCGCTTATCAGCGATAAAGATAGACCGATAGATAAAGGTCGTCTCTTTGCCGTTCTTCCTACTCACAATATGGCTCTTGAGGGAAAAACAGACATAACAGAGTAATTTTTATTGTTAATATAACAGGCCATAATTATAGCGTATATTACTTCCAATATCTTTATTGGAGCTAGCAGAGCTCAACATATCAACAGGTCCATGTTGTTTACACTCAAATCAGCGTGGCTGTATTTGAGAAGGTATTATCATTCTGGCCTAAAAAAATTTTCATTATGTTATTGGGCATTTGTAGTAGTTGTAGTTTTTTTTTCAGTCTCTGGTCATTTCCTAAATGACTTTGACCTTTCATAGGTGTGAATGTTCTCGTACCCTTGGTTTCCTGGCATAGGAAGCTGTTGGCCACTCGCCTTCAAGTTTAATGGAAACGAGAAAAATAGACATCAGTGGCTGTTAGAGTTAAAGTTGAATTTACTAGCCTGTACTAGCGCGGTTAGGTTGGAAGTCATTATTGTCATGGCTATAAAATGGTTGAATAGCACATAGAAGTGGGTAAGCTCTCTGTTCTCACTGAAATTGATTGGATAATTCTTGAATATAGCATTAATAGAGCTGGAAATGCATATTGAACTCACCTTTCCCTAAAGAGCGTTTCAGCTGTGCTGACTAGCTTCTTAACGAGGCAAAAACAAGTTTTCTTGTTTCCTTTTAAAGGTTTAAGGAAGAGAAGAGGCATTTGTTCAGTTCAGAGTAGTTGTTAATGGTTTAAATCATAATAGGCGTGAAACAAATATTGTATAATGGCCCTAAACTTTTGAACAGACATGCATGTGAAGCCACCAAACCCTTAAAATTCACTTCTTAAAGACTTTTAAGATCAGCATCACTTGAAAACTGAAGTGTTAGTTAAACCTGCTGTACAATGACCATGTGATTTATGCCCCAAAGGTCAGCCTGAAGGTGTGAAAGTTAGTATTATCTGATAAGATAAAGCAGCTTAAACAAAGTGGAGCCACTGAGAATTAAACACGGTGATTACATAAACACTCTCACTTCCTTTTTGTGAGTGTTTTGTCTGATTGGCTATATAACAGTAGAACATTTAAATGACTCTAACACTTCCCGCCACTTTATTAGCTCCACCCATTAATGACTGACAGAGTTGTTGGCAAACACATAATATTTTAGTCCAGATAGTTGTGAAATGGTATTTGGTCTCCTTTTTTCAGCCCTTAAAATTCTGTAGTGGAAACTAATATGAGCATTAGTCAGTAATGGGTGTGTGAAAGACGAGATTGTCGGTTTCATTACTCTCACTCTCAACAATTTGCAGGTTGGAAACAGCTAAAGCAGATTAGCGACTAGCGTTCTACATGACTTACATGATTTTCTCGGCAGTATTCGTACCCCCTGGCGAGCTTCTCAAAGCCTGCAATTCTTTACTTTGCTTTGGTATAATTAGGTAATTGCCTCATGGTACACCCCTGTCACCCCTGTCAGTCGATTGCCTTGAGGGCAGCTCACCCTGTGTTATTATCTCCGTGGAGCCACAGAAGCATTGTGACAGTTTTCCCTATTCAACCTAACCAAATAAAGTACTAAATTGCGTTCTAGTTTATGTACCTTTACCGCTTGAATAGGGACAAATTGAGCTACTGAGAGTAGCTCTTTTCTGTTGTTTATGCCTTTTTCAGTATACAAGAAGGTATACAGCCATTGTAAATATAGTCCACGTCTGTTCTTTCTCAAGTTTGCATATGCACAGCTTCACAGTCTGCGGTTGACAGCTCAGAGTGAGAAACGGACACATTATATAGTGTGTTAGGTAATTCTGCTTCTTTACAACCAGCTGTAGCTCCACAAACCTGTCAAAATCAGCTCAGCCGACCCAAGAACAGCCATCCAGTTGTTTTTTTACAAGTGCAGATGAGCTGCCGATTAAAACGTTTAACACTGCTAAGTAGAACTTGATGGGTGTGCCATTGAATCTGTTAGTCAGGGAGTTGAAGTTAATCCGAAAGTCAATACGTGGTGTTTGCAGGAACAAGCTGCTTTCTAAATGGATTTAACAGGTGGACACTTCCTATTACACTGTGATCATTGCCCCATAGTCTTACAGTGGAAGTGCAAAACTTACAACTGTTTAACCTGGATTGATAAAAAATATGTACAAACAAATTGGTCTATATAGTTGCTAAAACATTTAGCCCTGAATATTTATTTGTAAAATATAGTTACGTTTGACCTAGCACTTATTAAAAATTAAATGGTCTATTTATATATATATATA
>JAUMHI010000006.1:1105203-1115773 GCA_032359435.1 Enteromius unitaeniatus | reverse complement strand
ACTGTATTGACAAATATATGTTAATATTTTCATATGTTTATCAATTTTACAGTATGGCCATTTTTATTTTTAAAGAATCCAGAGTTTTATTAAAATATTCATTGATGCTTATTAGATTAAATGTTAAAGACATGAAAAAAGAGAAATTAATATAAGCAAATACTGATTTGTCTTTTTATGAAAATATATTAGCCAAATAAAAAGCGATGTTGATTAATTTATGTCGCCAAGAGTAACGCATTTTGATGTAAGTGTACCTGACGTACTTATTCATTCAAAAATTGGCATTGACATTCCACTTTATAAAGTAAATTCCATTTTTATGAGTAGATTTCATGATTCCGTTTGCATTTTTGGTGGAAATCACAGGGCCTTAACAGTTGCTGCTTTATGGAACCACTAGTGATCAATTTTTTATTTTTTTTTTTATATTAAAAGTAGAAAAATTAGGAAACAGCTAATTTTTCTTGCCACAAACATTAGTCTGTTTGTTAAAAAAATAAAATGTAGTTTTAATGAATGGGTAAAGAATTAGTTCATAAATCTGCAGCGGCAGAAGACATTTATTTGTGATACTGCGGAAGAACTGATGAAGGCACAGTTTGATCTTCGGTTGACCTATCAGCAGAAAGGGGCGGGTAGCAATCGAATATTGAAGCTGTTTATTTATTTTTCTACCCATGAAATCAAAGAACAAATAGTACATTCATTATTTATTCAAATTTTAGATTTATTCAAAGTAGACTAGTTGACCATCCCAAATAATTCTATCTCTACCTGATTTAATCTTTGAGAGCTCTGAACAGTCTTCTCAAACCACCTCCACCATTTCATCTCCTTCCTTTGGAGTTCATCAAGCAGATAAGCCAATCAGTGCTGCCTAAAGAAGCTAAACAGCTAATCCTCAGTGCGGTGCAGCTTTGGTTGGATTAACCAGCTAAGATATTCAGCTCCCACGCTCTCTCACCACAACAACAACTGATTCCGACACCGGTCTGGAACCCAGCTATAGCATCTCACTTTAACCAAACAAGTGTAAGAAAAATAACTAAACTACAAGCAAACTATTTGTTAAGTGCCTGTTTTAGGATCTGCTATATCTGAGCAGATCCAGATCCCAGCAGTACCGCTTTAAAGCGTTTTGTGGATTCAGGCCTGGAATGGCCAATGCACGAGTGTGGGCCGTTTCTCTTGTTAACGTCAGCATGTTTTTTTTGCCTGGTGAAGGTCACCAGCTGCTGACCTGCTACTCAGTGGAGTCTCAGTGCTCTGTTAGTCACAGGAACATCCTGTAGGGTGGTGAGCACAGCGCTCGTCCTTATCCATACCCTCTGTCTGTTTATTCAGGTGGGACAGTGGGGGTACTCCCTCCTTTTCTCTTTCCTTCCGTCATTCTCCCTCGCTCTTTCCTCTGTCCCTCAATTCCTCTTTTTGCTCTATTCTCACAATTCCCACCCAGAATTCCAGTTAAACCGTCAACTCAGGGAGCATCTGCATGTCGGCTGGGTCCCATCTTCACTGGGAAAGGCCTCGCTGGTCTCCCAGGCTCCCACAGAACACCTGCCAGCAGACAACCAGAGCAGAAATCCCCTCTCGGTCTCTGCGGACCATGTGTTTACTGTGAGATTTACACAGAATCGGGAATCCGAATAAGGAGGCTTTGTTGTTCCAGCACGGACTCGTCTTTGCTGTACGGGCCTGTCTGCCTTGGCTTTGTAGGGTTTCGATAGCATTGATCATAGCGCAGGTGCTGGTAGGCATGACTAGCCGGCCTCAGTGGAGGGTGTTTCTGAAGATCGCTTGTTGAGGAACTCTCTAAGAATATGTTTTATGGAGAATATTGGAATTGGAAGTTTAGTGGGCCAATCTAACAAATAGTAGGTGTTACCAAATAGTAATGCCTGTCCAGGGTGCCTCGCTATATGACATTGTATTGAATGAACCATATTCGAAACCCACAGTGTTTACCCCAAAGTTAGTACATGAAGCTTTCATCTAATGCAGTGTCATTTCCTCACGCTATGTCTTGTTTAATAGCAAGTTTATTAGAGGGAGATTTTTGGATTTGTTTCTTTAGTGCTGTCCCATTCTGCAGTGCAGGGATGGCTTACTCTGAATCTACCCCAAAACAAATTCCAGATGTGGAGAGCCCTGACCTCGCCATTCCTTCTGTGGCCGGCAAAAACAAGTGTGATTCTTAAGTCAGCTGCTTTCTCATGCCTCAACTCTGAAGAGAAATAGAAGCTAAGAAAAAAGGGGAAATTACAGTAATCCAAAGCCCCCATGAGAGAACTCTAATTTGATTTGTCTTTATTTAGTTAAGAACTGTGCAAGGCTGATGCGACATAACTACAAGAAAACTAAAAGATTGCGAGCAACATTAACTGTTGATTCTCAAACCAAGTCCTGGGTGGAAAATTTCATTCCTTTTTAATTCATTGTTTGAAAAAGGTTGGGTGACTAAATTGTGAGATAACAAAACGTAAGTATGACTTTTTGCAAACAAAAATTGTCTGTCCATTTACAATCCAATCCAAATCCAGTGCTAACATTTGAAATAAGCTGCATGCATAACTAAAAACTAATGTTGCATTAAAAGCTACATGAAAATTGTTCTCGTCTAAAAAACAAAAACAATGCATGTACACAGCAAAAATGCTTTTCTAGTCTAGATTGTTTTGTCTTATTTCCATCCAAAATATCTACAAATTATTAAATCGAAGTTTTTTCTAAACAAGAAAAAACTGAAAAAACAGGTTACAGTTAATAGTTTTCTCTTACTTTTTACAAGAAATCACTTAATTTTGACTTGATTTTTTCTGAAAACAATGCAATAATTTTTACTTGTCTAGAAAATCCTTGATTTAAGAATTTTTTGATATTTTTAAATAGAAACAGGACAAAAAATCCAGGCTAGCAAAGCATTTTTTGCAGTGTGGCTGTCTTTTCGCTGTAAACCATAATAAAACGAAAGTATTTTAACATCCCAGAGTTCTTGGAGTCATAATATATTTAGTCCGTTGTTAATCTCTTCTGTTGGATCCATAGCTAATACGTACAGAAACAGACATGCAGGTTTAGATGAATCTTTCATCTGACTGATATTTGTCACCATAGCTGGGTTTTTGTTTGGGATTCCAGGCTTGTATGTGTTTGTGCGTCTGCATGTGTGTGTTGACAAATCAAGTTACCGTATCAAGCCACAGTCACTTGGCACTTCTGAAGGCGTGTGTGGAAACAAGCCTCCATTGGGCTTCAAAGCCCTATTGACACATTCTCTCCGAAAGAGCCTCATGTGGTTAGAGCAGCCAGCCGCCTATCAGCGCAGATATGTGGGTCAACATATGGCTTCGCATAGTTGCCTATGCACTAATAAACTGAAAAAGACAGCGATAATGTGACTCGGGAATTGTAACCCTTGAAATCAGAGTGACGGTCTTGGTCTTTGTCAGGATGTTCAATTTGTTTGCCTGATCCGTGTAGACGTTAAACAAAAGATATGTCTGTAATTTGTCTAGAGAGTCATGTGAAAACTCCATGAAGGTTTATACAGAGTTAGTTATAGTGGATGTGCTCTTTTATTTCTTTTAGGCACCATAATAAAATCCGCAGACTGGAGGGGAGCCTGCTGCAGAACTTCACTGCTCTGGAGACTCTAGATCTGAGTAATAATGACATCACGGAGCTGAGAGAGCACTGCTTCCCTTCGGGGTTGCAAATCAAAGACCTGTGAGAAACCCACTTGTCTTCTCTTTCAAATAGATAGAACTGTGAACATCTGTGTTTTCATGTAACACTGTGTTCTTTTACAAGCTGAAGTGTGATTCTTCATTTCTGTAGGCACCTGAGCAGTAATAAGATTGTTCATCTGGAGTTCGGGGCGTTTAAGAACCTCGCCGGGAGTCTGCAGATCCTCAGACTGAGCCGGAACCGACTGACCCAGCTTCCTGTTAAAGGCCTGGAGCTGCCCAAGCTCACACAACTGTGAGTGCACATTTGGGTTTAGTGCTTTCTTTTTTAAAAAAAAAACATTATAGTCATTTATTTAGTTTCATAGAAGTGAAAAAAAACACTTTTTACATTTTTTTTATAATATAAAGAAATGTTTCTTCAGCACCAAATCAGTATGTTTCTGAAGAATCATGTGACAAGATTAAACAAGCTTTGTTTTCACAAGAATAAATATTTTAAAATATACTGAATTAAATAATATAGTAATTTTAAATTCTATATAATTAAGAATAAATTATATATATATATATATATATATATATACATTAAAATAATGATTTTAAAGTGCAATGATATTTCACAATATTACAGAAAAATAAATCATACCCAAACATTTTGGTAGTGTGCATTAATTTTGATTAATTTTGAAGTGCTTTAGTGTGTTAGTGTGGCAACATATTAAAATCCTTCTGATTTATCTAAATGCATTCGCTGTAAAACATTTTTTTGAGCTTCATGCAGCATGTGTGTTGTTTTTAAATTAATAATAAACCGAAGAACCTAAGTTTTGTTCCTTTTCACTGCATTTTGTCCAGCCGTTACACAAAAACTTTTTAAAGGGTGGATAAACTATTTTTAACTTCAGAGTAGTTTAAACTGTATTTTATTATTCAGCAGCTTTGGAAAGTACAGTTTAAAGTACTTTCTCCGACACTGGCTTCCACATGCTATTTGAAAGGTATCAGCATTCAGGATCAGAGAGCCATTGGTAAACATCAGAGAAGGACAATTCTTTCTCTCCATTGCAGATCTGTGGATCTATCTGTGCCCCGAGCGTAACCATCTGTAGCTAAGCTCTTTGTTTCTGCTCATATCAGACTTCCATCAAAAATGTGCTTTGTTCTTCAGGTGGACAGAGTGATACTGAATCTCTGTATGCATGAGGCAACAAAAGCTCATTTTAAACCACACACACCTGGAGTGCATTTTAGCAACCACAAAGCCACAGTTATGCTGGTGAGCGAGAAGGATAGGTTAGTTAGTTTTGACATCAAAGAGGGATCTATAGAGTTGCTATATTTAAGCCAATGGTCAGCTGGACACACTGCCTGTTTACAATAAGACGCTCTTTACAAGCTCTTTACTTGTTTTTAAGTAATATAACGACCATTTTAGATTCGTTCAGTACTCTTTAATAGTCAGAATATTTTTTTTCTACACCAGATGAAGGTTAAAGGTTTTTATGATTGATGCAAATGTGACCCTGGAGCACAAAACCTGAATAATAAGTACTGAATAAACAAGCTTTCCATTGTTGTATATATTTGATTAGGATAGGACAATATTTGTCGAGATAAAATAATGAAATCTTAGGGTGAAAATTGCCATTGCAATTGTCCAAAATACTAATCAAAAATAAGTTTTGATGTATTTACAGTAGGACATGGACAAAATATTTAAAAATCATTAATTTTGATCCATACACATACCCCAGTGACGTCAGATTGGTTTTGTGGTCCAGGGTCACCTTTATTTTTATTTGTCAGTCAATTTGTATGTAATGCTGTATTTTAAATGTCTGTGTGTTGTTGTTTTTTTTTTTTTGTAGGGAGCTGAGCAGGAACAAGTTGCGGTTAATTGAGGGACTCACCTTCCAAGGTTTGAGCAGTTTAGAAGTTCTCAAGCTTCAGAAAAACAACATCAGCAAGCTGACGGATGGGGCGTTCTGGGGTCTGGCCCGGATGAGGGTTCTGTGAGTCCAAAGCTTCATTACTACAACCTCAATATTTCTAGATAATTACTAAAGGAAAAGTTCAACCAAAAAAGACAATTCTGTTGTTAACGACTCACCCTCATGTGGTTCCAAAGCCGTGAGACCCTCATTCATCTTCAGAATGCAAATTAAGATATTTTTGACTAAATCTGAACGTAGCACTTTTGGGGCAACTACCCCTTTAATATTTCCAACTAAAGAACATTTCTATTACATATAAACCAAATGCACTTCCACCACATTGCTTATGTTTTTTCGGTCATATACAGGCACCTGGACTATAACAGTCTGCGGGAGGTGAACAGCGGCTCTCTCTACGGTCTGGAGTCGCTCCTGCAGCTCTATCTCTCCAACAACTCCATCTCTTACTTTAACCCTGAGGGCTGGGGCTTCTGCGAGAGACTCCGCGAACTGTGAGACACCCTTTTCTTTATCATTCTCCTTGTTCTTCCTTACCAATCAATATTTGCATCTGATTCTTGTTAAAAAGAATAATAGCTTTACTTAGCCTAATAAAAGCATTTATTTCATTTAAACAAAATCGTACTCGCCCCAGACTTTTAAATGGTAGTGTGCGTGACGAGGTAGAATTCAGTAGGAAATACACAGGAGGATATCCTCTTGGTTACGGTTTAAATTTGACACCAAGTAAAGAATTAATCGCACCCAGTCTTTACATTACGAGGAAGAATTTGTATCACCTACTGCACTAAACACACAGCACTCCTCGTCTTGCTGCAGATAAGCTGTGTTTATCCCCTAATGATGCACTGGATTGCCAGCGCTTAGGAGCTCAGCCTCTATTTTACTCATCTCTATTGATGCTAGTTAAAGAAAACAGCATAATCCTCCACGTATACATCTGCCAAGAGATCTGTACCTGAGTGAAAGTGATCTTATCTGGGTGAATGTGTGCGTACACCGGCCAGTCCTGTCGAGCGTATCCTGTCCTCCCTGTACGCCATATCTACTTCTAGCTAACACTCTCGCTTGTTGTGGGGGTAACAAGGCTTTATTGGGAGTGCATGTCGACTGCGGTATCAGCTGAGTGGTCAGCCGTGATTTTGCAGATAGGTTTATGACACGGCTGTTATTGCACTCTGGACAAGACGGCCTATGGGAAGTCAGGCTGCTGCGATAAACTCCATTCTGCATTCTGAAAAGTCGGAACCTAAATGCGATCCTTGTGTTCTTTTTTTTTTCAGGAACTTGTCTTATAACAACCTGACGAAGCTGTCCGAGGGTGGATTTGCCAAACTGGTGAACCTCATCTCGCTGCGTTTGGGACACAATTCCATCAGTCACATCACAGAGGGAGCGTTTAGAGGACTTAGTTCCCTACGGACGCTGTAAGTGTCCTTACTCTGGGAGAAATCTTACAGGATTTAGCCTGCATGTGGAAAAAACAACTTAATGTGTGTCAAGACTGTGGCAGAGTGGTTAGCGAAATCGGAAAGCGGTGCACAAATTGGGAAATGAGGTCCATTCTTCCTTGATCACGTTCCTTTTAATGTCTATCCAATCATTTTACTGGCAGGTTAAATAAAAAAGTTTATAAAGGCTTTTTTTTTTATTTAAAAATGTATGTCAGAATATACTGCCACCCAAAAGAAGCACACTGTTTCTATTGAAATCAGCCGATCCACAGCATTTTTCTTTTTTTTGGAAATGGGTAAACAAATCAGTTTAGTTTCTAAATGAAGGAACACTGCTGCAGATGAACGTGTTGATTGATTTAGTGGCATTTGCTAAAGTAGCCATAAGCTTTTAAGTCCGGTGAGAAAGTTTTCTGGATTCTTTTTCTGATTGTTTCCTTGTTGGTTCCCACCAAAGTTGGATGCACATGTGCACACTGCTCAGGGCCTCCTAGAAAAAGCAACGCCTTTTTTTCTTTTTTTTTTTGCACGCAGTGAAAGGCATTATGGGGGACCAACTCTCCAGCCTGACTTCTATAGACACACAAAGTCTCAACCGCCACTTCATATCCCTCCCCTTTTCAGTGTCTCAAAAGAGAAAAGAGAAGAATTCTGCCTTTACTTTCTCAGATGAAGGCTTTTTCACAGTAGGGTGACAAGCCAAGGCACAACACAGCCCTCAGTGCTGCTGGCAGTGGGCAGAGTGTGGGGAGGGGAGGGGCTTGTGAAGTGCAATTGTGAGGGCCTCTGTTTTCTTTTGTTCCGTCCTTTCTTTATGTCTTTCTTGCTTGATTTCCTTTATATCGTTCTCTCTCACTCTCTCTCTCATCTGAGCCAGTTCTAATCTAATCATGGCCTTAGTGCCTTACTGGGGCTCCTGTTGAAAAGAAGCAGGGGAGGTTTTAATTGGTACGCGCTTCTGGCTGGGCGAGAGGAGCACTGGTCGGGTGTGAAAGACCAGAACCGGACCGTCTTTGAGCCGAGGGGGTGGGGGTCAGACCTGGGGGCCTCTGGCCCTACTGTCATTAACAAGCCCGAGTCCATTCACAAGCAGCCAGCCAGAAAGAATAGGAAATTGGCAGCGAGGCCAGGCATGGAGGGAAAGTAACAGAAAGAGCCAAGGGGGCGGTTGTCGGCCGGGAGGGAGCGGGCACAATCCCTCCACCCTCTCACCTCAAAAAGGCATTTATTCTTTTTCAGGGACAGCGATCTTTTTAATGGTGTAGAAATAAATGATGTTGTGATGCAAACACTGCTAAAATGTACCATAGCATACGTGTAAAAAAAATTTGAAGTAAACTTGACTAGAACATGATTATTTGAATTAGAAGAACTGATTTGAATTAGTGAGGTTTAGGCCGTGTGGGCACCGTCTGGGCTTGTCTGTGATTCGTCTGGAGTTGCATTATGCGATGCGCCCATGTGACTTTACCTGACAACCCGGTTGGTGTGTTGACGGATTCAAATGGCTGTCGGAGTGAGTATATGTGTGCAACTGTGTGAAAGAGTTGTGTTTGTGCAAAGCGCTTTCAGCTGTCATGCATTATTCATGCATTGGCCCGTGCGTTGCTGCGCTCCTTAATGTCACAATTCACAAAGAAAAGAATGTGCTTCGTTGGCAGAGAGCAAGAGAGGGAGAGAAAGCAAGAAAGAGAGTGTTGTTGGACTTGCTTGTTTTCAACCAGGTGTCCAGAGCTGCTTATGCCCGCCTTTAAATCTTTACTGACCAATCCCACCTTCGCTTTTTTTTTTTTTCTCCAAATGGATAAAAAAAATTGGACTTCAAATATTGTATTTGAAAGTGACATTTAAAATGTATTTATTCATAAAAAAAAAAGAATGAATATCCATCAATGTTTTACCTAAAATCACTGTTCGTGGAACTTTCCAGTACATAGGATGTGGGCGGAGTTTAGCAAAGGGTCAATTCCTAATCACTTTCTTTTTGTCTCTGCAGAGAGTTGGACCACAATGACATTTCTGGCACTATAGAGGACACCAATGGGGCCTTCGCTGGCCTGGAAAACCTCAACAAGCTGTGAGTGTCAAGCGTTCTCCTTTATCTCAACTTATCACTTTTCCTTCTTCAATTTAATTACCAAGTGCAACCAAGACATCTTACTTGGATGGCATACTACAGAATCATTCCACGCTTTCCACGTTTATTGCATTAAATAAATAAGGAGTTGCAGGTAACCTCAACCCAAACCTTACATGCAGTGCAGATTTGGAAGCCTTAGTGCCAAGTCCAATTGAATTTGAGTACTGGGGCGAACACTTTTCATCACTGAAAGATAGGAGATGAGCTCTTGGCTTTGTTCTTGTGATGGAATCAGCGAAGGCGTAAAATGAGAGGCAGGCAGAGAAGGGGGTTTGTTCAGACACATCAAACGCCCCGCTCTGTGCCTTTTGTTACGGGAGCAGAGGTTCGCAAATCTGCGGAAGCCGCCTGTTGATGCACACCCCTGCCAAAAATCCTATTCACCCTTCCTGGGAATATGCAATGGAGAATTAGGGAGCGATGTGCACGACATCAAAGTCTTTTGTGCTGTTTTGTTACCCCAAGACGGGGAAGGCAGCCGACTCTAGTTTTAGTGGATTACAGATCCTGTCATTTTGTTTAATATTTTGCTTGTGGAACGTTTGTTACGCCCTAAATCATCAGTCCACGCACACCTGCTCATGATGTCAACGGATCCACTTAGCATCTATTTCAATGCTTTCTATTTGGAAGCACAAGTTCGGTCGGAGTGAACTGCTAGAGCTTTTTGAATTATGGGGCTGGTATGGAAGCCCAGGACTCGAGACTGCCCAGAGGGTGACCTGCAGATGGGTGGTTGCTTCAGAAATGGTGGGGGGGCCGGAGGAGATGAGTGGAGGTGATGTCTTAGTCTTTCAGGAGATGACAGATGCTGTCGCACACACATAGACCATCAGTCTGTTGACAGACACGGTAGGAGCTGGCCTTTCTGGGCTGACTCCTGAACTAGAACTTAACGCTAGCAGTAAGATTTGTTTTATTATTTATTTTATTTTTATTTTCATATTTTATTCTAGTTTTTAACAGTAAAATTGGCTCTTTAAGATTTGTTTGTTTTTGTTTTTAAAGAAAATGTTATAAACTGTATTTTTAATGTTTTTGGAAACCTATTAAATTATTTTTATTTTGGTATATTAATGAATTGATATCTTTTTTTAAAAATAATTTTTCATGCTGTTCATTGCTATTGTGATTCACAAGTGGTTTGAAATTATTTTAACTTTTGTATTGTTTTTTTAATGAATTTATAAATTCTTTTTACATCAGCCATTTATGGGCTATGAAAAAGAATTGGTCAAAAAATAACTTATACTTTCAATTCAATTCAATTCAAATTTATTTGTATAGCGCTTTTCATGATACAAATCATTGCAAAGCAGCTTTACACCA